>VDFB02075321.1:93315458-93915458 GCA_007258455.2 Sequoia sempervirens | reverse complement strand
TGATGGTATTACATGATGAAATGTGGCAGAAGAAAATTTTATCAAAAGACCAACTCACATCATTGTTGTGAGTTGTGTGGCGATGATGTGGATGACATGTAGGTTGTGGTCCTAGTTAGATGACATGGAAAGAAATGTATGGAGGATCCTCACTAAGTCCCATGGGGTTAGCAAGGAACAGTGGAGATTAATCCATGGTGGATGGATATTGACCATCAATGAAGATGGAGAGACCCATCAAAGAAAGAAGTGAAGGTGATGATATGAAAGATCGATGATGGTGGTTTAAGTGACTGATTATCCAATGATCAGGGTTTAAAGTGACAATAGTGAATGTTGGTCATAGGATCAAGGCACGAAGGAGTTGATCAATGACTAGAGTTCAAATGGAGAGATCTAAAATGGCTATGACAAGTGTAAATGAGGGATTGGTCTGAAAAACAACACAGGAGAAATAATTAATTTTTCCAACTATCTCGGTGACAATGTAAATGAAGATCTGATTTGTTAAGTGGTGGTATAGTTTGAAAAATATTTAAAGATCAAATCAAATTGAATGATCGCAAGAATGCATTAAATGCATATTAGATTCTAGGGTCTAACAAAATGTTATTGTTAGAAAATTCTTTGTTACAAAATAAATTGTTGTGTGACTCGATACAAAGGTATGGCGATTTCTGACAAGCTAGATAGTATGTGTTGGGCTCGATGCTCTGAAAATTATGGAAGTAGGTGAAAAACACTAACAATGATTCCAATGTATATGAATTGAATGAGGGGAATTATAGAGATCATGGAAAATGAATATTTTTTGAATGTAGATGAAGGTGAGCTATAATAGAAATCAAAATCTAAAAATTCATGTAGTTGGTTACAATGGAGTAAGGGAGAATAGAGAGAGACAGAGAAAGAGCTTATGTGTTGTATTGATGCATAGTATATTGTAAAACTTTGCACAAGGTTGTAGCCTCCATTTTGCACTGAGTTGTAGCTCATAATAGGGTGTAGTAGCATCCTTGAAGTTGTAGCTTCTAAATAGGTAGTTGTTGCTTCCTTGGGTTGCAACCCTAAACATTGTAACTAAACTTTGAAGCTTGTGAGGCTAGATAAGGACAATAGATCCTAGTAGCATTTCTCACCGTTCTTTTTCCCATCTTGGGTTTTCCACATACATACTGTGTTATGTGTTTATCTCTCTTGTTCTTGTGGCTATTATATATGTTAGTATTTCAATCTGCACATTTGAAGTTAAGGTTGAATCTTTAAAAGGGTTGAAGAACTAAAAATTTTAATATCTATTGATTCACCCCCCTCTTAGTAGATCATTGTGTTATAACAATTGGTATCAAAGCACCAGTTTCCCTAGGAGAAGCTTAACCAGCTTGGTTAGATCTTGGATAGGTGAACACAATGGCATTTCAGGAAGGGTCAAACAAGCCACCTAGGTTTGATGGAACAAACTATGCTAAATGGAGCTCATTAATGGGAGGATACTTAGTCTCTCTTGGAACTGAAGTTTGGGAATTTGTTAAGACCCAATATACTATTCTTGTTGCTATTCCTACTGATCCTACAACAAAAAAGATTCATGAGGACAATATTAAAGCTTGGTTTATTATTATGAAAAAAATTTCTGACTTTGTGCATAGAAAAGTTATGTATTGTAAAAATGCTTATGATGTCTAAGAAAAACTTAAGAAAATCTATGAAGGTGACACCAAAGTGAAGTTGGCAAAGTTACAAGTGTTGAGAGAAAATTTTGAAGGCTTGACAATTACCAAAGAAGAGAAGATTGCAGACTATCTTCAGAGAGTTGATGATGTGGTAAATTACATTAAAGGATATGGTGTAGATTTGAAAGAAGAATATGTTGTGTTGAAAGTTCTCAGATCCATGACAACTAAATATGATGCCAAGATTTCTTATATTGAAGAGGGAAGAGAAATTTATAAACATACTCTTGATGAGGTGCATGGCATAATTGCTGCATATGAGATGAGAATGCCAAGGGCTGAATTATCCTAGAGAGAAGGTACATTTAAGGTTGTCAAGAAAGACAAAGATGAAACTGATAAGAAAGAAAATGATGTTGTCATTGCATCTGATTATGAAGAAATTGATGAGGAAGAAGCAAATTTCATAAGAAGGCTAAGAAGAGGATCTAGCAAGTATAAAGGTATGCTCCCTCTTAAGGTTTTTAACTATGGTAGAATAGGTCATTTTGCTTCAAAGTTTCCATATGGTAAAGAAGATAGTTCCAAGCAAGAATTTGATAATAGAAAGAAGAAAGAATTCTACCCTAAAAGAAAGAACTTTGGAAAGAAGAAGACCCTATACATTAATGAAGAAAGTGAAGTTTCTGATGCTAGTGATTGTTCAGAAGAGGGTCAAGGCCATGCCCTTGTAATGAGAGATGATAGAAGAGAATTCATATTCATGGCTAAAGAAACTAAGGATCAGGAAGATGCACAAATTGAGGAATCATATAAAGGAGAAAAGGAGGTAGTTTTTGATCTTGAAGGAGAACTAATTAGTGCTCTTGAAGATCTTGATGAACTAAGAGACAAATATGATGATCTTAAGAGAGAAAACAAGAAGCTCAAAAGGAATGCTCAAAAGGAGACTAATAGATTAACACAAGAACTTAAAGAGTCCAATAAGGTGTTAGTACGACTGAAAGTTCATGTAGAAGAGATTAAAAGAATTGAGGATGTCATGAAATCTAAATTGCAATTTGTGATAGATAGATGCTCGAAACTTGAGGTAGAAATAGTTTCCTTAAGGAAATAATTGGAGAAGGCCAATGAGCATACAAGAAATGGACTAAAGTTGAAAGGTGGTATAGATATTCTAAATGAATTAATAAGTACACAAAAGCCTACAATTAAAAAGGGAAGAATTCATTTATGGATTTCTCTGTAAAACTTTATGAAATATTTAGTGCAAGAGAAAAATCAGTCCCAAGTGAAGAAAAATCTAACAAGGAGGAAGCTTCTAAAGATGAACAAAAATCTGATGAAGAAAAGAAACTAGTCGAAGTCAAGGAGGACAACCAGATAATTCTTGATCAACAAAATAAGATGTAGAACGTAAAAAGCGTAGACAATGATGGATTCACAAGAGTGCATTATCCAAGGAGGCCTAAACAAATAAGATCACCTCATCCAGTTGAAGGAAACAACATGACCAGGTACTCATCTTATTTCAATGGGTATTGGTATACCTGGAACAATTTTGGTCATAGGGCCAGAGAATGTAGAATCATTCCAAGGAAGAATACAAATTTTACAAGAAAGAATCCATTTTCTCCCTTGGTTGATATGGATATAATTGTTTATAGTTGTAACAACTTTGATCATATAGCTAGAAACTGTAGAGAAAGATTTATAGGACCGAGTGTGAAATCTGAGAAGAAGAAATTGTCACTTGGTAATAAAGAGAAAGGAAATAAGACTTCTGAGATAGAAGAAAAGAAAATTGAGAAGCCCAAGAAGATAGGGAAGGAGAAAGGGAAGGGATCTTGTGTCACTTAGTCTATGATTTCCCAAATGGATTTACATGAAAAGGAGCAAGATCTATGGATTGTTGATAATGGCTACTCCAAGCACATGACTGGTGATAAAAAGAAATTAATTAACCTTGAAATGAAAAAAGGAGGTTTAGTAAGTCTAGGTGATAATACTACTGTCAAGATCCATGGTAAAGGAATTCTGAGCATAGATGGAAAGAACAAAACTAAAGATGTGCTCTATGTGGAAGGTCTAAAACACAATCTTCTTAGCATCAGCCATATGTGTGATAATGGATACAAAGTTGTATTTGATTCTAAAGGTTGTAAGATAAGATTGAATGGTAAAACAATTTCTCAAGGGATAAGGACTAATAGTAATCTCTACAATCAATGTGAAGTGGAAGGCCAAACATGTCTTATGAGTCAAGCAGATGAAAGTTGGTTGTGGCATAGAATACTAGGACATGTAAATTTTGACAACATGGTGAAAATAAGTTCAAAAGTCCTGGTTAGAAATATGCCTAAGATTGCAAAGCCTGATAACATCATTTGTTAAGGATGCCAGCAAGGAAAGAAAACAAAGTCTAAATTTCCCACAAAGGATTACTATACTACAAAACCCTTGGAAATTATCCATCCTGATCTATGTGGTCCAATGAGGAAAAGAGCATTTCAAGGAGAAAGATATTTCATGTTCTTGATTGATGACTATACCAGAATAACATATGTCACATTTTTTACGGAGAAGGTTCAGGCTTTTAAAGCATTTAAAAGTTATAAGAAGCTAGTAGAAAATATGACTGGGAGAAGAATCAAATGTCTTAGGTTAGACAAAGGTGGAGAACTCATGTTAAGATAATTCATGGAATATTGTGAAGATTATGGAATCAAGTGCCAGTATTCAGCCCCAAGAACACCACAACAAAATGGTGTGGTAGAAACAAGAAACAAAATTGTGAAGGAAATGGCTAGAGCTATGTTGAATGAGGAAAACTTGGCAGATACATTTTGGAAAGAAGCATTACAAATTTTTGTATACATTTAGAATAGAGCACTTATAAGATCTAACAGTGGTAGAGCACTATATGAATTATGGTTTCGTTGGCTTGCATCAGTCAAGCATTTCAAGGTATTTGGTAGTAAGTGCTATATTAAAAGATAAGATGATGACTTAAGAATTTTTGATTCAAGATGTGATGAGGGGATATTCTTGGGGTATTCTGACCAAGGAAAAGCTTATAAGTGTTACAATAAAAGACTACATAGAATTTTAGAGAGTGTACATGTTAGGGTTGATGAAAGTACAAATTAGGGTCATCCTAGAAGAAACAATCTTGAAAGTGAGTCAAATGAAGATGACATAGGTGCACGAACTGAAGAAGAGGAACAAGGAGAAGAGAATGAACAAGAGGTTGAACATGCTCCTACAAAATATGTGCAAAAAGATCATCTTGCAGAATAGATAATTGGTGACAAGAATGCAGGACTATAGACTAGAAGGAGACTTGCAAAGGACAAGAAGAAAACTTTTCTCTCTTGTCTTAGATTGAACCAACAAGTTTTGATGAAGCTAATAAGGATGAAAGTTAGTTAAGAGCAATGGAAGAGGAACTCAATCAGATTGAAAAGACCAAAACTTGGGAATTGGTTCCTAGACCATCAAGGAAGAATATAATTGGCACAAAATGGGTATTCAGAAACAAGTTAAATGAAGATGGAGCCATGTTCAGAAACAAAGCAAGATTAGTGTGCAAATGATATGCACAAGTAGAAGGAATTGATTGTGAAGAAACGTTTGCTCCAGTTGCACAATTAGAAGCTATTAGAATGTTTCTTTCATTTTCTGTGTATAAAGGTTTTCAAGTATATCAAATGGATGTCAAATCTACATTTTTAAATGGAAACATTGAAGAGCAAGTATATATTCAGCAGCCAAAAGGTTTTTCGCTGTCAGAGGATGATGATTATGTCTAAAAAATGTGGAAAGAATTGTATGGTTTGAAGCAACCACCAAGGGCTTGGTATTCAAGATTAGATCAATATCTACAACAAGGATCCAAGAAAGGTTGTGTTGATAGCAATTTGTATCTCAAATCTGAGGGTAACCAAATGATCATTGTTCTAGTTTGTGTAGATGATATTATATTTTGTGGTAGAAGTGATGTAATGTGCAAAATATTTTCCTCAAACATGCAAGATGAGTTTGAAATTTACATGTTAGGAGAACTCAGATTTTTTCTTGGTTTGCACATTACACAAACTGATAAAGGTATTTTTATATCGCAAATCAAGTATGCAAAAGAAATGCTTAAAAATATTGGCATGGAGGATTGTAAACCAGTTAGTTCTCCCATGATTACTAGCTGCAAGTTGAGTAAATCAGATGAGTCACCTAGTGCAAATCAAACTTTGTATAGATCAATGATTGGAAGTCTATTATATCTAACTACATCAAGGCCTGATAGAATGCAAGTAGTTTGTATGGTATCTTGGTTTTAGGAAGAATGAAAATAATCACACGTCAATGCAGTAAAGAGAATATTTAGATACATAAAAAGTACTATTGACTATGGTTTATGGTATTCCAAATGCAAATATTTCACTTTAACACCATATATAGATGTAGATTGGGTAGGTAGTGTGGATGACAGAAAGAGCACCAGTGGAGGTGCATTCTTCCTAGGGAACAAATTGGTTTCCTAGATGAGAAAAAAAAAAGAGTCTATTACTCTTTCTACTACAAAAGTAGAATATGTTGCAACAACTACATGTTGCCCTCAAGTCTTATGGATGAAGCAAACTTTAAAGGAAATCAAGGTAAAGTACAATGAGCCCATTTCATATCTTTATGAAAATTAAAGTACCATTAATATCTCAAAGAATCTAGTGATGCACTCCAGAACAAAGCATATATCAATCAAGTATCACTTCATCAAAGAAAAATTTGTAGATAAAGAAGTTAGCATGGAGTATATTCCCACCAAGGAACAAGTGGTTGATATATTTACAAAATACCTTCCTACAGAGCAGTTTGAATTCCTAAGGAAAAAGTTGGGAGTAGTTTCTCCCACTCAATATCACTAATCTCTAGTGATAGGGCATGTATCCAGGGGGAGCTTCATTGATTAGTTATTCAACCCTGGTCAAGATTAATGTGACCAATTCATGAAAATTGCAGTATTCAAAATTGGAGAATTTCTAATGATTTGATGGTTGTAGTATTCAAAATTAAAGCATCTCTTTAGGGGGAGTGTACCCTTTCCCATTGATGTCAAAGTCGAAGAGATGTGTTTCTAAACAAATGAGATGAGATGTATGTCATAGGGGGAGTTGTAGTGTTACAATGTGTTAATCAAATTGGTGCTGAGTTTCAGTGGTGCCTAATCAAATAGTTAGAGTTTTTCCATCAATTCCAAAGGGGGAGATTGCTAGACTATTGTTGTCATTGATGTCAAAAGTGCAAATCATGTAAGAGAGATTTTTGGCATAATGACTAGGTTTCTTGAGAGCTTTTCAGAAAAGTATTGTGTAGGTCGTGATGTCAATGAAAATGTCCTCATTCATTGGTTCATGTTCTCAATCTAATGCCAAAGTTGTAATGAGTCACAGAGTTCCAAGTTTTCATAACTGAGGTTCTTAAGTTTTGTAACCTCTCGACTTGGTAACTTAGCTAATGGAGTGATAAGGATGACAAAAATGAATGGAGTCGTGGAGTTCCAAGTTTTTGTAACCTATGTCACGAGGCTCTCAAGTTTTGTAGCCTCCCAACTGGGCGACTTCTCTCTATTGTCAGCAAGTCAGTGGTTTTGATAACTTCACAACATCCAACATGAGGTTCTAAATTTCAAGTTTTTAGCAACTGGGAAACTTTGTCATTTCTAAGGGAGTTTCATAGGTTCTCTTTGTTTTCGGAGAGTCATTGCTTTTGATAACTTTGTAAACTCTCACATGAGGTTATGAGGTTCAATTTTTTGGCAACTGGAAAATAGGAGTACGATGTCAACTGTTGGACCTAAGGTGACGATGGTATTATGTGATCACAAGTGGAAGAAGAATATTTGATCAAAAAACCAAATCACATCATTGTTGTGAGTTGTGTGGAACTGATGTGGATGACATGTATGTCGTGGGCTCAGTTAGATAACATGGCAAGCAATGTATGGAGGATCCTAGCTAAGTCCCATGGGGTCAGCGGAGAACGATGGAGATTAATCCATGGTGGATGGATATTAACCATCAATGAAGATGGAGAGACCTAGCAAAGAAAGAAATGAATATGATGATATGAAAGATCTACAATGGTGTTTTAAGTAACTGATTATATAATGGTCAGGGTTTAAAGTCACAACAATGAATGTTGGTCACAAGATCAAGGAACGAAGGAGTTGATCAATGACCAGAGTTCAAATGCAAAGATTTGAAATGGCTATGACAAGTGTAAATGAGGGATTGGTCTGAAAAATGACATAGAAGAAAGAATTTTTTTTTCCAACTATTTCAGTGACAATGTAAATGAAGATTTGATCTGTTAAGTGGAAACACAGTTTGCAAAAGATTTAAAGATCAAATTAGATCGAATGATCACAAGAATGCATTAAATGCATATCAGATTCTAGGGTCTGACAAAATGTTATTCTTAGCAAATTCTCTGTTACAAAAT
Organism: Sequoia sempervirens; assembly: GCA_007258455.2. Classification (NCBI taxonomy): domain Eukaryota; kingdom Viridiplantae; phylum Streptophyta; class Pinopsida; order Cupressales; family Cupressaceae; genus Sequoia; species Sequoia sempervirens. The sequence goes on along the minus strand of VDFB02075321.1, from coordinate 93,907,287 downwards.
AAAATGTTGTACGACTCGATGCAAAGGTATGGTGATTTCTGATGAGATGGATAATATGTGTTGGGCTCAATGCTCTGAAAATTATGGAAGTAGGTGAAAAACCCTAACAGTGATTCCAATGTATATGAATTGAATGAGGGGAATTATAGAGATCATGGAAAATGAAGAGAGTGTTTGAATGTAGATGAAGGTGAACTGGAACATAAATCAAAATCTAAAAATTCATGTAGCTGGTTACAGTGGAGTAAGGGAGAATAGAGAGAGAGAAAGAGCTTATGTGTTGTATTGATGCATCTCAGGTTTTGTAGAATTGTTTTATGCATATTATATTGCAAAAATTTGCACAAGGTTGTAGCCTCCATTTTGCACTAAGTTGTAGCTTAGGGTGTATTAGCATCCTTGAATTTGTAGCTTCTAAACAATGATTTTTTGCTTCCTTAGGTTGCATCCCTAGTCATTGTAATTGAACTTTGAAGCTTGTGAGGCTGGATTAGGACAGTATATCCTAGCACCATTTCTCACTGTGTTTTTTTCCATATTGGATTTTCCACATACATATTGCGTTATGTGTTGATCTCTCTTGTGCTTGTGGCTATTATATATGTTAGTATTTCAATCTGCACATTTGAATTTAAGGTTGAATCTGCAAAAGGGTTGGAGAACTAAAAAAATTAATATCTACTAATTCACCCCCCTCTCAGTAGATCATTGTGTTCTAACAAAACTAATGCATTACAAGGACAAGGCTAATAAAGGCTTTCCCCCCAGAAACTGGAAAGGTGAGAATGAGCCGAGATGAGTGATGGGAAAGGGCCATGCAATAGTGAGAATAGGAAACTCTACAACTATAGCATGACATAAGGGTTTAGATTGGTTTAAGGTATGACAGGGAAACAGTTGTTATCAGTGAAGTGATACTTATTCATTACATCTTTCAATGTCTGAAATTCTTCAGTTCAATGTCCAAGAATATGATGATATTTGCAATATGGTATATGAGAATCGCCAAAACAAATGACCAACCTATTTGAAGGTGGTAAGATTATAAGAGCTTTATTTATAATAAATTGAAGTCTCCTTTCACATTCAGGAGGAGGATGTCTAGGAAAATTTATCTTCTTCAGTTTGCATGGTCGTTTGCATTTATTAGGTTCTCCTTTTCATGAATAGGAGGAAGGGGACCTATAAGGATTCTAACATCCTTGTCATTAGAAGGAAAAAATGGGTTTTCATGTGGAAGGAGAATGTTCAAGTTAGGAGGAGGATTCAAGATCACTATACTAGCATCCTGAATTCTCCTAGGTTGTAGAGGATGTCTTTCAAGATGAGAAGGATCTTGATATCCTAGTCTAGTTGTATGTGCTACAGTTGATTGTTGTTCAAGAAGTTGATGGATGTCATGTACATTTTTTATGTCACAACCTTGTTTACTTAATATAGTGAATCCTCTACCATATGTTTCTTCAAGGTTGATAGGAATGTTTGTGACTTTGTTCTCATAGAATGGTTGATATTGTGGTTTTTGAGAGGAACTAGGTCCACTTGAGGGAGGAACCTTAGGTCCTATGTTGATTTTAGGATGTAAATGTGCAAAGTTACTGGGTGGTGTAATAGTAGGAAATTCTTGTGATCTCATAGAGGGAGAAAAGGTTGCATTTGTTTCTAGGTTGTCTAGGAAATCATTGAAGAACTTATTCATGATCTCATCGTCTTCTCCAATGATGTCAACATCATGAGGAGGACAATCATGAGGAGTTAAAGGAGTATGAATTTGTTCAAGGTAACTAAGGTCACCACAAAAGGTACAGTTGGACATTTCTACCAATGATTTTAGGGAATTCCAAAACTTATTGAAAGAAAATGCTATGATTCCAATAAAGTAAGATGCAATAAATGAGGAAAAAATAGAGAATCTGTAACTAAAAATAGAATGCAGGAATAGAAAAGTGTAATGTAGAAAAATACTTAAGAGACTATAGAAATGTTGTTTGAGAAATGCAGAGGGACTGATTCACCCTAGGTGGTGAATGAGTCCTAGGATGCCATTTTTTTATTTTTTTTAGAAATTTTGAATGATTCTAAATGCAACAACGAATGTAATCAAGTATGCAGAATGCAGTTTTTTTTCATTTTTTCAATGAAATTGAATGAAAAATCAAAAACTAAATGAATGTTTCACTAATGCAAAATGAAAGGTCCTATAATGCAATAAAAAATCAATTCCCTAATTGAATGCTAATGCAATGGAAAATGATGAATGCAAGATATGAATGTAATCAAAAATTTAAAATGTTCAAAAGTTGGGTTCACCAAAATGTGATAGATTTTGAGGCCTTAAGGATGCTTTCTCTTACTCTTCTAGGGAATTTCACCTAAAAGGAGAGAGATCTAGGTCCCAAAATGCTATGTAACACTCAAATTAGGATGTATGCTATGTGATATGATATAAATGAACTTAACTAAATGCAATTGACTATGCAGACATCCAAATTTGACCACTTCCATATGGTCAAAGTCATCTCCTTATTCATCCCTTTACTCGTCTACTTCATCCTCTTCGCTAATATAAATTAAATCATTCATTTAATTAATATTTCATGTCCTCCCTAAGGTTATCTAAAGTGTTTAATTTAATAATTAAATAATTTTTCCTTTTTATTCTAAATTAAATAAATACATCACTTTATTTAATTTAGTTATATGATTTCTTCAATTTAATCATTTTTTTTAATTTCTCTTTTTCTCTCTCATTGTCACATCCTCCATAACACTCTTCTAACCTAGATTAATCTAATTAATCCTAGATTAGGATGTGCACCACTTAATCAAGATTAATGTCACATCCTACTACATTTGCCACTTGCCTCTAATCCTTCATTTATTATCCTAATCATGTGTTTGCACAACCTTAATCAAAGTCATTAGCCATATTTAGCATACCTTTTTAGTCAACCTTCTCATTTTCCTTTCTTGGCATTGACCCTCTTTCCCATATGAATTTAAAATTCACATTTATTCCTCCTAGAATATCCTTTTCCCATGCATCTTCTAGAATCTTTTGACTTGTCACATCAAGTCACATGTGGACAAGTGCTTCCCTTTTTGGAAGCTTATCGTATCCATGAGATTCTTGCAAGCATGTGAATTTTTAATTCACATTTATTTCTCCAACTACTTTCCTCTTCCCCATGAGGATTTTTGAGGAATACTAAAATTCCTCTCATGTCACTTTCCAACCATTTGGGAACAAGAACTTGTATTTTAAAACAATCCTCTCATCCCCTAAGGTACTTACAAATTACTTGTCCTTCTTCCACATCATGTACCCTCCTTCCACCTCATTTACACATCACCATTTCTAAGCCACTTCACATGCCACATGTCAAGATGTGTGGGCTTGTGAGTCCTCAACTCACCATATCCCTACATCTTGGCCTTATTGGTTTAATCTCATCTATCCATTTCTCTAGAGAATTCAAAATTCTCTATAAACACCCCCTCTTTTCTCTCATTTAGGGAGGAGATCATTGTGCTAACCAAACTCTTGCAAAATTTTCATTTGAGCCATACTTAGATAGAATTCTCATTGGCTTGCATACAACGTAGCACCCTCATCTATTTTCCATCTATATTGCATCTCATTCATACATCTTTTTCCATAAAGAGGATCATATATCACGTGAAAAATCAAAGGGCAAGCCAAAGGAGCAGCTTAACAAGGTATTATCTTTCTATCTATTTTATTAGGTTTAAATTTTAGCCCAATCTTTAGGTGTTAGGTGTTTAGGTGGTTTCTTGCATGTTTTGTGTTGTTGCTCATTTTTGGGACTGCGTTTACTCTTGATCACAGTTATAGCACACCTAGTGGGACCCACAGACAGGTCTATTTCTTTCATGTTTGCTATTTTTTTTCACTTTTTGCAGGTGCAGGTTGTAGAGGGGAGGAACCGACCTAGCAGAGGGGTAGACCTACCCATCTAGGGGTAGACATGACCTCCAAGGGTAGACCTGACCTCCACAGGTAGACCTGACCTAGCAGATAGATAGACTTGACCTTCAGAGCTGAACTTGACCTTGCCCAGGGGCGTACCTGCCCTCCATAGACTCCAGAAACTAAAAATTTATAGTTTTTTCATAGAGGGGCAGACCTGACCTAGAAGACAAGTGGACTTGACCTCCAAAGCTGGACTTGACCTTTCCCAGGGGTGTACCTACCCTCCATAGACTCCAGAAACAAAAAATTTGTAGTTTTTTCATAGGGGGGCGGACCTGACCCAATAGAGGGGTGGAATTGACCTAAACAACATTTTTCAGAAGGTCAAATTTGAGTTTTAAGCATTTTTTGATTGTTTTGAGTGTTTTTTACCTCCTAATGTGTCATGTTTGTGTATATGCAAGCATTTGAGTAATGTTTTGGTGAAAAAATGAAAAGAAATTGCTAACAAGTTTCTTGCAGGATTATCCATCTTAAAACTTTTATTAGTTGTTTTTTTATCATTTTTCAATAATTTAGGAACACAAATTGATTAGGGGGAGTCAATTAACCATGTGTGTTGTGTCTTTGGTAATCTATTGATGTATCCAATCTCCTTGCATGATTTGGTGATCCTGGGTGATGAAAAATCATAGCTTACCAAGTCCTTTTTTGTGTCACCCTTTTTTTTTATTAGGGGACCTGCTTGGGGATTTCATCAACCCAATGGATGATCCCAACCATGCGTACTAGTGGGGTATACAAAGGGGGGAGAGATAAATCTATACCTGAATCCAACCGCATCATAATGGGCGAAGCATCAGGGTGACGTGAAGAGTTGGTATGAGCCTTTAGTATCTCACTAAGGTTCCTGACGCATGCTTGTGATGGGTTAGTGTTCATAGTTTGGGCCTCACATACTAGGTGTATATCAAGGACTCCTTAGCAACCATGTTCATCCTAGAATAGAAGACTTTATTGGCCATACCCCATTCTACTAGTCTTAGGATTGTCCTGCTTGAACTATTTTCTTTGTGTGAAACTAGTAATTTTCTATTCAGTTGAGTTAGCCTTATCATTTGATTGATGTTTGTTGTGTTTTGGGTCCTTTTCCTTACTCTTCTTTCCAAAAATCAAGTTTAGACTTGTTTAAGGGAAAACCTGACCTCTAAACTAGCCCCTTTTTAGCCTATTTTGTCACTTTTGTCCAACTTTCAGTCAGATAGGCATACTTGACCTCTATGGGCAGACTTGACCTCTTTGAGGGGTAAAATTTCCCTCCAAGGGTGGAATTGACCTATCCTAGGGGCAGACATGACCCTTCACCAATTAGTTTTCTCACCTGTTCTATCATTCTAGACATCCGTTTCATCATTTCGAGCTCTTGTTTCACCATTTTGATCACCTGTTTCCCCATTCTAAATGCTCATGCACCCATTCTGAGAGTCCATCCCTCATCCCAAACATTCATCCCCTCGATCTGGTGCTCATTTCCTCATTCTGTGTGCCCATTCACCCATCGCAAATAGTTGTTTTCCATTCATTTTCAATCTTGAACTTCTTTTTTTACCATTTTTAGCTCCACGGGCATACTTGCCCTAGTACGGTAGACTTGACCTTCAGGGTCAAATCTTCCCCTTTCCAAGGGTGCACCTGACCTTCAAATAGCTTTTCTAGTCCTTCGTTTGGTGTTTCAGGTGTCATTTCTTCATTCCAATTAACTATTTTCTCATTTTGGTTGATCATTCATCTGTTCCAAGCAGTTGTCTCCTCGTATTCAAAGTCAATCTCTGGCATCAAACATCCATTTACCCATTCCAAGTTATCATCCATCTATTTCAAACCCTCGTTCACCTTGTTGTTCTACCCATTTTAGGTATCGTTCCTCCATTCTAGATTACCATTATTCCATTAAACTTCATTAAAGCAGTTATCCAAAATTGACCTAGGTGTTCATGTTCAATCATCATCCATCAAAATCGACTCAGGATTGTCATCCCCATTGGCCCAATCAATCCACTTCTATCTCAAGTTGGATTTAGTGTCATTATCATACATCCATCCTTTAGTCGATTAATCAACACCTTACGCTACCGAGGATAACTCTTGAACTTTGTTTAGAATTCTGGTCATCATCACTTATCTCATCACCCAATTCTATCAATCAGTCATCAATCCTATCCAATCCTTATATCATCAATCACCAGTCAATCTATTCATTCCAATCCAATTTGACCAATTGTTTTATCGATCAATCCAATCTAATCTCATCAAACAATCCACTTTAGTCAAATAAAAAATTAGATCCTTCATTAGTCATCCAAACCAATCCTATCGAGCCAAATTCTTGTTGGCTAATCCATCATCCAATCAAGTCAATCCTTCAATCATCATCATCTTGCATGCCCATTCAAACTCGATCATAGGCAAGGAAAATGGCCAAACAACAAGCCCTAAATTCCAAACCGAATATGCCTCAAGATCCCAATAACAATACAAATATCCCTCGAGATCCCCATAATGGTACATCATCACAGTCCAACACTGACACCCAAAAAAAATCTCCACCTAGAGATGAGAACATGGGCAATTAGCCTAAACTCACACTTGAGGAACATTTTAGTAACCCCACCAATGTGCAAATGACAAATCACTTATTCAAAAGACATGGGGAAGAAATCTTGGACCACCTAATTGAAAAGGGTGTCAAACCTCCATCAATTGTTGACCTATCCAAGTATAGCAGTTCCACATCCAACATACCTTAAGGTTCACAAAATTCACCAGAGTGTTCATACATCCCCAATGTTCGTCTAGTGGAGGGTTGGCATCAAACTAAATTCAAAAATGTTGTTCTTTATCATGTTAAAAATCCCCCTGATGCCACAATATTAGTCATGGGGGCTCCTCAAGTATCCAATCCCAATGACCCTTTCACTTATGGCATGCCACAAAATGTTTTGCAGCCTCTGCTATTGATGTTGACTACACCACCCCTTTCGAGCCAACCTCTAGTCAATGCTAGGGGAAACCCTTTCACCACTTTTCCTCCACATACTAGGGCCACAAATCTACCACCACCTTCGTTCACATCGCCACAACCCTTTCAATCTAACACACCACCTCAATTACCTCCACAAGGTACATCCCAACCAAATGTTCCCATTAGCACCCAACAACCTCCTTTGCAGAATGCCTCTACATCATCTCAGCCACCTCATCAACAACAACCCTTGCATAATCCATTAATTTTCTCACAACAACCACCACATAAATCACAAGGCAATCCATCTTGACCTCTCGTTCAGACCATATCCCCATTTCTTGCATCTGTTTTATGTCTGCAAGTTCAACCACAACACAACATCCCATCTCGGCCCACACAATAGCTAAGATCACATCAGCAACCTCGCCAACACTATTTCTATCATAACCAACAATAGTTCCAACAACAACCACCCTATGTGGCCTCCCAATAGTCACAACAATACCTTCAATACCAGCAAACCAATCTACAACACTCTATTCAGGCTCCTTAGCATTCTGCCACATATCCTTATGAAACAAATTTGTACTATACCTTGCAACAACCCCAGTACCAACAAACTCCATCAGCATACCAACAAGGGATATCATCATCTCACTATCAAAATCTATACATTAACCTTCAAACAATATCTGAATAGGATTCTTTGTCATCCTACCACCCATATCCATCCAATCCATCTACCTCGACTCTTATGCCACCGGTCAATGTTGATCTAATGGAAGTCCAAGCTGCTTTGAAAGATCTCCAAGCCAAGACTAGTAAGAAATCCTTCAAATTTGAAGATATATGTCCCTATCCTCCAATAGTCAATTCTTATCTATTGGAAATCAAAGCTTCTTTGAAAGATCTCCAAGCCAGGACTGGTAAGCAATCCTTCCAATTCAAAGACGTATGTCCCTAGCTGTTCGATCTCATTGATTCCCTTCCCAAAACACTTTGAGATACCAAAATTCGATAGATACAAGGGGAATAAGGATCCTAAAGCCCACCTCCAAGAGTTTTACTCCCAATGTTAGGAGGTTATGCACAATGACAACTACCTCTTGCACCTTTTCCCATGGGGCCTAACGGGGCACACATTAGATTGGTTCATGGGTCTAGAATGGGGGTCCATCAAATCCTTCGTAGATCTTACAGAGAATTTTGTTTCCTATTTCTCCTTCAATCTTAAAAAGGACACTGATACCTTGGACCTCCTTAAGGAGAAGCAACGTGATGGAGAAACCTTTATCAACTACCTTCAAAGGTGGTGTGCATTGGCAAGTTGAATGAAAAACCCTCTCAAAGAAAAGGACATGGTTACCCTCTTCGTTGAAAACTCACATCCCAACATGGCTCATAATTTTAGGATACACTATGTCACCACCTTTGTTGAGATAGTGGAAAAAGGACCCGCCCTTGAATGGGCCCTTATTGCTAAGGGGCATATCAAGATACACAACCATGACAAATAACAACCATTTAATGATAAATCACGCTACTAGAACAAGAACAAAAATGTTGTAAATAATGTTGTCATTGACACTAAACATGTTCAAATGGCTAACACCTCCTAGAGACAACAACCATTTGTACCAAACGCCATATCTATATCATAGGGGGTACCTCATCCTCCTCAACAGTCAAACAAGAATAGTCAAGGGAATGGTAAATGCTCAACTAGGAGAGCCCTTGAGTGTCATTTTCCATAAGTTGTTACAGGTTAATTATCTAATAACATATCCTGTGACCAAACCACTTGATGAATCCAAGCCTAAACCATCCTGGTTTTTAAGAGAATAAATATTGTGAATTTCATAAGATCAAAGGGCATACCTTGAATAAGTGAAATGGCCTCAAAAACTATGTCCAATATCTTATTGATCAACAAGATATCAAAGTTGACACTAGTCAAGCCTCATCATCCAATGCTCAATTACGGATCTACCATAATGCCTTCCATAACCATAATCAAGGTGCAAGCACATCCAATAAAAATCCCCAAAACAATAGTACAAATAACATAAGCTATAAGAATGTACCCCTCAATTACGATGGTATTGTCCATTATATTGAGCAGGTCAAACCTCATGTATCCATGATACATGTTAAAGCTAAAGATCCCCAATGTGCTGCTACTACCCGATGATCCCGCATTACTATCCCTATAGCCTCCACATCCACCTAGCCAAATTCTATGAATTACCAATATAACATTCTTGATCAGTTAGGAAAGACACCTACTTAGATCTCAATTTTGGATTTGCTTAAATCTTCTCCCGTGCATCAAGAAATCCTAAATAGAGCTTTACAAGAAACCTGGGTACCTAACGACATCGATTCCACGCAGTTCCAAGCTCTAGTGGGACATATGGCTTTATCCTATCAGTTACACTTTAGCCAAAATGGCATGCCTAATATCGATGCTAATCACAACCGTCCCTTACGCATCAAAGTCCTGGTTACCCATCATAAAGTGAAAAGGGTCTTGGTAGATAGTGGCTCTACCCTCAATCTATTCACTCTAAAGTTCATAAAATGGGTAGGGTATACTCAAGCGGATTTGAGTAATCAAATAATTATGATCAAGGCTTATGATAATTCAAAAAGAAATTATGAAGGGATTATTAGCCTTCCTATCTAGGTTGGACCCATGGTTTAGTACACTACATGTCACGTCCTTAATCTGGACTTACCATATAATCTCCTCCTCAAATGCCCATGGCTCCATGCCATGTAGGTTGTCCCCTCCACATACAATCAATTTCTAAGGTTCCTAGTTAATGGACAACAAGTCACCATTTATGTCAACCCACAACCATTTGAATACTGCCACGCTTTAGAAGCATCATTTCCCCATTTTCGTTATTGTCTTGGAGTCAAAATGGGGGCACCGCAATCATCATCCTCCAATCCATCTTCCACCATTGATCCCACCCTCACCAAAGTCTAGAACATTGACAAGGGTTATGGTGAATACGAAATGCATACAACTCTAAATGTGGAAACCATGTCGCTGTCACCACACACATATGGTCAACCTTCATAATCTGCACCAAAAGAAGAGAAGACCATCACCTTCAGTGAAAAAACATTCCCACTACCACTTTCTGGTCTCCTAGTATAAAGATAGATGCACCAGAGGAGGATATCAGTCAGTGGGTATACTATGAAGAACCCCAACCAGACCTCCTCTTAAGGAATATTTTCAAGAATTATACCCATGGTTAGCTAAGTTCACAAAAAAGCATAATTACCAAGGTGGGGGCCTAGGTAAGGAAGAACAAGGGTGGTTGCAACCTATTGAGGTACAAAAGCTTCCACAAAATATAGGTCTAGGATATGACAAAAAGAAGAAAGCCCCTGCAACATCATCTAATACGTCCAATAGTGTTACTATGGACAATCATCCCTTAGAAGACATACTCGAGGAAGAATCCATCATACATGTGTATGATGATGTCGATCACACAGACCTATCATCCATGTGTTGATTGTTTATCGGTCTTTACCACCAACCTTTACCTTCACCATCTTGAACTTATTGATTAGGACCTATGTGATAGTGCACCTGTCAATGTCTCCCTAGATACATATGTCAACCTCATGGGATTGGGGGAGGATGAACGCTCCTGTTGCAAAAGTAAAAACAAGAAAAATAAAAAATGGTCATCTAGTGAAAACCTCCCTAAGGAACTTCTTGACCTAGAAAAAGTAAAAATAAAGGATGTATCCGATATTGAAAACCTCAATGAGGTGCTGGAGGATGGAGACATTCATCTTCCCCTAGTGGGAACTCAACTATCAACACAATCATCTATCATGATCGAATAAACTCAAGAAGTCAATCTGGGTACTGCCAAAAATCCTAAGATCGCCTGCGTAGCCAAGTCATTATCAGAGCAAGAATATCCTATCATTGTTTAGCTACTCAAAGATGGAATCATTAACTTTGCTTGGTCATATTTAAACATGCCAGGTTTAGACCCTGTTGTAGTAGTTCACCATCTGGATGTTCACCTAGATGCCAAGCCTGTCAAACAAAAGCTTAGAAAATGCATCTGTAGGTAGCACTATTAGTCAAGAAGGAATTAGAGAAATTACTGGATGCTTGCTTTATCAGACCCATCAACTACTCTAATTGGATCTCAAACATAGTTCATGTCACTAATTCCAATGGAGACATTAGGACTTTCTCAAATTTTGGGATCTTAGCAAAGCCTATTCAAAGGAAAACTTCCCACTGCCCAATATTGACATGTTGGTTGACCTCACTATAGGACATGGGCTTTTTTCCCTCATGGACAGCTTCTTTGGCTACAATCAGATTTGAATTACACCCGAAGACCAACACAAGACCACTTTTACAACACCTTGGGGTACCTTTTGCTATAATGTTATGCCCTTTGGTCTCAAGAACGTAGTGGAAGCATATCAGAGAGCAATGACTATCATCTTCCATGACCTCATCCACATCATCATGAAAGATTATTTTGATGACTTGCTAGGAAAATCTAGAATAAGAGCAAAACACCCTACCATCCTAAAAAAGATCTTCGAGTGGTTGGAAAAGTACAAGCTAAGACTAAATCCAAAAAAGTGTGTATTTGGTGTCACATCAGGGAAATTGTTGGATTTCATAGTCTCCTAAAGGGGCATTGATGTTGATCCTACCAAAGTAAAAGCTATCATTGATATGCCTCCACTGTGCAACCTAAAATAGTTAAGAAGCCTTGAAAGAAAGTTGCAATCTATATGTTAGTTTATAGCCCAACTTGCAGATAAGTGCCAGTCATTCACCCCCTTCTGAAGAAAGACACCACCTTAAAATGGAATCAGTAGTGTCAGTTGGGTTTTGATAATCTATCATAGAGTACTTGGGCCATCTGCTGATTTTGATGCCACCTATTCTAGGAAAACCCCTCTTGCTATACATCTTTACCACTTCAGTTGCACTACGGGCATTATTGGCACATCATGATGAGTCCTCAAAAGAATGAGCAATCTATTACATTAGTCAAACATTGATTGGTTATGAATTGAATTATTCACCCATAGAAAAAGCTTGTCTTGCAATGGTCTTCAATACATAGAAACTCAAGCATTACATGCTAAACCATCCTATTAAATTAATAGAAAAAGTTGATCCACTAAAGTATTTATTGTCTAGAACCACCCTAACTAGCCACATGGCTAAATGGGTCATGATCCTAAGTGAATTTGACATAGAGTATGTTGGAACTGTAAAAATATAATGTTTTCACATGTTGGTTTCACTCATAAACTTCCAGATTTCGTCCTACCGTGTGCATATTTCACTCATATTTTGCCATATTGCCCCATTGAATCCTTTGAGTCATGCATTTTTTGCATTCTGGTTCCTGTCGGTGTGAGAATACCATTGTCTCCTTGACCCATGTTGCATTTTCTACTAGCAAACATCTGTGTTGCCTATCGGCAAGATCCTTCTAATGTCTTGGTGACTAGAATTTACATACTAGTAGTTATCAGTAAGATATTCACATGGTTTCAGATATTGGAATGATTCATATCGGCATAAGTTATACCATTGATGAAAGGTCATAGCAAACGTGCTATGTCTTACCGATTTGCTCGTGTGGATCTGCTTCGGCTAGAGTCATAGTATTTGGCATAGTGTCTTGGCAAGGTCTTCTTGTCTTGCCAACCGACGGTGGATAAACTTATTATTGGTGTAGGTTGCTGATTTTCAGAGGGAGGTCTTAGCGAACTCAGGAGTGTCTCACTGACCAGAAACTATAACATACACTTTGGTAAGACTAATGGGTTTCGGTGTTAAGTCTTGGTGAGCTCGTCGGTTCTTTCCGACAAGCTCTAACGAATGGCTTTCGGCAAGAGTTTTGTCTTGTCTTGGCGAATGGGTGTGAGTTCAGGGTCTTTTGGTATAGCAATGAAATCTCTGAGATGTCCCCCCGACGGTGAAAAGTCACAGTGACATACAAAATGCAAAAGGGGCTTTCGGGGAAAAGTAATGAAATTTGCAAGAGGTCTCCCTAAGAACAATAAGTTATAGCAACATATATGGGATGGACGAACTTGTTAGGAAGAAGAAACATATGTCACAGTGACACTGAATCAAACAAAGAGTTCATCAGTGAGAGGGACTCTTGTGTCTCAGCGACTGAAGCAAATATAACAATAAGGTGCTCTTGGTGTGACAAAGGGTTTTCAACATTATATCCCACCGATATCATAGGGTCACAATGATACAAGTGATAAAGGTGTTTTCGGTGAGACATTGTGAAGGTTGTATGATATATCCATGATTTGGATGGTCACGACGATGAACAGGGGGAACTCAGGCAGATAGCGATAATCGATATTTTGCCTTCAGCATAAATACAGGGTGTCTCAGTGAATGGCTTAGAGATTATATTCAAATTTTGTGGACCGACATAAGAATTGCTAAATAATGTTGATGGACGACATGATTTGGGCCTGATTTCTACGAGGGCAGACATGAATTTGAAACGATATGTTTTCTAATGTTGGTGTATAAATATGCACCCCAATTGTAATTGAGATATCATCAAATTTTAGATTAGAAACAGTAGGTAGAGATGGATATAGTAGAATAATTTTCTCATGTTAGAGACCATAGTGAATGTTTTCAAATGGCGATTCCAATGAAATTTAGCTGGTGCGGTAGTTTATTTTTGATATCAATTGTATGTTGAGTTTATTGAAAAGTATTGCTAAGTTGTCTCCATTTTGATTCTTTTTGGTTGTTTAAATTGACATAACAAGTTTATGTTTAGTTTGTCAATGCACATTTGTTGTATCTATGTGATTAATATATTGGTTCTCTCAAGAAAAGATTAAATCCTTTTTGTTGATCAGAGTAATTAGGGAGATTCATCTGGATTATTAAAGTAGAGCTTAGTGGTCAAAATCTTGCATGTTTATGCAAGTTATAAACAAATTATATGCCATCAATTCAATTTTCTACCAGAATAAGTTTCCCACTTCTATTTCATTTCACTCTACATACCCAATGAGGCACTAGTCTCTACAATTTCATCATTTGGATTCATTCAGTTTCTTTATATCTATTAATTAAGCATTTTAGGATTTAGATCAGAAGATTTCTATTGCTATCAAGTTTGATTTCATTTGTTCACTCTCATATGCCCTTGTGGACAAAGCATTTCAAAATGATAAATCATAAGTTAAGTTTGCTTCATTCAAAAAGGTACACCCTTTGAGGTTAGCAGCCCCTGAAGAGTAGAAGGTTGAGTTCTCTCGACCTTGTCTATTACCCTAAAGCGTATCAAGAGATTGGCAACCTCTTGAGGCATTCAACCTTCATTTTTGAGAGCTAACAAATTGGCAACTCTACTGGGGATTACGTCAAAAAATTCAGTTGAAGACCATATTATAGAGTCATTAAAGAAAAGATTTGTTATTTGAGAAGTTTCAGAAAAGGTGATTCCGCTAGGAAAAAGATTAGAAATAATGATTTTCCTACTTTTGGAAAAGTAGGTGGCGACTCTGAAAGAATTTTTGTAGCTATTCAAACATGAATGGAAGAGGATCTTAGTTCAGGGGAGGTCATATTGGAGCTCCTCATGGTGAGCAGTATGTGCCATATCATCATACACAACACTATGGTCTGATGTACCAGCATTAGTACCCACATAGCACCCCCCCTCATCAATACACAATAATGATTAGACAGTTTGATTTGGTGGAGATTTAGTTATCCCCTTATCCAATGGATGGCAGTTGTAGAGGTATTGTTCCAAATTTTATAGGGAGTGATGCAATCACTACTAAAGAGCATTTAAGAAGTTTCAATGCTTTCATCCAAGATTTGGGTGTGCCATATGAAGATTTACACATGAGGCTATTCATGATATCACTTGTTGAAGACGTCAGGGATTGGTTCAACAGGCTACCAATAGTCTCTGTTGATTCTCTCCAAGGATTTTAGGATTGATTCCTCGAGCAATATGGGAATCCAAGTGTACCAGATGCTGCTCTTCATGAATTAATACGGATTCAGAAAGATCAAAATGATACAATTTATGACTTTAATCAAAGGTTCAATAAGTTGTAGAATAAAATACCTCCTAGATCAAAGTTGTCAGATTCTATAGCACTGAGTATTTATATAAATCCATTTGATCCTAAGATAGGGTATGAATTGAGAAATAGGTCTCCAAGAGATTTGGCTGAGCCTTAGAAGATAGCACTGGAAATTGAAAACAACAGGAAGGTTGTTGGGATAGTCAGTAAAGGAGACAACCCTAGGGTTCCTCAGCAAAGTAGAAATTATCAATACAGACAAGAAGATACTTATAGAAATGAGACACTAAGGTTGCATGACATGCCTTATAATATAGACTGGAAGGACGAAAAACCTATAAGAGCTAGGCCTAGAAATAAGGAAGCACCTAATCCACTGACAAAGGGAACCTACATGGTAAGTAACAATTACTTCTATAAATTTTGCGATAAGCCACATTCCCCAGATTATTGTGTTGTAGCCCAGAGAATGCAAGAAGAGGGAATGTTGATGGGAAATAATGAAGAAGATCATATAGTATATTTGACTTCAAATAATTTTCACCATCTTGAGGAAGATGAAGGTACAAGAGATTTCTCTTGCATAGTAGATTGTGATAGGGAAAGTAGTGCATGTTGTGAGGAATCCAGTGAATATTCAGATTTTGATGATGAACTAGAGGATTTTGATCTGCAATCAAGGGATTCTTCTACCTATTATGAAGATATAGCTGATGATGATGAGGTTTGTACATTTGAAAATGATTTCCAAGATTTTTCAAACCCATTGTATGATGAAGAGGTAAATGAAGATCAAATGATTTTTTGCCAAGGTGTGTCTGTGAATGAGCTTCAGGTTTTTTCAAATCCACTTTATGAAAGAGAGGAGATAATTTCAGACAAGAAAAATGATGGAATAAATGATTGTGCTAGTAATGTTTCTGATTTCCCATTATCTGATGGTCTTGGATTTCTTTTTGATGATGGCAAAAGTGAAGAATATAACTGTAGTGATGAAAATGTTGAGACTTGTTCATTCAATAGTGAACAGATTTTAGATTTGTTAACTTCTAAATACCAGAGATGTGCACATGAAAATTATCTTGAAGATTTTTGTCCAGCTTACATTTGTTTTGACAGTGAGAGATCTTTGTGTAAAGATTTTTATGACTCCCAGTGCATTTCTTGGTGTGATGGTAAAACCTTTGGTGTTGATCAAAAGTCTGTATCTATTCAGAATGAGGTATGTGATTTTGAAGTTTCTAATTCATATGGAGTAGACTTTTATACCAAGGATGATAGATTTCCAGATTTGATTGGTTCACATGTGCATGATATTGAGGATATGAGACATGATCTAGTGTTGTCTCTGAATAGAGATACTGAAGAGGTGCAAAAGGTTTCAGATTTGTTTGTTTCAGACAATGTTGGTTTGATAAAAAATTTGGTTTCTCAAGAGAAGCACTTTGATGGTCAATTTTCAATATAGCTAGGAGAATGCTTTATAATACATAACAATGAGAAAGATAATGAGAAATATTGTATTGAATATGCATGCATTTTATATATTGAAGATAACAGGGGTTTGTCTAATGATGAAGAATATAAATTATAGAATGATGAAGGAAATTTTGGCCAAGCTGAGCATAGTGATTCTCTAAAAACTTTCAGTGATAGGGAAGATTGCATATATGTCTTCAGGAGGAATCTGGTGAACTCAAGGAAAAACCAGGTATTTGACAGGGGAAAGTATGGTTTGAGTTTCAGATCTTAATAGATTAGAACAGGTGAAGTTGAAACATAGAGGATTAAGTGTTGCCAGTGCATGGACAACTCTTGCTTGTCCTCTTTAAAATTCTTTTCCATGCATAGTAGTTTAGGGTTTTGGTTCACCTCCATCTTGCATTCATTTTGCATTATTTCCATCTTGCTATATTTTCATTTCCATTCTACTCACTGGTTCTTCATTTTGTGTCTGGTCTGCTCATGGAAAGATCTGGATGTTTGCAATGATCTTACTATCATTCATCCCCAGACAGAGCCACTATTGGAATTGTAAAAATCTAATGTTTTCACATGTTGGTTTTACTCATAAACTTCCAGATTTGGTCCTACCATGTGCATATTTCACTCATATTTTTCCATATTGCCCCATTGAATCATTTGAGTCATGCATTTTTTGCATTCTAGTTCCTGTCAGTGTGAGAATACCATTGTCTCCCTAACCCATGTTGCATTTTCTGCTAGCAAACATCTATGTTGCCTATCGACAAGATGTTTCTGATGTCTTGGTGACTGGAATTTACTTACTCGCAGTTATCAGTGAGATATTCACATGGTTTCAATGACTAGAATGATTCATATCAGCATAAGTTATACCATTGATGAAAGGTCATAGCAAACATGCTATGTCTTACCAATTTTCTCGTGTGGATTTGCTTCAGCCAAAGTCATAGTATTCGAGAAATTGTCTTGGCAAGGTCTTCTTGTCTTGCCAAATGATAGTGGATAAATTTATTACAAGTGTGAACTACTGACTTTCGGAGGGAGGTCTTAGTGAACTTAGGGGTGTCTCACCAACCGGAAACTATAACATACACTTTAGTAAGACTTATGGGTTTTGGTGTTAAGTCTTGGCAAGCCCGTCCGGTCTTACCGACAAGGTCTAACAAATGGCTTTTGATAAGAGTTTTTTCTTGTCTTGACGAACGGGTGTGAGCTCAGAGTCTTTTGGTGTAATAATGAAATTTATGAGATGTCCCTCCGACGGTGAAAAGTCACAGTGACATACAAAAGGCAAAAGGGGCTTTCGGGGAAAAGTAATGAAATCTGCAAGAGGTCTCCCCGAGAGCGATAAGCTACAACGACATATATGGGACATATGGACTCGTCGGTAGGAAGAAACATATGTCATGGCGACACTGAATCAAACAAATAGCTCATCAGTGAGAGGGACTCTTGTGTCTCAGCGACTGAAACAAATAGAACAATAAGGTGCTCTCAATGTGACAAAGGGTTTTCGACGTGATATCTCACCGATATCATAGGGTCACACTAATACAATTGATAAAGGTGTTTTCCATGAGACATTGTGAAGGCTATATGATATCTCCATGATTCAGATGGTCACGGCAATGAACAGGGGGAACTCGAGTAGACAGTGATATGCAATATTTTTCCTTTGGCATACTTACAGGGTGTCTCAGTGAATGGCTCAAAGATTTTATTCAAATGCTATGGGATGACATAAGAATTGCTAAATATTGTTGATGGCCGACATGATTTGGGCCCGATTTCTACGGGGGCCAACATGAATTTGAAATGATATGTTTTCTAATTCTAGTGTATAAATATGCACCCTGATTGTAATTGAGATATCATTAGATTTTAGATTAGAAATAGTAGGTAGAGATGGATATAGTAGAATAATTTTCTCATGTCAGAGACCATGGTGCATGTTTTCAAATGGCGATTCCAATGAAATTCAGCTGGTGTGGCAGTTTATTTTTGGTATCAATTATATGTTGAGTTTATTGAAAAGTAGTTCTAAGTTGTCTCCATTTTGATTCTTTCTGGTTGTTTAAATTGACATAACATGTTTATGTTCAATTTGTCAATGCACATTTATTGTATATGTGTTATTAATCTATTGGTTCTCTCAAGAAAAGATTAAATCCTTTTTGTTGATCACAGTAATCAGGAAGATTCATCTGGATTATTAAAGTAGAGCTTAGTGGTCAAAATATTGCATGTTTATACAAGTTATAAATAGATCATATGCCATCAATTCGATTTTCTGCCATAATAAGTTGCCCACTTCTGTTTAATTTAACTCCCCATACCCAATAAGGCACAGGTCTCTACAATTTTATCATTTGGATTCATTCAGTTTCTTTATATCTTGTAATTAAGCATTTTAGGATTTAGATCAGAAGATTGCTATTGCTATCAAGTTTGATTTCATTTGTTCACTCTCATCTACCCTTGTGGACAAAGCATTTTAGAAGGATAAATCATAAGTTAAGTCTTTTTCATTCAGAAAGGTACACCCACCGAGGTAAGCAACACCTAAAGAGTAGAAGGTTGAGTTCTCTTGACCTTGTCTGTTACCCTAAAGCGTATCAAGAGATTGGCAACCTCTTGAGGCATTCAACCTTCATTTTTGAGAGCTAACAGAGTACATGGATTGCAAAGCCATAAAAGGACAAGTTATAGCTGATCAGCTGGCCAATGCACCCTTAGTAGATGCTTACCCTTTGGTCACAAAATTTATAGATGAAGAAGTCTTTTTAGTAGTAGAAGCACCTGCTTAGACATTATATTTTGATGTCTCCTACACTCACGATGGATCGGGGGTAGGAATTTTTTTTATTACCCCTCAAGGCGATTACATCCCCAAATCATGTAGGTTGGAATTCCTGTGTACCAAGAATATAGCTACATACGAAGCCCTCCTCATAGGCCTTTGAATTACAAAGCAGTGGCACATAACTCACCTAAGATTCTTCGACGATTCATTGTTGGTCATTAAGCAAGTTAATGATGAGTTCCTAACAAAAGATGACAATTTTCTACCCTACAAATGAATGGTGGATGACTTCAAAAAGTATTTCACCTCCATACAATTTGATCAAATTCCCAAGGTATAGAACAAAGCAGCTAATTCCATGGCTACTATTGGCTCATTGATCGACATTCCCAAAGATAGAACAAAATGTGAGTTCCTTGTTGAACAACTATTAATCCTAGTATATGACATCCCTGAGATTGAAATGGTGTGTGACATTGTAGGTCCCGCTTCCTCATGGTACCAAGACATATATACTTATCTACATGATAATATCCTACCCCCAGACCTCACACAAAACCAATAAAAAATCCTTTATCCAACATTCATCCTGATACATCATTGTTGGTGATACGCTTTATCATCATGGGTATGATGGAACCCTCCTTAGGTGTCTAGATGAGACTGAAGCCCATACCACACTAACAAAAGTCCATAGTGGTGTTTGTGGGGCCCATTCAAATGGTATGGCCTTGGCCAAAATTATTCTCCAAGCTGGATATTATTGGCCTATGTTAGAACATAATTCCTGTGAATTTGTGAAGAAATGCCTTCCCTGTTAGCAACATGCAGATTTGATTCATGCTCTGGAACAAGACCTTCAGCCTCTTCTTGCACCATGGCCCTTTTCTCAGTGGGGTTTCAACTTAATTGGGAAGATTTACTCACCATCCTCTGATGGCCACAACTTCATAATTATTGCCACTGAGTACTTCACCAATTGGGTGGAAGCAATGCCACTCTCACAAATCACTGGTACTTAAATTTCAAAATCCATCCTTTACCATATTCTATTTAGATATGGTATCCCATCCACCATCCTCTTTGATAATGGAAAGCTTTTCAAAAACTAGGCCATGAAACACCTCTGTGATACCTTTCATATTCAACATTATTGATCAATGCCTTATTACCCCCAGGGTAATGGTTAGGTAGAAGCTACCAACAAGATTCTGATCTGTATCCTCAAAAAGGTTGTCAATAACACTAGTTGATATTGGCACCTCAAATTCATCCTGCCCTTTGGGTGTATCGTACTTCTATCTATACCCCTACTAGAACCACCCCATATTCCCTCATATATGGTGCCAAGTCCATCTTTCCAATCGAAGTTGAAATCCCATTGCTAAGAATCTATCTGAAAAACCTTATTAGTGAAGAAGATGCTCATGTTGCACGGCTTGCCCAGTTGGAATTACTTGATGAAAGATGGATCAAAGCCTATGATCATATTTAGGCTTATCAAAAACATCTCAATCATAGCTACAACAAGAAGGTTCACCCTAGTTAATTCAATGTTGGTGACCTTGTCCTTAAAGAAAATCAACACACCCAGCAAGATCAAGATAAGAAAGACAAGTTTGAAGTGAATTGGTTGGGTCCTTATGTCATAACTGCTAAGTATGGATCTGGGGCATATAGACTCACCAACCTTGAAGGAGAGCCCCTAAAAAATCCTATCAATATCATGCATCTAAAAAAAATGTACACCTAGGTCCAGTTGGTAACCCTACCTACACAAAAATCCAAAAAATACAAAAGATCAAAAAATTAAAAAAAAATCAAAAAATAGTAAAGAGAAATAAATTCATCCTATGGTGAAAACCACCTTTGGTGGTGCCTTGGATACAAATGGGTGGTGAAAACCTAGTAATAGGCATCATCTATAGAGGGCTTAATCATTATCTACCTCACATCCTAATTACTTTATGACTTCCTCCATCTTATCCTAGCATCCCCCCCATCCCCTCCTTAGCCACTTGGTATCTTTTGATTGAGCATTGGATGATTATATACTATCCATCATCCTAAGATTTTTATCCTAATCTGAGCTTATGTCATCGGTCTGGTCATCTTGGTCTATCTTCATCTAGGATCATCCATCGTGTTGGTCTCCACCTAGGCCTCATCCTATCATGTCGGTCTTTTTGGTCTTAGTCGAACTACATTGCCCCTACACTTTCAAATAGGAAAGGCTGATCATTTGATCCACCCCTGGGGAATTCAGATCATCCTATGATGATCCTCCATCATCTATCTTCATCAAATCCTTTCCGATTTTATCCATGGTCAGTCATCATTTGTCTTTTTCTGAACTAAGTTGCCCCTGTGCTTTCACGTAGGCAAGGTCAATCTTTTAATCCACCCCCAGGGATTTTTTCCATCCTATCTTGGTTATCCATCGGTTTCCATTAGTCCTCTTTCCATTTTTATCCATGGTCTTTTCTTGAACTACTAGGGCTCTGTGCTTTCATGTAGGCAAGGCTAATCTTTGATCAGCCCTCGAGCCCCTAGGTCTTTAGGGTGTTTCAGTCTTTTTTCTGGTCTCTTGTGTCATGTTGTTAAGGGTGCCCTTATGCAGCTAGTTATTCACAAATAGGATCCTCTAGTGTGAAAATATCTAACTAATGTAAAAAAATCTTGCATCATTTGGGTCATTTTAGTTTAGTATCCAACATCAGTCTTAACAAGATGCATCCTTCCTAACATACCACATCAACCCATCCATCCTTCTGATCCTATGGCAAAGGATGTTTTACTTTGATTGTGATCTTTTCATACTTTTGGATTTTGTTTATTGTTTGAGCTCCCTATCATCACTTATCAAGGCTGCCATGATCCATCATATTATGGTGTGTTTTGATGTGTTAACACAGGGGCATCTCTTGATCATTTATTGTTGCTATCTATTGGGTCATTTTCATGTAGTACCCATTGAGATCCCTAGGATCCTATGTTACGTTGGGAACATCCCTTTGTGCTTGGGGTTATTCCAATACCTAGCCCGACCAAGGTCCCAGCAACTTTGGGTTGTTGGGATAACCTTGTTTGTTGTCTTTGTTTCATGCATTTGATTCCAACTCGCCTTGGTCTTATATACTTTGGTATCTGGTATCTTATGCTATAGAAAAAATCAATGCTCCAAAGATGGAAATTTACATTCATAATTGCATTTCATTTCATTACATGTACCCTTAATCCCCCCTTTGTTCATAACCCATGACTCAGTATTTTGGTTGTGCAAACTTTGATTCTTTTCCCCTTGGTTTTCCTCTCAGGATACTAATGGTTCTTGATAGGTGTAGCATCACACCCACACTATGCCTACCATCTACTCAAACCCCCATGTCAGTCCTTATTGACACTTATGTTTTCATTATAAACTAACTAGATTAAGTATCTTAGGTTCATTCTAATTCATACATCTACATTGCATGCATCACCAACTACAAAATACATTGTTAGGTTCATAACAATTACATTTCATACCACATATTCATCTCATCCTGCATCATACATATTAATACATCATATACAAAGCATCCATATAAGCATAAATCCTCATCAACGTCATGCATAACCACAATACCCATATAACCATAAATCATCATCATAAATATAAAACATCATAAGCATAAAACATCATCCACATAAATATAAAACATCATAGACATGTGTATACATTGCATGATCCATCATAAGAACATAAAAACCCATTCATAGACATAACATAAATCATCCATCAAATAAAACATAAGACATAGTGTCAATAAGGACTATCACATATCATAATCAAAATAGTACAATATCCATCTCAACATAGTGTCTCAAGTATAATCCACTACGTATCCATCGTATATCATCAAATAACCTACAAAATCCAAGGATGTAGCTCACATCTACTCTATGTTGATATGTGCTAAGCCTCCATCCTACACCTGTCAAAAAATATGTATCTTGTCCTCTGCTCTCTGACGGCTCTACTGTGAGCTACCCATGTCTGATCTTTGAGGAAAATCAAGCATTGGCCCTCTATGTGTGGGGTCCCCTACTGATCACGTGTAGGAGTCCCTTGATAACCACCATAGTGAGGAGAAGTCCGCTGAGAGTCGCTATACCCTCTAGTACATGTCCCTAGTGACTAGGATGGTGTCGACATCTGAGGTACCTACCTGATGTAGTGTACTATATGCTACTTCAGATCTAGAACTACCTGCTCATAAGCAAACCTCCAGTAGGTCACCTCCTGCAAATAATCATCCCTTTGCATAGCCTAATACCTAGTGGCATTCTGCTCATTCCTATATCTATCTTGGTCCCCACTAATAACCCTCCAATCCTCCTCCCATGCCCCCTGTACCGACCTCAACTGTTGTACCTGCTCTGTGACCCTATCCCTCTTAGCTTGGTTAGTCTATAGCTATGCCTATAATCCCTATAGGTCTACTCCTGCCTCACCAACCTCAACTTGTATAGCCTGCACCTAAGCCACTACTGCATCCCTCTCTCCCTACAATGTCTACATCCACACCTCTACAACATCTCTATCCCTCTAGGCAGCCTATGCCCAAGCCACCGCTGCATCACTATCCCTTTGTAGTGCCTATGATCTCAATTTTGCTACATCTCGCTCTCTCCAAAGACTTGGTACCTATGACACTACCTCATCTCTCTCTCTGAAGAGACTGTACCTGTGTCTCTGCCACCTCTTGCTCACTCTACAACACTTGAACTCGTGCCAGATCTAAATCCCTCTCCACCTCCATAGCATGTTCATGTACCGATGCTACATCTCTCTCTACCTGCATCATGCATACCTAAGTCCTCATATCCTCCTTTCTCCTCTACATAAACCCCATATCTTCAAGGGTCTACTCTAGACAATCCACTATGTCCCAAAGCTCATCTCGCTCCCACCACAACTCTACTCTCTGTAGCCCTAGCCACTCTAACTGCCTCCGTAAATCCTCTATATCTCTTGTTTTCCCTGCTACAATCTCTATAGACCCCTGCATTGTCCCTACTCCCACAGCTTGTCATACAGCCTCCTCAACCACTAGATGGTATCTCTCCCATCTCGTTGCATCCCCCTCCTCATGCTCCCTAACCACATCTACCCACAGTCTATCTACCTCTACCTACAGATCCACCACCTCATCTTGTGCCTCATCCCTCTTCCTCTATAACCTCCTCTCTACCTCTGCCACCATTGTGGCTAGATTTGAGTAGTCCCTCTCACTCCTGAAAACCATGCTTGTAGCTCACTCATCTCTGCCTCTAATATGCTTCGCTTAGCCGCTGACTACCATAACTATTTCTTGCTGAGTCACAGTCTCTCCAGGGCCCCTCT
This sequence comes from Sequoia sempervirens, assembly GCA_007258455.2. Lineage (NCBI taxonomy): Eukaryota > Viridiplantae > Streptophyta > Pinopsida > Cupressales > Cupressaceae > Sequoia > Sequoia sempervirens. The sequence continues at coordinate 93,882,542 of VDFB02075321.1, read as the reverse complement.
CAATACCTCTACTAGATATTCTCCTCTAGGTGGTGTCGTCAATAGTGGTAGGATGTCATGTACCTCCATATCAATGTCCATCACCTGTGACTCATAACCCTCACTCTCTGCCATCACCTCTACCTCATCCACATCAATCACTGTTAGGGATCCCCTCCTCCTCCTTCTCGTCCTTCTCTCCTTCTCTCCACTAGCCTCAACATCCTCTTGTCTCTACCAGTACTGACCTACTATGGGTACATGTGCATCCTATCTCTCCCTCTGCTGACCTCTTGTGGCTGCACGATCCTCCTGTCTCCTCTCCCTCTGGGCCTCCTCTCCCCTATCCTATTGAACTGCACTCTTGGCCCTCTCCCATCCCTCCTTTGCTCCATCTCCTCCCTAGGCTATCTATCGTTATCTCCACCTCCTACCCACCCTCATCGACTCCTCTGCTTCTTTGGCCACCCTTATCCTCCTCTCTGTTGTCCTCTTTGCTATCCCTATGGACGTTGTATACCTCTCTCAGTTGCCAATCATCTCTCATCCTCTGATTTGAAACCTAATGCCTCCTCAATAGGAACCGTAGGTGTAAACCATGGAGGTGGATGTCAGTGAAACCACTAACCATATCGATCTATCATCCCTGCATCTCTCAGCCCCTCCCTCCAATCTGGGTATGGCACCAATCACAGTTTCTCCCACTCCTCGCTCGTAGCCTCCAGCTCAATCTCACCCCCCCATAGCCACTCTCGCATCAGTCGCCAGAACAACACTCACCTAGTGTGAATATTTTTCCTCACTAAAAAACCACGAGAATATTTTTCCTCACTCCAAACTATCTTGTCAACTAGTCTGGTCTGTGTAGCTCAACCACGTGTGGATCCTTCTCGATAATATAGCATCAGGTGTAGAAATAATCCATGTGCCTCTCCTCATCCTCCCTCCAACCCCTAAATCACTACAACATGTACAGTCGCCATACTATCATCTCAACCTACAACTCATCAAATCATCTCCTCTAGACACCCACATCTCTGACCTCCTAATACTGCAATAGCACTCTAGCCTTTGTCCCCCATACCCTGGCTACTGTTGCTCGGTCATCCTCCACTCCTTCTCTCAACATGACTGGCCTAGTAACCTTGATGTGCTTTTACGCCCATACCTATAGCAGTGTGACATGTGCCACAATCAACACCTTCTGATAGCATACCACGTGCATATCCCTGTATAGTTGTGCTAGCATGTAGGTCCCCCATGCAAACTGCCCCTCTCGACCCTCGATGATGTGACAAATCACCTCAAGGAACCTAAGGTGTAGGAATTGACCACTCCAGTCTGGTAATAATATCCCGCTGATCAACCCTACTAGGTATAGTGACAATGTCGGTACCTTGTAGGTTAGACATCTTTCCATGTCAACTTGCTACCACTTAATTATTAGCTCATTATCACCAAACACAACCTACACAGACTCGTCCAGTACCTCATCCTCTACCTGACACTCACTAACCAGGAGCCCTACTATAGGGAGCCTATGAATCCTCCAGATGTCCTCTAACATCATTGTCATCTCCCCTATCGACAGGTGAAATGTCGATGTGGCCGAATCCCAGCACTCTATCAATGCTATTAACATGGACCTATGGGCCTTAATCATCAGATAGGATAACATGTGTAGGAGCCATACCTATGCTAATGCCTCGTGATCCAAATCATTCATGGCCACTATACAAATATTTAACACTTCAGACCGCCGCTCCCACATCTGCAGCCTTTCAAAGTTTTGCATCCATATTCCCCCAAGTCTGTCAGTTCTTGCTTTGTCTTCTATTTCCCTGGCCCCAGGTTCCCCTGTCCTCCTTTTCTTCTCCCCTCTTCATCACCATGTCGATCTTCCTTTTCTAGGGGTAGACCCACCTAAACATAGGTGGACCCGCCCGGACCCTTGGGCGATCCCACCCCATGAGGGGTAGACCCTCTCGCTTAAGGGCATAGCCACCCTAGCAAGGGTGGACCCACCCCTAGGCTAGGGCAAACCTACCCTAGCAAGGGTGGACCCACCCCTGGGTATGGGTCAATGTGTCCTGGTAGGGGGCAGACCCGCCCTTCGGCATGGGAAAACCTGCCCCGACAGGGGCAAACCAGCCCTTTGTTAGAGATGGACCCGCCCGCTCAGGGGTGGATCCGCCCCTCCACAGACGGGTAGGTACACCCCTCTATAGGCCAAACCAACTCCTCCCCTCTATTTTTTTAACCCCTCAATCTTGCCCTCTTCTGGGGCCTACCCAAAACCCTCCTAACTAACTATCCTGTCTAATAGGAAAAATTTTCATTTTACCCTACTACCCATTTTTGTACCCTGCCCCAACCCAAACCCATATTTTCAAATTTTCTAAAACTCAAAGAAATGATCAAAACACACAAAGTTGGGTTTGGGGCTTACCTGGTGTGGAACGACATACTCACTATAGAACAACCGCACCTCATCCGCCAAATGGATAACATCGTTGTCATACTCCTACATCCTACCCTCTGCTACTCTCTCTATCTTCTCTTCTCCTCCTTCCTCAATTGACTACTATTCAAATGAGGAGTAGTCATTCCTCCAATTACCTTATGTAACATTTTTCCCCCATTTTTATCCTTTTTAAATGAAAAGTATTTTTTCCCTTTATTTAAAAAATTCTTCCTCCAACTAATTCCTCCACCCTCTTTTTTCCCAAGGCCACCATTTGCAAACTATGCATCTGTTTGACTCTAATCAAAAGGCAATCTTCTAAGTTTTTTATTCTCTTTCCAATGACATATACCACTTTACCCTTTCGAGCAATTTCCCAGAACCCCTTTTCCTTCCCCATCTGCCTCCTTGAGGGGGCATACCCTACCATTCCCCTCCATTCTTCTGCCATGAGCCTTCTCTCATGAGACTGGGGCATCCCCTTTCACTTCCCCCCATTTGGGCAGCTCACGTAGCCTCCCCTATGCTGGGGCATCTTTTTTTCTGGTCACTTCCTCTATAGAGTCATCTGCATTTTATTTTCTTTGAAACCCTATTATCCTAATAGTGTTTTGAAGAGGGGAAAAATGTAGACATGCAAATTTTTCCACTTCCATATGGTCAAAGTCATCTCCTTATTCATCCTTTTACTTGTCTACTTCATCCTCTTCACTGATATTAATTAAATCATTCATTTAATTAATATTTCATGTCCGGCCTAAGGTTCTCTAAAGTGTTTAATTTAATAATTAAATTTTTCTTTTTCTTTTTCTTCTAAATTAAATAAATACATCACTTTATTTAATTTAGTCATGTGATTTCTTAAATTTAATCATTTTTTTAATTCCTCTTTTTCTCTCTCATTGTCACATCCTCCATAACACTCTTCTAACCCAGATAAATCTAATTAATCCTCGATTAGGATGTGCACCACTTAATGAAGATTAATGTCACATCCTACTACATTTTCCACTTGCCACTAATCCTTCATTTATTATCCTAATCATGTGTTTGCACAACCTTAATCAAAGTCATTAGCCATATTTAGCATACCTTTTTAGTCAACCTTCTCATTTTCCTCTTTTGGCATTGACCCTCTCTTCCATGTGAATTTAAAATTCACATTTATTCCTCCTAGAATCTCCTTTTTCCTATGCATCTTCTAGAATATTTTGACTTGTCAGATCAAGTCACATGTGGACAAGTGCTTCCCTTTTTGGAACCTTGTCTTATCTATGAGATTCTTACAAGCAGGTGAATTTTTAATTCACATTTATTTCTCCAACTACTTTCCTCTTCCCCATGAGGATTTTTTAGGAATACTAAAATTCCTCTCATGTCACTTTCCAACCATTTGGGAACAAGAATTTAACTTTTAAAACAATCTTCTCATCCCCCAAGGTACTTGCAAAGTACTTGTCTTTCTTCCACATCATGTACCCTCCTTCCACCTCATTTACACATCACCATTTCTAAGCCACTTCAAATGCCACATGTCAAGATGTGAGGGTTTGTGAGTCCTCAACTCACCATAGCTCTACATCTTGGCCTTGTTAGTTTAATCTCAACTATCCATTTCTCTAGAGAATTCAAAATTATCTATAAATACCCCCTATTTTCTCTCATTTAGGGAGGAGATCATTGTGCTAACCAAACTCTTGCAAAATCTTCATTTGAGCCATACTTAGCTAGAATTCTCATTTGTTTGCATACAACATAGCATCCTCATCTATTTTCCATCCATATTGCATCTCATTCATACATCTTTTTCCATCAAGAAGAGCATATATCACATCAATAATTGAAGGGCCAAACAAAGGAGCAACTTAACAAGGTATTATCATTCTATCTATTTTGTTAGGTTTAACTTTTAGCCAAATCTTGAGGTGTTAGGTGTTTAGGTGGTTTCTTGCATGTTTTGTGTTGCTGGTGATTTCTAGGACCATGTTTACTCCTGATCATAGACTAATTAGAATGAAGTAAAATGAATGCAAAAGTACAATTTAAGTTATGCTTGAAAACACATTGTGATATGCAAATAACTATGAAAATGAATAAATAATGCAAAACATAAGGTATAGGGGTAAATTTGAGTGTACGTAGATGAAATATGAGTTGTCTAGAATGTTTGGAATGCTGATGAATTTTACTGGTTTTTCACAGTGGGACACATTCGCCCAGGGTGGCGAATCAGTCCTCCTATTGATGAAAACATGTCAAGAACTAATTTTTGATAGTCGAGATCCAAGATTTGACAAAATATAGATTTTCAGACCTCAGGTGGGACTCATTTTCCAAGGGTGGCAAATCAGTCCACTCCTAGATTTTTGGAAAATCAGGTTGCAACTCTGCAACTTCAGATTTGGGAATGTCTAAATGTCAGGTTGTCGAAGTCAGTTCTACAGGAAACAGACAAAAAACACTCAAAAAGCTTTAAATAATGATATGTTTACTTGAAGAGCCTAATTGAATTGATTTCCACTTTTCAACACCTTTAAAGCTGCCAAATCTACAAAACAAAGGCTACAAAGACACAACCCCACTTTGGTAATCAAAACCAATAGAAATAAATGAAATGTAAAGGAAATGTAAACTAGCATGCAAATGCTATTAACTCATCAAATCCTTGATCTTGTAAGTTTGAAGTAATTTCAATGGCTGCTTCAAAGTGCTTCAATAGTTTCTTTTGTTGATGATGTAAGATGCTTGAATGAATTGATTGTAGAAGATTATGGGAGGATTACGTGAATGACTTAGGAGATGTAAAATGAGATGAAAAAAACTTATTTATACAATTCTTATGCCTTACTATCCATTCATACCTCATCATAGGTTGACATCAAGTATCTTTTAATAAAATATTGAAAGAAAATTTGATATATTTTGAATTTGGGGCCAAGGGGGACTCATTTGCCACCCATGGTGAATGGGTCCCACCTAGGACCTAAAAATAAGTGTCAAAAATAATGTTGTGTTTAATTTTACTTATTAGGATAATATGCAAACATACACTTAATTAAGCATATGAGGGAATAAAGAGACAATAAAGAATGAGAAAGGTGTAAATAAGGAAATGTGCCTAGAAAACCGTGAAGGTTTTTTACAATACTTTACAACACTTCAATATAGGATTTGTTTATGAGTAAGAAGGTGATTTTTAGGTAAAATTTATTAAATAGAGTCTACAAGAATGTGGAAATTTTTTACAACACTTCACAACACCTTCACAAGACATCGTTATTTGTGTTTTAGTACTTAAATAAGCGTGTCCAAGCCATGATACAACATAAAATCAAAGCAACATAGTTCCAACACCATGAAACAAGACCTAAAAGGAAATGAAAATGACAAAGGGCCATTTTTCTATAGCACAAACACGAGGTCTAAGAGAAGGCTCACTAGAGAATATGTGCTACAAGCTCTACAACATCCATAGCCATGTCAACTATAGCCACAAGAAAATCAATTTTTGTAGGCTTTATCCACTCAATAGTTGAAAGTTCCACCATTTCAAGAAAAGGAGATAGACAAACTATTGTGTCCACTCATGTCATATTGGCTCCTCCTGAAGATGAGAGAAATACCCTTGTTCAAACCCAAGGCCTTGCTAGGAAGAATGCTCAACGTGGTTGAACAATTAAATAAGGTTCTTTCTAAAACATCTCTATGGGACGTAATGTCCATTCCTAAATAAAATACATTGCTCTAGGAAGCATTAAAGAAGGAATAACTAATACAGTGGATGGATGTGATTCTATCACACAATCAAGTTAAAGACAAAGAGCTCACATCAGACCCCCAACCTTCAAGAGCTACAACTTATGTGAACATCATGAACAATGCAAAGGTGAAAGAGGTAACCAATCCAAAGGCCACAACTTTCTTTTTAACACTTATTGTGGGAGATAATATTTTTACACAATAACATGATTGATTCAGAAGCAAGTACTCCATTCATGCCTAAACAAGTGGCTGATGCCCTAAAACTCAAGTATGAGCCTCTTGAGAAAGGAATCATGCAATTAGAAGGGAAGAAAGTTTTGACCGTCAGCTACATCAAGGATCTATCTTTGACTCTCTTCTCATGTCCAATCCAAATGATCATGCAAGAAGTAGTTGTGATAGACATCCCCCTAATATTCAAGATGTGCCTTTCAAGGGAGTTTATAGAAAATATTGGAAAATATATAGTGCTCGATTGGTCTCATCTGATATTGTGAACTAAGCATGGGGCAAAGATGAAGATCCTTTTGAATCCTTGCATCCATAACACATAGTGGAAAATGTGGTTATGTGCTTTGAAGTAGCACATACCTCCTTCTCAAAAGGAGAGATGCATTGTGTAGAGATGTTAGAAGAAGAGGAAGACACAAGTGATCTAACCCCTAAAGAGCAGGTCATCCTCAACTAATTTATTGGCTTTGAGCCATTTGGAAACTTTTATGCTACTAGATTAGGAACCTATATGATCTTTGATGATGATCAAGTCTTCCAAAAATTGGAAAAAGAACAGGAAGAGCCTAATGGTCTAGGTGAAAATAGTCTATGGACACTATATTTTGATAGCACCAAATACAAGGTCAATTTTGGAGAAAGTGTCCAATTAGTATCCTTGACTGGTTTAGAGACCCTCAAATCTTTCTGTTTCCAATTCTCATTCTTGAATAATGATTTGGAGTATGAGGCTTTGGTCCATGGTTTATTCCACGTAGAACAGATGGGCATGAAGAGAGTACAAGCATTCAGAGATTCAGATTTGGTTGTAAGTCAAGTTCGTGGGTAAGTAGCTACCAAAAATATAAGAATGAAGTCTTATAGACATAAAGTATGGAATTTGATCAAGAGTTTTGAGGCTTTTAACATTCAGGTTATCCAACATTCCCAGAATAATGTTGTTGATCAAATGTCCTCAATTGGTTCACAATTTGAGCCAATTTCTAAGTCAAAAATGAAAAAGAATGCAATGCAAATCATCATTTGTCCAGTAATTCCTGACAATGATCAAAATTGGAAAGTGTTTAAGGATGATGTTTATATTGCAATTTTTTTGTAGAAATCAGGAAAAGATTTTGACCATTCACAACTTGAATTAGAGCCTTTCGAGGGGAAAGTGATCTAGTTAAAAGGAAATAATCTCCCTCAATGTTTAATCTCTCTTGAAAATCTTTTCAACTGAAAGGACACAAGAAATAGAAAAAAAAAGGTTCACTACTGATGAGATAGACTATGAAGATCTTGATGTCAAAAATGACATAAATTTAAAGGTTAGAAGGGACATTTCATGGAAGGATAAAGAGAGACTAAAGGGGATATGTTCTAGATACGACCAGATTGTAGCTTGGACCTATGATAATCTTAGAGGATACAATCCCAACATAATTCAACATACTATTGACTTGGCCCAAGGATCAAATCTTATCCGACAAACACAAAGGCCAATCAATCCACAGGTCAAAGCATGAATTGTACAAGAGCTCAACAAATTAATCAAATCAATAATCATATACCAAATTAAACATTCTACCTAGGTGCCTAATCTTATGCCAGTTCAAGAAAAGAATGGCGATATTTGGCTCTGTGTGGATTTCAAGGATTTGAGAAAGCTTCGCTAAAAGATCTCTACCCTTTGCCATCAATGGAGCAGATTCTACAAAATGTGGCCGGATTGGAAATTTTGTCGTTGCTCAATTTTTTTTAGCTAATAACCAGGTTTATGTCAAAGAGGGATATTAGCATAAAACAACATTCACTACCAAGTGGGGCACTTTTGCATAATCAAAAATTCCCTTCGGGCTCTCCAATGCTAGTGTGACCTTTCAACAAGCAATGGATATCACTTTCAAAGGGTTAATTAATCAAATTATTCTAATATATCTAGATGACCTAATAGTTTTTTCAAAATCAAAGAATGATCACTTTGATAATTTAGAAAAGTTCTAGAAATTCCAATAGTTCGATATTTCCTTAAATCCCAATAAATGTGTTTTTAGAGTGTCCCAAGGAAAGCTACTCATTTTTGTGGTATCAAAGGAAGGAATACTGATAGATCTTGAAAGGGTGAAATCTATAATGGAGCTACATCTACCGGTCAACTAGAAGGAGCTACAATATTTTTTGGGGAAGATTAATTTTGTCATCCTATTCATTTTAGACTTTGTAGGCATCGCAAGACATATCACACTAATGTTAAAGAAGAATATAGTGTTCAAATGGACCCCTGAAGGAAATACAACTTTTGAGTGAATAAAGGTATCCATATTTGTAGCCCTGGTGTTAGCTAACCTAGAATTCTCCAAGGATTGCATGCTCTACATCTACAATGGCCAACACAGTATAGATTTGGTGCTCACTCAGAAAGACGAAGAAAACAACAGAGAGCATCCCTTCACATTTCACTCTAGGACTCTCAAAGGATATGAAAATAGGTACAATTTTTTTGAGAAATAGGCTTTTGCTATTGTACAAGCCTAAATAAATTCTAACACTTGGTATCGACTAGCAAAATCACCATTCATGTTGCCCATCCTAGTGTTCGAGAGTAGATCACTAAGAATGAGATAACTAAAATGAAGTCCAACTGGATCACCAAGATCTTAGAATATGATGTAGATGTTAGACCAACCAAGCTAGTTTGAGGAATAGTTATTTGTGAATACCTTATGCAAGAATTAAGCTCCTTGGCAGAGGAAGAGACTGATCAAGCCTACACAAACCAATTCAAGTCTAACGAGTGATGGGTGACAAATTGGACACAATATATGCAAAAGGGGAAATACTTGACCAACATTCCACCTCACAAAAGATGTTACTAATGACTGCAAGGCACTAGGTATGTACTAATTGAGGGCATTTTGTTTAAAAGAAATGATGATGACATCCTGCTCTGATTCATAGATAGGCCACAAGTGGAAAGAGTTATGAATGAGTTCCATAACAGTCCTAAGGGTAGACATTTCTTTGCCAAAACTACTATTTTGAAAATAATGTGGGTAGGATATTACTGGCCTTCCATGTTTTCACAGGTACACCATCTAGTGTGAAAATATACTCAGTGCCAATATTTTTTTTGGCAAGTGAAAGAATTCTACCATGCCACTGAGCCCAACTATAACTAAAGATCCCTTTGCTCAGTAGGGTTTGGATTTTCTTGGGATGATAAATCCTATTTCTAGTGCTGCCATAAGTGGATAGTTATGGCAGCCAATTATTTCACAAGATGGATGGAGGCCATTGCTCTAAAAAATTCTATACAAAATGAATTGGTCAATTTTCTTGAGGAGTTGGTAGCAAGGTTTGGTTCACCAAAAACTATCATATCTAATAATGCATAATATTTTGTGGGATTTGGGATGTCGAACTTTTCTCTCAATCATTGAGTCTACCTCAAGACTTCATCAAATTATTACCCACAGGTAAATGGGTTAGCAGAATCAACCAACAAGAACCTAGTTAGGTCAATTAAGTGCATCGGGTCAGAAAGACAAAGGGAGTGGCACAAGCATTTGCGAGCTACTTTGTGGGCCAACAATATTATTCCCAAAAAAATATTGAAGGCCTTTCCTTATGAAATAGTATATGGAAAGGAGGTGGTTTTACCTATTTTTATAGATATTTTGGCCTTGTAATTGTTAAAGGATTTGGAATTCGAAGAAAGTGGTGGAATGGAAGTAAGTTTGGTAGAACTCCTAAACCTTGAAGAGAAAAGGGAAAAGGCCTATGAAGTCATGATCGGTCTCTAGTAGATAGTCAAACGATGGTTTGATAAAAAGTCCTCAAACCAAAATGTTTGGGAAGGAAGCTTGGTGCTAAAGTATGATGAGCGCACTGCAAAACTAGGGCAACATGCAAAATTTAAACCACTATGGAAGGGTCCCTTCTGCATTCACATGTGCAAATAAAAGAATGTGTATGAGCTAGAAAACATGGATGGCAACATTCTAGATATACTAGTAAACAATATTTATCTAAAATTGTACCATTAAAGTGTGCAAGTTGTTTTAAAATTTTCACAGTTATGTACCATATGTAAACATTTTGTAAAATATAATTATTTTTGTGAATAAGCCATGAGAATAACACGGGAAGAAGCAGAAGCATATTATATTATGTTCATTGAAATATTTATTATATAATAGAAGGTCAAAGCTTTGAGAGAAGCTTGAAGCTTTCACATGGAAACCCAAAAGGAGTTATAGTATAAAACAAAAAAAGGGGAGGAAGCTCTCAAAAAAGCAGTAAATTCATAGCCTCTATTCATCGCTAGGCAGTCAAAATGACACTTTGTCAGGTTCTTCTTTTTCTTCTTCTTCTTCTTTAGTAGTGTGGAAGGGGGGGTCAACACACAACACATTCAAGCTCGACACACCAAGGACCTCAGTTATCATTCTTGTGACTATACAAAAGAAATTCAAAATGCTTTTTCCATTCAATCCTAGAAACACATAATTAATTGGGAACTTATATAATTAATGAAAGTTATCGGTTTGAAGCATATACACTAATATAAATGGATGATACACCTCTTAAGGAACCTATAATTGCCACAAATTTTTGTTGGTACTATGTCTAATCTTCTTGAATAGTGTGAATGATAAAACATTGGTGTTCGAGTTAGTAGATAGCCATCTATGTTCTCTCACATTGCTTTGTTCTTGACAAACAATTATTTGTGTGTCTTGAATACTAAAGTAATTATTTAAACTAATTTTAGATAGTTGCTTTAGGCTTCATACTATTCAAGATAATATTGTATGTTGTGTTATAATATTAGATCCTTATATTCATTTAATATTGTACAATTTGATCATAGGTGCATTTAATTTAGCATAACATACCCAATCATAATGTTGTAGTGAAGAGAAACTAGAATAGTTTTAATTAGATCACATAAAGCATGCTAAATAATGGAGATATTTATTAAATAGTCTTACAAAGATTATTTGATGAGTCACATTATCATTTAACATGAAACACATAAACGCAAATAATTAAACATCAAATTATCATATATATATATATATAAATTTTGAGTACGTCATCAAATATAAAACACTAGGGTGGCGTGTGGCTACTAGATCCCTCCAGATCTGGGGCTCGAATCTGTCTAGATACAATCTATTGAGAGATGGTAGTATGTGATCATGACCATGAACTAATAAGAGCATCCAAATCATATTGTAGACCATGTGCTCATCCAATGGACTCCTAGTGCTCTTCTACTAGGTGATCTCTCTCTGCCTATAGCTTGGTTACCTCTACATGGAATATCTTGAGCTCGGTTGGACCTCAAGATGATCATATCTCCTCATAGGTAGTTTTGGCTTAGTGAGTATACCTCCAAGCACCCTCATATGTTTCCCTTAGTTTGACATATGACTTGAATAGCTCTAGGTCCCACTCCATGATGGGTGCGAGCACATAGTCTATGTTGGTAGCATTATCGAAGACTAACCAAGGACCTATCTCTATAGAAACCTATTAGTAGAGATCATGTAGATCTCTCACAACCCCTACACGATAGAAGTCATAAATATAATCATTACAAATCATGATATATATAGACATAAAATTAAAACACTAAGCATTAACATAAGCATAAGCATAACAATAAACACAATATCATCACCAAGATCTTTGACTAGTTGTCTAAAGACAACCTTTACCTATGTAGGAGGCATGGAGGATGTGGTGGCCTCTCCATGATCATAGGAGCTAGTGTGCATTGCAACTACTGACTATGATCTAGTCACATGAGTGGGAGTTGGCTCTCTCCACTTATGACCAACTGGATCCTCATCCACTGTATCATCACCCTTGCTCATTAACTTCTCCTCCTTATGATCCTCCTGCCCATCATAATCTAAGTCTAGAGCCTCATCATAGTCCTCATCTATCACATCTATGAATAGGTCTATAGCCTTGATCTTAGTATCCTTAGCTCTCTCCTCATCATCTCTCCAATCTAGAAGTGGTCCTGCAAATGCTATAGGCTCATCCATCAAGAATACAAGAGTTGGTCGTGCTACTTCCCACCACTCCTTGTACACATTTGTGGAACCAATGCCATCAATGTCAGAGACTAGGGGCATATCATGATCCTTGCAATCTGAGTCATTGCATATGACATCATCAGTGGTGAACTGTCTCATATCCTTGAGGCTCTGAGAACTCTACACTAATTTCCTATAGAAAGGTCATGCTACCAATGGTACATGTATCTACCTGAACTATCACATGCCATGATCGTAGTAGAAAGGTTTTACTACATATTCATATCTACAATGTAGAAATCTATCCATCTACATTCTCCCTAACTATTAGGTCTCATCTAACCACTGTGGTATCTACTAGTATGGCCTCAACAAGATCTCCTCCTGAGCCATTCAAATTAATCTAACCCTCCAAAATTTTAAATCCCCATACTTCCATAACTGTCTCAGTGGATAACTAAATGCACAAGGGTATCCTATGGTTGAAATTGAAGAAAACCCAATCAACCTAGTGCATGTGATATGCTCTAGGAATGACACCTATAGTAGCATACAATGCACCATATTGTCAACCTCATGGTATGTAAACTGCCCTAGATCATAATAGAAGTATGCAAGGATGTTGTGTCCCCAGTTATATGCAGTCCTCTATTGTGCCATCCATTGAATCATTTCAACTATTCCTCCATCTATACGTGTTCCCCAACAATCGGGGATGAGTACTAGTACCATCGTGAAAATCATGATTTGTACCAAAAGTGGTGCTCGCAAATAAAGTAGCCATGATAGCTCAATGTTTGGCCCTAGAATATCATCCTGAATCAGACCTCCAAAACAAAATTTTATATCATATTTCATCTCATGAAACGTTCAATCCCCTACAAAACAAACTCTTTCTCCTTGAATCAAAACTCAAAGAATGTGTTGGATGTTCTTTGGGGTGATCATCATCTCACCTGTCGAAAGATGAAATGTATAGGTGTAAGCATCCTACCTCTTAGCCAATTCCATTAACATAACATCATGGTTCCTTGTGGGAGGCATGAGGTACACCCAATATAATCTAGTGCTCTATAATATTTGTGTATCCTCCTCTGATAATGTCGAGACTAACTCTCGTAGGTGACAAAATTGTCTGTCGATGCGATGTTGTCATGACCAGGGTGGTATCTCACAAAAAAGAAAAAGATATGTCCTATAAGCATTTTAAAATCTTAAATATATACATAAACAATCAAAAAAGTGTACTAAAGTTGTTCTGGGGTACATTTCTAAGGGTCCTACACACTTTAGTTCCCTTTTGGTACACTTTGCGAGGAAACAAGACACCTTGTGAAAAGGTGGGACACTTCACAACAAAAGGGGACACTTTGCAAAAATAGGGGACACTTTGCAAAAAAGAGAGGACAATTTGTGAAATTTTCTTCCAGGCTCCTAAATCAACCTAGAAATGCATAGAAACATAAAATAAATGTGTAACAAAGCTAAGGAAAAAAAAATCAACTCACTTGATGTTGCAGCTCACCTTGGGATACCTCCTCCCACAAGACCTCAAGTCTCAGAGCCTCGTACTCTCATGGGCTCAACATATTCAATCACTCTCCAAAAATGTCAAGCTAAATGAAGGTAAAAGATAAAATTAGTTCAAGTTATTTCACTTTTTAATCTTATATAGGTGAAAATTAGGTTTTTACTATATTAGGGTTTAAAGTACCTTTTCATTCAAACTAGCATACCGAGGGCTAGAGAACTCCATTTTTTACACTATTTGTTGCATTGGAATTGTGATTTCACTCCTATCCTCATCATATGTCTATCATTATGTGGTATGGTACTTGGAAATACCCTATGATATGACTTACCTCATTCAATGCGGTTAGACTTCTACCTTGATTCCACCTCCATAAAGCAAGGGAAATCAAGGGGGGCATACATCTACCCTCGAATTTGATTTCTAGAAGAATTTAGATAAGAGCATTTTTTAATGACTAAATAATTAATGTTGTAAGATGCAGTTCCTAACATCATGGTTTTGTAGATAGCTACAGTGGGAGATTCATTCTCCCATGTTGTGAATGAACCTATACAAGTATCCTTTTATGAAATAATGTTTATTATTTAGATACCTTTACGTTACATATGCACGTAGATTCATATGGGTGCTAAAGTGGGGGCTAAATGTCATGTAAGAAATTGTATGCTCTTGAAAATAGTATAATTTCACACTAAACTTGGACCTATTTTAGCACCCTTGCATTTAAATAATCATTAATAGGCCCCTAAGACCCTTTATTTTGGATCTTGAGGTTTATTTTAATAAAAACCTAACAAAATCATCAAAAACACTAAAATTCCTAACAACCCACCCTGAAAATCGAGGGTTGGACTTATATGCCACCCTGGGCAATTGAGTCCCCCTAGGTGGGACCCATACACCACAAGTGTTGTTTGAATCCCATTTGGGACCTTTTTAGGGTTTGAGAAAGAAAATCATGTTTTTAATTGAAGTTCTTGGTTGATTTCAGCTTTTGAGATGTAAATAATGGTAAATTAGGTGTATTACCTACATAAATGAGCTTCTAAGTCATTATTTCATCTAAGAAATAAACTAGAAGAGCAATTTCAAGATCCAAGAATTCAATAATTTTTCACAAGTACATTAAAGAACAAGTAATCAACAAATTTAATGCTTTGGAATAGCAAATTATTGTGTCTTTGTAGGTATTCAAGCTCACTTTCATTCAAGATCTAGCATTGTCAAGGGTTCATTATGGTTTCCTATGGTGAATCATGATGGATTCTAGGTTGGGGAGATGTAAATAGCCATTAATCCAAGCCTAATGACTTGTTTCCTAAGTGATTCCATCCTCCATTACCATTTTACATTCATCCTAAGGAAGGTACATACATTATTAGGGCTCATTTGGGTGACTAGAGATCTCTTAAAGTGGGTGATTCATGTCTATGTTTCATTCTTGCATCTCATTCTATTACAATAGAATAGGGTTGCATAGCATTTTAGATTTCCTAATCTTAAACACACTTAAGATTAGAGTTTATGTTCACATCTACATTCAAGTTTCATTGTTTCCATCAAGGTTTAATCATTGAACTAGGGGTTTGATAAAGGAAAACCCCCCATAAGAAAATAAACAATATATTCTATTTTGTAGGTCTTTTTATAGGTTCAAATCCAAGAATCAGTTTGGAATGGAAGAGTAGAGACTAGAGCATAGATATGAACTTTGAATTCTTGAAAAAGTGAAATGAGATTGATACACCAAAAGTGGTGTATGAGTCCCACTACAGGAAAAATTTCAAATTTTTGTAGATCCCTAATCTACACTATTAGAAAATTGTTCTAGACTAGAAACCCTAGTCTAGGGATTTTATGCCCAGAGTGGCGTATGAGTCCTGATGTGCCTTAATTTTAGTATTTTCAGTGTTTTAGAGCTCATTCAAGGCCTCTACAGATTTGTAGGTGCATACATCTGATTTCTCAATTTTTTGTCCTCATTTACATGCTTTTCTAGGTTATTTAGTGAAACCTTGCATCACATTAGGTTAAGCATTAGGACTTGCATTTCATTGGTCTTTCCAAGCCCTAGCTTGGTGGTGAACCCCTCTTTAGTTTATAATTAGACTGGAGAACAACCCTATTGCAGGATCTCTTTCCCCTACTTCATCATTAGATTGAGATCTCTAGGGTTTCCTTGAATGAGAGTGAAGAAGATTGTTGTTCTATGTCCTAAAACCATAAGCAACAAAAAATTTACACCTTTCAAATATAAATTCAGTAATAATTTAGAATAGGTTATTAAATTTGGTATCGGAGCTTATAGTTCAACTCCAAGCCTTTTGAGTCTACCATAGCCATGACTACGAGATAATTGACCCTTGACCAAATTTAGTTGTCTTGACAATTGACCAAACCTAGATTGAATGCAAGTATGGTAAGGTTAAAGAAGGATGAAAGAAAGGGAAAACCATTAGGACCTCAAATAAGAACTTAGTTGTAGTAGAAGAAAATGCTAAGATTGAGGTTCAACCCAAGATTTCCAACGATGGGACTCTAGCTCAAGACCTTACACAACTTAAGTTGGAGAGAGGAAAGAATATTAAGGAGAAGCAAACACCTAAGATCAAAATTCTTTTTGCAATCAGAGATTGGCCTCTAGGGTGTGGACCAAACACACCCTTGTTGACTAAAGAGGAAAATGAGAGCCTACAAGCTCAACAATCCTCTTCTATGAAATTTCATGTAAATTTTGATAAGGACGTCGAGGAGTGTCCACTTTTTGATAATGAGAAAACTAAATAATGTAACAAGAAGCTTTGTAAATAAGGTGTATTGACCCAAACTAATTATAAATAAAACAAGATGATATTTTTTGTGTGTTCAAATGAAGAACTCCAAAAAAAAAAATCAATGCATGAATGTGTATGTACCTGATGAATGAGTGATATATGCATGTGTTTGTAACATGGTGAAGAATAAGAATATTTATTTGTAAATCCTAGAGTTAAGTTACAATAGATGTGAAATGTGATGTAGGTTCAGTGTAAGCTAGCATGGTGACCACCAGGAAAGAGATGGGTGGTAGTGGGTTATACAATAGGCCAAACAAGAGGATAGAATAGATTCTAAAGATTTTGAACCAGCAACAGGCTCATATGGACCACATAGAACAAGAGGTTCAAGTAGAACATGAGGAGCAATACCACATGAATGCAAAAGTAAATCAAGGATACAGTAGTCTAGGAGAAGGCCCTCGAGGTTAAATTGAGGAAAAGGTTCAGAAAGATCTCAAAAGAGTAGCACCACCTAAGTTTGATGGTAAGAATATTAGAGAAGGAGAAAAGGAATGGATCATTGAGAGGAAAAAACAATCTAGACTGCATAACTTATCTAAAAAAACTAAAGCGACATGGGAACTACATATCATCTTTCAGGTGAAGCGGCCACATTGTAGGACAATGAAAATATAGAAAGGAATCTGTAGTCTATTGAAATTACTTGGGAAATATTCCTCTAACATTTTAGGAAGAGGTGGTTACTTCAACTCTTTTCTGATAAGAAGGTGACAAAATTCCAAAATCTAACTCAAGGGAGCATGACTCTGACCGACTATTGGGAAAAGTTTACCAACCTATTGAAGTATATGCCTCAGTATTAGGGAGATGAATGTTTCCACATATAGAAGTTCATATTGGGACTTATACCCAACATTGGAGTATAATTAGACATGGATGATCATCTCACCATGAATGAAGTCTTCCTAAAGGCCACCAAATAGGAACAAAAACTCTAGTAGTTATCCAATTTTTACATTAATGCAAATCCTAAGTTGTGGTTTGGTAACAAAAAAATTTGTAAAGGAGACAAGAACCATCAGATCCATAATCTTAAGAGGGGAAGTGAGTCATAGGAGAAGGGTTAAGATGGTAATAGTGGAAAGAATAAGAATGAAAAAAAACTAAGGGTAAAGATGACTAAAAGTAGAAGGGCTTTAGAGAGGAAAATCCAAGAGGTCACAAAGGGCCTCGTGATGGTGCTATACTTGTGATGGTGATCATTATGCCTCAAATTGTGCACAATGGTCAAAGTCACAAAAGGAAGGAAAGTATCAATAGACTCGACATCACTAGATCCAAACTATAGTGGATAACAAATAGGAAGAGTATCAATATTTTCCAATTTAGCTGATGGATAAGCTCTATGGACAAACTATCTTTATTTTAATTGATACCATAGCTACTGAATGTTTCATAGGTCCTAGAGTAATTTATATGATACCTATTAGACTTGGATGCATGGGAAACTCATAGATAGTCCAGTATGGTAACTAAGTAGAGCGGAGGGTAGATAGCTATCTCTTTTGTAGCAATTTAGAGCTCCCAACCTTCCAAATCCTGGTTAGCCTGTATGTGGTACCTTTAGGCTCATATGATGTAATTTTAGGGATAAATTGGTTAACTGAGCATAAGGCTATAGTGAAATATGAGGATAAGGTAGTCAATTGTTTTGATGATTATGGAAACCTAGTCGATATTTGTGGAATGCAAAGACCCTTAGAGCTTAGACAGATCTTTTCTATGCAAATAAAAAAAGGCTCATTGGAAGAGATGTGCAATTTATGTTGTGCATATTAGTAACCCTAATAGAAAGAAAACATATTTAGATGACTACCCTATTCTCAAGGAGTTTCAAGATGTATTCCCAAAACAACTTACAGAGTTACCTCCAAAACAAGAATTTGACTTCTCTATTGACCTTATACGAAGAGCTAAGTCTCAATCTAAAGCACCTTATCATATGACCACCACCAAAATATATGAGTTAAAGGCCTAGTTAATGGAATTGTTGAACAAAGGGCTCATAAGACCCAGCGTGTCTCCTTGGGGAGCACTAGTTATCTTTGTGAAAAAGAAGGATGGAACCTTGTGTCTATGTATAGACTATATAATGTTGAACAAGGCAACCATCAAGAACCAATATCTAGTCCTGAGGATCAATTATTTGTTTGACTAGATTAAGGGAGTGACAATGTTCTATAAGATTGATTTCACATTAGGGTACCATTAGTTGAGAATAAAGGAAGAAGATATTTCGAAGACTACTTTTCAAACTCGGTATAGAAATTATGAGTTCACTATGGTCCCCTTTGGGTTGACTAATGCACCTGTAGCTTTCATGAACCTCATGAATAGTGTGTTCAAAGATTATTTGGATGAATTTTTTTTTGTCTTCATTGAGGAAATCCTAGTCTACTCAAAGTCTATTGAAGAGAATGATAGACACCTGAGGAGAATTCTACAATGGCTGAGAGAAAATAAACTCTTTGGGAAGCTACCCAAGTGTTCATTCTATCAACACATGGTGTACTATCTAGGACATATTATTGTAGATGAAGTAGTCTCTATAGACCTTGAAAAGATCAGGGTGATTATGGAATGGTTGGTGCCTCAGAATGTGTTAGAAGTCCATAGCTTCATGGGCCTTGTAGGATACTATAGGATGTTTGTGCAAGGTATTTCCTAGATTGCATATCCTATTACATCACTTCAAAGAAAGGGAACACGGTTTGAATGGACCAAAAAATATGAACATGCATTCCAAATCCTCAAGGAGAGGCTCACGATAGCACTAGTGCTAACCATCCCTGATCCTAATGGAAGATTCATACTAATCACAAATGCTTCAGGAGAGGGATTTGGTACTATATTAATGCAAGATGGACAAGTGGTATTATGTGAATCAAAGAAGCTTTTAGCAACACGAGGTGAAATATGCACCACATGATTTAGAATTGGCTATAATAGTTCATTCCTTACAAATGTGGAGGCATTATCTCTTGGGAAATCTATTTGAACTCAAGGCAAACCACTTGGTATTGAGATACATTTTTACTCAACCAAACCTTAATGTGTTATAGAGAAGGTGGCTAGAATTTCTTAGTGAGTATGACTTTGGAATTCAGTATGAAAAGGGAAAAGAGAACAAAGTGGTTGATTCTCTTTGTAGAAAAAGACTCTAGTAGCCATGGTATCAAAAAGGTCTAATTTGAGACAACATGTGATACAACATATGCCAAGGGATGAGCACCATGAGAGAGTGAAGAGTGCCCTAGCAAAGAATCTAATAGATCATTGGTTGAATGGGTATGAGATCGAACTGGATGACATTCTAAGATACAAGACGAGAATGTATATTCCAGACTCTAGAGAGTTAAAGAAGTTGGTTTTAGAGGAGGTTCATAATTCACCTTATTCAGGACATTGGTGTATCCAAGATGATCATAGAATTGAGAACTCTTTATTTTTTTCCTAAACTCAAGAAGGATGTAGTGGAGTACATGGCTAGATGCTTAGAGTGCTAGCAAGTCAAGGATGAGCATGCATATCCAGCTGGGCTATTGTATCTTCATGACATACCTAAGTATAAATGGAAGGTGAATAGTATGGAATTTATACAAGATTTTTTGTTGAGCAAGAATCAACATGATGTTATCTTGGTTGTGATCGATAAGTTGACAAAGGTTACACACTTCATTCCAAGAAACCTTAAGGATGGATTGTTGACCCTGGCCAAGAAATTTATCCAGGTGATATTATATTTGCATGGAGTGCTAGAGACTATCATTTGTCATAGAGATAGCCAAATGACCTCAAGATTTTGGATGACCCTAAATGCTGCATTGGTAACCAAATTGAATTTCAACTTAGCTTATCATCCTCAGACTAATGAATAGAAAGATAGTGTGAACTAGGTAGTCGAAGACCTCCTTTGAATTTATTGTATGGACCAAAAGTATATTTACCATTGGTAGAGTTTGATTACAACCACTCTTATCACACATCCTTAGGTATGGCACCATTTGAAGCTCTTTATGGGTGAAAGTGTCATACACCCATTAGTTGGGATAAATTGGATGATAGGATCTTAGTAGGACCTAAAATGCTTCAGGAAATGGAAGAACATATGAGAGTCATTAAGAGTAGACTGAAGGAGGCAATAGACTGAAAGAAGAGTTATGCTGACAAGAATATAACTCTTATAAATTTTGTGATAGGGGATGAATTCTTCTTAAGAGTCAGACCACATAAAAGTTCCATTTCCTTTGGAAAGACTTCTAATTTGGCCCCAAGATATGTGGGACCGTTTGAAGTTTTGGAAGTGATTCACCTAGTTGCTTACAGACTTGCTCTACCACTTGCTCTGGCTCAAGTTCATAACGTGTTTCATGTTTCTTTTCTTAAGCCATATCATCCTGATGTAGCTCATGTGATTGATTGGAAATCCTTGTAGGTACATGATCTAAGAGTTTTTCTAGTGGAACCCATTAGAATTGTAGATAGATGCAATGTTAAGTTGTGGAGCAGAGATATTGCTCAATTTAAGGTCCAATGGGACCAGTAGTTTGAAGATAGTGCTACTTGGGAGGATGTAGAAGAAATAGAATGCTCCTTCCCACATTTTCTTTCTTAAGAAAGAGACTTTGATAATTTCGTTTAAATTTTTTTATTGAAATATTATGATGTTTTGGTTTGAAACAATATGATGTGATGTTGAAATAGACATATATGTTTTACTTTTGATTAGATAGACATCAAGACGATGTATCTTCCAAGAGGGGAAGGATGTCATAACCCAATTTTATTGCATTTTAATTATAATGTGATAAATTGAATTATTGGGGAAATTCAATATGTTGAATTGAAAATTTTGGTATTTTTGAAAGTTTGAAAGAAGTTGACCATCGTTAACTATGTGATATTTTGACTTATCTTATAATTTGATCCTGATTGAACATTACTAATGAACTACATCCCAGTGCAAGTGTGGAAATTTAGGGTAATAGGTTGAAGGATAAGAACACAGTTGAAGTAGGATTGTTTAGCAGTATTGAGCGGTAAGGTTGGTGGAATCTAGGTGCACACACCACCACATGGCATGATAACTACATATGAATTCATATAGGAAAATTATATTAATCTGACTTGAATTTATTTGATAGACTTGTGAAATGAAAATACATGTGAGTTCTTATTTATTTGTCTATCTTGATATTGGGTGTGTGTTCAAATTTGGAGGAAAAGATAGTGTGGCTTAAGATTTAAATGAATGTGTGTAATTCAGGAAACTATTTCATTTAAATATTGATGCTTGAAATAAAATATAAGTTCTTTTATTTATTTAAATGTTTGTATATGAAACACACAAACATCTTCAAACAAATATATATATATATAAGAGAATACATACTTATATATATAAATCGAAGAACAAACATATGTGAATGAATGTATATGAATATCATATATATAAGGTATATATATACACACACACATATATATATATATATGTATATATAGATACATAGATACATGCATACATACATATATATACATATATATTTATGTATATGTATATATATGTATATATATGTATATACATACATATATGTATGTATATATATCTATATACATACATATATGTATGTATATATATCTATATACATACATATATATACATATATACATATATATATATGTCATATATGTATATATGTATATATATGCATATATATATGTATACATATGTATATATATATACATATATATATATATATATATATATATATATATATATATATATATATATATATATATATATATATATATATATATATATATATGTATATATATATATATATATGTATGCATATATATATATATATATGTATATATATATACATATATATACACATATATATGTGTATATGTATACATATATACATATATATATATACATATATATGTATATATATATACATATATATGTATATATATATATATATATACATATATATATTTCTTATTGATTGAATTTGAATACCAATACTATCATTGTCGAATTGATAAAATTTAAAGAAAATCTCATACGATAGTGGATTGCCATCGAAATTAATGACAAATATTCAAAAATTTAGTGTATGTGATTGTCTAAAATCAATTCCCATTTACAAAATGAAATAGATTTTAGAGGGATTCATTGGAAAAAGTAGAAAAGATGCCATTTTTGATATCATAGAATTGGCAATACTGAAGGGAATGAGTATTTTGGCAATTTTCCTAATAAAATTTGAGAGGAAATCGACCCCGAACATAGGTATTTGATGCAATTTCCTTGATTTTTTTTAGGTTAGAGTTAGCTATTGAAAGGTTGAATTTTGTTGCTTCTATCCATGGGAGATAGAACAACAATCCTCACAATCTCTCATTCAAGGAGAAAGAGATCTTGCAATAGGGTTGTTCTAGGATTTGATTATAAACTAATGGGGGATTCACCACCACGTTGGGGCTTGTAAAGATAAATGAAGTGCAAGATCTAATGCTTAAACCTAATATGATGTAATACTTCACTAAATGACTAATAAATGAATGTAAAACAAAACATAGAACTACAAGATGAAATGTGTGCACCTAGAAACCTTATGAAGAATGAATGAAGCTCTGAAATGCTAATCAAAAATTGAAATTCTAGCACATTGGGACTCATACGCCATCTTGGGCATATCAGTCCTAGATTAGGGTTTCTAGTTTGGAATAGGTTTCTGACAAAGTAGAGTTAAGATCTACAAAAATCTAAAAAAATGCCTATAGTGGGACTCATACGCCACTTCTGGCATATTAGTCCCATTCCACTTATTTGGGAATTAAAAGTTCAGATCTATACTTCAACCTCTACTCTTCTCTTCCAAATTGATGTATGGATCTAAACTTGTAAAAAGACCTACAAAATAATAATATATACTCGATCTGCTTATAGGAGGTTTTTCCTTGATCAAACACCTAGTTTGGTAGTTAACCTTGATAGAAACAATAAAACTTGGATTCAAATGTGAACATAAAGCCTAACCTTAATTATTTCTATGATTAGGAAATCTGAAATGCAATGCAACCCTATTCTAATGTGTAAGAATGAGATGCATGAATGAAGCCTAAATATAATGACTCACTTTGAGAGATGTCAAATCACTCTTAGAATAATTGATGATGATGCATGTACCTTCCTAAGGCTGAAAGTAGAGTGATAATGGAGGATAAGATCACTTAGGAAACAATTCATTAGGATTTTCTCGATGGCTAGTCGCATCTCCCCAACCTAGAATCCATCATGATTCACCATAGACAACAATAATCAACCTTTGACAATGCTAGATCTTGAATGAAAGTGAGCATGAAGAACTAAAAAATCACTTTAATTCTACTACAAGACTTCAACTTTACATGCTTTTGAAACATGAATGCTCTTGTGAAAGAATGCTTGAAGACTCTTGAATGCTTGGATCTTGAATTTGCTCTAAAAATGCTTTCTTAGATGAAATAATGACTTAGAATCTTGCTTATACAGGTATTTACATCTAATTTATCATTATTCAGATCTCAAAAGCTGACATCAACCAAAAGTTTGAATTAAAAAGTTGAATTTCTCACCCAAATCCTAAAAAATCCCCAAGATATGGGACTCATATGACACCTCTAGCATATGGGTCCCACCCAGGAGGACTCATATGCCCAAGGTGGCATATGAGTCCCACCCTAGATTTTTGGAGTGGGTTGTTAGGAATTTAAGAGCTTTTGATGATTTTGTTAGGTCTTTAGTTGAAATAAGACCTAAGATCCAAAATAAAGGGTTTTAGGGACCTATTAATGATGAATTAAAGGGGTATTTAATGGAAGGGTGCCAAAATAAGTCCAAATTAAGTGTGAAATTGCACTAGTTTTAAGAGAATACAATTTTATACACTACAACTATTTTGTGAAAATGTATGTAGGACTAAATTGACATTTCCTTGAGTCATAATAAACTTATATGATGAACTTGATATGTCATTTCTTGGTTTAAAAAATTATTCTTCTTCTATTGAGGCCATGTCAACCATTTTGTATGTTGCATAGGCACTATGCATGTAATTTTAGTGGCATGACAACAATTTGTTTCTACCCTGTGTGTTTCAAGGCATTGCAATTGTTATTTTAATTCTTTTTCTCGTGTTATGTTTTTTCTCTCACATGGCTATCAATAAAGCCGATATCCGATGAATGGAAATATAAAAATTCTTAAATTGTATCACCCTAGAGGGTAGGTAGCATAATCCTTACTTCCATTACATGTTTTAGCCATACTCTGTGAAATGTATCTCATTAAACAACCACACAAATGGGAGTAATATCCCTTGTCTTCGATCGACGATCGACAAGTGATTTGATGTAGATGATGCCTATTCACTTAAAGTGACAATCGGGAACATATTGTCCCTTAATGTAAATGATATTAATTTTATTTGATGTTGTATGTTTCTATCATAGTGATTCTTTATCCTTGTTGTCTCGTCCATAAGGGATGATGGCTAAGTGGTGTATCAGTCCATCCTTATGTTGGCATGAATAGTTTGTGAGCCATAGTCTCTTTGAGAATGATAATATTTAGTCTTTGATGTTTCTAGCCCAATTCATGGGTTGGCATGTGTGGTTTGACCCATGCACTAATAATATGCAAGGTACAATCAATCATTCCGTAGAATGAGAGTATTAGGGTTGATATTAAAATAGTGAGCAAGAGTTCTTAAACCTGAGACATGTGAAGGTCGTACCCAGTAAATGAGTAAATTATTTCTTATTAAAATGACTAGCATGTCATTCAAATCTTTTGTTTTTTTCAAAAAGAATAAGTGCATAGAATTTTTTTGATTATTTCCCTCATATGCTCATTATATGCAAATGTTCTCAGAATGATAAAATATTGAATTTAATATGAGAATGAAAGTTATGTTGTATCAATAATTTTTTACCATGAATGTAAAGAATAACTACAGTTTCAGAATGAGGCTCGAATGAACGGAGATTTGGTTGATATAGAACTAAATCTACAAAATTTTGTAGACAACAACGTTCTATTATAAATAATTTTGTTTTCCTATAAACGACATCGTTTTTGTTACAAACTATAACCATTTAGTTGTAAATAGCATTGTTTTATTATAAATAGTGTTTGTTTTGTTGTAAATGACATTGTTTTGTTATAAAATGTAATTTTTTAGTTCTAAACAACATCCTTTTGTTATAAAAAGTGTTGGTTTTTTTGTAAATATCTTTTTTTTTTTTAAATGTATCTATTTTATTGTAAACAAAACTGTTCTATTGTAAATAGTGTTTCCTTTGTTATAAATTGCATTGTTTTGATATAAATTGTAAGTGTTTAGCTGTAGACAACATCATTCTTTTAAATAGTAACTGTATGATTACAATAGTATTGTTTGTTATCATATCATGGTTGGTACAAATGACATAACAATATGTGGGAAACTATTCAAATAGACTTGTTCTTAAATTCTTTACTTCTTGTAAACTGAAAAACAATATGTTAATCTAAAAGATTATTAGAATGTTAGAAATCTAATCTATTGGCTTTAAATTTAGAATGTATGAAAAAAATTATAACTTAAGTTGGCACATATATGTGTATGCATGTAGACCATCTACGTACATACAGATACTTCTGACATACCTTCTTTTGTTACCTATTTTTTCTTATTCTCAAATGAATACTGAATTACAATGAATGTAATCATATGACATGTGCTTGAATGGATGGATAATATATTGATTAGTTCCATTGATTCATTTCTAATTTTTAAATAGAATAGAACAACACCTAATAGACTAGAGCACCTAAGGGTAGATGCTACTAGAGGGTAGATGGTTGCTATGAGATAACTTGATGTGGAAAGTTACCTTTTGGGATGGGTGCTGAAATGGAGTTCAAAGAGTATAGCTTTTTGCTTTATCCAAAACCTAATGTTTGTTGTTGCAACAATATTCTTATGCTTGTCCAAGAAAATTAGATCATTACGAATGTATGTGGAGCTAATGGTAAAATATGGGGGTGCATGAATGATGTTGATTAACTTCTATCACACCTACTTTCCAAGGTTCCAATCAAGGACAACCCTAGAGATCTCAATGCAAAAGGGAAAGAGTTCTTGCAATACAACCTTCCTAGAGGTTGAATATGATCTACTAAGGGGTTCACCACCAATTTTAGACTTGGAAAAGATAATAAAGTGCAAGATGAAATGAAAAACCCTAATTGAATGCAAACTAACACTAAATGAACTATAAAAGTAAATGAAATGAAATCAAAATTTGAAGATAGGAAGTTGTGCACCTAGGAAACTAGAGATGGCCAAATGGAGGTTAGAATCACTAGAAAATATAACTTTATTGCTAACTAGGATTCATTCACCATGTTGGGTGAATCACTCCAATTTTTTTGGAAAACTATGGAAGAACAAGTTTCTACCAAAAAGGGTATCCAAATCTACAAAGTCCTAAAAAATGACTAGAAATGGGACTCATTTTCCAGAAGTAATGAATCAATCTATTTGGGATTTTTTACAACATCAAAATTTGATCATGCTCTTCTCTGTCTGATTTGTCCTTCTTGAGTGATTTATAGATCTGAATTTCTAATTTGCAACCTCTAGGTCTTCTCCAAGGTTCTCTAAGGCTTGATGAAAACTTTGACAATTTTGAATGACTTGCAAATTTTCTCCAATCTTTCTCCTTAGGAAATTTGCAACGTAGAATTGCAAATCACACACAAAGGAGAGGGAAAAATGTTGTGGGGCTAGTGGATATGGTTTTTCCTTGGTCAAACCATGTTTTGGAAATCAATCCTTGAAATGAAATCAAATAAGAATGAAGAATGATGAATCAACAAATAACAATGTTGCAACTAATCAAACCCTACTAATAAGGTGTTGTAAATATGCTTGTAATGCTTATAATGGATGTAGACTTTGATTCTTCCTTGAATGATGTTGACCTTGAATGTAATACTTCCTTGAATCACACAATCCTACACCATAATTGTTAGCTCTAAAACAACATGATGCATGGAATCTTTGGAATGATGATTGATGCTTGGATGCTACTCTAGAATGTTTGAAAATCTGCTCTTGAATACTATTGTGAACACTTGATTGCTAGATAAAATTATGAGAGAAATAACCTTGTATTTATACTCAATTATGCAAGAATTCTTGAAATTACAACACTACAAGCCAGCATCAGGTCTAGGAAAAAAAAATCCCACCAGAAATTTGCATTTATTTTAATTTTTGGGTCACACGAGACTCATTTTCCAAAGATAGAAAATGAGTGTTAAATGAATTCTCAAAATTACAACACTACAAGCCAACATCAAATGTAGGAGAACAAAATCCCACTAGAAATTTGAATTTATTTTAATATTGGGCCACATGGGAATCATTTTCCAAGACGAAGAGTGAGTCCCATCTAGCATAATGTATGGGACCAAAAATAAAAAAGTTCTTATAAAGGTGTGAAGTTCGGTTTGAGACCAAAAGACCTAGGTGGGATCCATTCACCCAAGGTGGTGAATGAGTCCTAGATCACTAAATATGGGTCACACAAGCTAGAATTACCTGAATTATGATTGGATAATTATTAGTGTCAAGATTATCCTAGAAAAGATGCAATAAATGAGGCTTATGGATGCAAAAAAGGGCTAATTAAAGCATAAGAGAGACTAGTTATTAATGGAATGCCTAGAAAAGTGTGAAAGTATGTTACAACACTTTACAATAATGTGTCAACCACATTACAACACTAAATCAAGGTAAAATTAAGCCTAACTTGCAAGGAGGGCCCAAACAAGCTAGGAAAAGTATAAGGGAAAGTTTTTCATGACTCCATTTATCATCCACTTTAGTGAGAGGATAAACCTACCTCAAAATCACAATAAGGTAGACAAACACACATCAAGAGGGGTCCAAGTGTACCAATGTTAGCAAGATGAGATGACAAAATTCAATGGGGGTGATCAAGCCCCCAGGATCAAGATCCCATGATGAACCAACATAGGCACAAAAGAAAACATAGGAGAATAATAAAGGGAAACAACAAAGCACAAGCATGCACTGTCAGAGACAAAAGAAAGAAAAGGTAAATAGAAAAAGAGTTAGATCAAGCTTCGAGTGTTTTTCTATCACGATGTGGATTAGATCTACGCTTTTTGTCTCAAAAAGGCATACTCACTCTAAGGTAATGGAACTTCAAGCTTTCTGTGGAATGAGATTTCGAAACAGGTGAGAAACATACACTCATGGTTGGTATGCACTCACACACACAGACCAGTAGCTATGGGGAAATTCATGCCTCAGTCAGGCTTCCTGCTCAACCATACCAAGGTTATACCTCTTGATAACTTTAATAAGCCACCATGCAAAAATGATTATTGAGCTTCATGAGACAAGAAAAAATTCATATTCTTGGAGCGAATGAGAAAAAAGGATGGCTCCACAAGCATGCAAGTTGTATTATGCAAGGTAGTCATATAAATGAAAAATACAACAATGAGGGATGTTCAAAGGATTTTTTCTTAGTTCATGCGAGGTCTTAACTTAGGGAAAATTGTGCCTAATGTTTCCAAGAGAGGACCAATCAAAGGATAAAAGATTCACAACTTAGGGTATCTACAATGCATTTCATCAAGCCACTAAGATGAATGTAATATGCTAAGAGAGATCATGCTCTTGAAATACATCATACCCAATGTCATCCACAAAGTGAAAAACGTGTCATATATAAAGTACGAAAATTGCACTATGAACCAGGAAATTGAAAAAAGCAAAAGAATATTGCCAATGTATTCCCCAACTTTAAAGAAATTGCTAAAAACCATGCTGTGAGAAATTACTTTAAAGTACCAAATGATAAATGCTAGAAAAGAAGAAGACATGAGAGCTAACTTAGAAATTCCTATGGCAAGTCATATGTTTCCAAGTAAAGCCACACCATGCAAAAGAAAAGAGAAAGAGATAGAGAGGTTGCCCCAAAAATTGAAAAACACCAAACAAGTAAGGGATCTATGGATTTCCGGTCAGTATGTTCTTTTCTAAAATGCTTTTAAAGAGCTCAGAATTGTCATCATTCCCCAAATACATAGAACTAGAAGAATGACACAAAGAGATTGAAAAAAATTAAAAAACTTTGGGGTCAACATGGAAGAAACATGAATGTCTCAACACCTTGTGTCATCCCAAAAAGGAAAACACAAGACAAATGAAAAGAGAAAATGAAAAGAAAAGTTTTTGGGTCAACATGGAAGAGACATGAATGTCTCAATTCCTTGTGTCATCCCCAAAATGAAAACATAAGATAGAAAATGAAAGGAAAATAAAAGATAATGAAAAATCTTTTGGTTCAACATGGAAGAGACATAGGGTATCTCGATGCCTTGTGTCATCCCCAAAAGAAGACACAAGACAAATGAAAAGGGAATAAAAGGTGAAAAGATTAAATATTAATGACATAGAGAAGAATGAAGGTACAAATAGAGGAATGTCACAAAGAGAGAGAAAAAAAAACAAAATGTCACGGGGGATCACATTATGCACACGCAATCACATAAAAGAAAATGAAAAAGAAAGAAATAATGCAAAAGATAAGTAAGGTACATGCAAGTCATCCTATGAGTAGATCATCTACCTCCTAGTCATGTTCATTGTATACCAACTTGTGGTCAACTAGCCAAAGGGACAAGAACAACTTCTGAACTAGTAGTAGCACCAGGTTGAACACTCTTTATAGGAGATTTTTCTTCTAATCCCATGGAAGAAGAAAACAATGTATTCAATTCATTATGCACCTCTTCATCTATTTTAGCGATCTCATCATTGTCATCCAAATTAATCACAATAAGAGGTTGAATGGTAATTTCCATGGAAGATTTCAACTCTTGTTGTTTTTGTTGTATTGGATTGTTTTGTGTTTGATTGGACGTAGAGTCATCATGCATTGCTTCAGTCATGTTTGGATCTTGATTTTCTTTTTTTAATTATTCATGTAACCTATGAGAACAGGCACAATGTCTATGCCTATGCTCTCTAGCACCTCCATTTATTTTAGTTTTGTTTTCAAGTTGCATTTTTGTAGGAGTAGGTTGATTAACCATAGGTTTATTTTCTTCCCTAAGGGGAGGAACGAAAGGAACTATTTGTTCAATTGCTTTCTCTTTGATTCTGTAAACCTATTTTATTCTAGGAGGTGTGATTGGGTTATTTTAAATGTCTCTTGGTATTTTATAGAAGTTAGGTGAAGGTTTTGTTTTAGGTTGGTCTTGGTTGTTTGGAATTTATTTAGGCTCAATCATCATTTCATCTAGGATGGTGGGTTCGGTGGTGGGTTGGGACATGTTTCAAAGGGATAGTTCTGCTATATTCTTTACCTTGAAATTTTGATAGGACAAGAAAGATAAGTCTTCTCATGGTTTATAGGTTCCATAAGCTCGGTCCAGAAGAAATCGAAGGAAAAGTTTCCCTTAAAGGACAATGGGTTAAAGCCACTATGGTGGATAGTGAATACTTCATTGTCAACGGGAAACTTTAGGCATTTATGAACAACCGAAGGGAAAAATTTCATGGAGTGAAGCCATGGATGGCCTAGCTTCATACAAAATTGGTCTAACTATGGAATGATGGAGAATGAGACATCTAATTTTTTTGGTTCTATTTATAATTTAAGAGCGATTGATCCCATAATAGGGCAAGCAAAACCATAATGTTTCTTGATCCATGCTTTAATTTTATCATATATGTCTTGATAGAGCTCATGCAAAAATAAGAATTCCTTAGTTATCACATTCTCTCCATAGGTAGGATTTATTAGTATCCCATTACTGGGCTTGTCACATATATGGTCGGCTATGTAAAGAGGACCATTGGGTGCATGTTTAAGTATATGCTTAGGGGAGAAAGCAATTTCAAGAGGATTCTTAGTTCGAACCTTATGAGGAATGATGTCTATCACTCCTACCATTTCATCCATAGGATCATTATCTATAGAATCGTGTTGAATAGAGTAATTGTTATTATCACCTGAATCAACATTCATCGCATCATTCTTTGTAGTTTTTCTACCTTTGAAAAATGAAATATTATGTTTTGGCATGAGGTTTGTGAAAATTTGCAAGTTCTAGTTAGGAGGGGCAACAAACTTATTTCCTTGATCAATAACACCTCCAATGGAAAGATGGTTGTAATCAATGAGGTCTTGGACAAGATGTTTAAGACACTTGCAATGTTTTGTGTCATGTCCATTTTGTCAGTGGTAATGGCAATAAGAATTTGATCTAAAGATTAGGAGTAAAGGCTTATTAGGATCAAGTGTTTTGATAGGAATTAAGGTAATCATTTGTTGTTCTAAGAGTTGGGTCATTGTGTTATGAAGGGTGTTAGGTAAGGGAGTGAATTATCTTTTTGGGTCCCCATAGCTAAAGGGTATCAAGGCTTTAATAGCAATTACTTGGTTATTGAAATTCTAAGTTCTTTGTTGAGGGGGTTTGAATTGAAGGAACCCTTTATTGTATTTTTTTAAATGGTTGGGAATTGTTTTGGTTTTGGGGATTTGATTTCTTAGTTTAGTTAGAAGTGGACTTTGTATCTCGACTACTAACCAAATTTTGATAATCATGGAGGGTGGTACAAAAGTGCATGAAGGATGGGAATTTCATCATGGTGAGATTGTCTTAAATCTTGCTTTGCAAATTTTCTATGAACATCTTTTGAATGTGAGGGTCGGAGACCTAGACATTGATTTAGGAATAAATAGATTGATAGTGTGAGATAAATTCACTTATATTTTCTTCTTCTATTTGCTTACATCTCATCAAATTAGACAAGGTCATCTTAGGGGTCATATGCACTTGCAAATGGTTTACAAAGGCCTCAACTGGTTCATTAAATGAATGAATTAAGTTTTTCGGTAAAAAAGCGAACCATTCCAAGGTAGTATCTTTCAACGACCTAGAAAAATCTTAGCTAGGATTTTATCATCAAGGACGAAGTCACTACATAAGGCAGTATAGGCATTAACATGGTTAGAAGGATCTCCCTTTCCTTCATATTTCTCAAATCTAGGCACCTCTACAACTTGTGGCATTGGTGTTTGCAATATCTCCAAGGACAGTGGACTAATTTTGACATAATATGTAGGTGGTCCATTTTTATTTTGAATGATGGTAGAAACTTTCTTTTGGAGGGATGAAATGGTTTGGAAGAATTGATTAATGAGAGGGTCATTACTTGTGTTGTGGGATGCAAGTGAAAAAGGTGAAGGGGTATATGTGTTTGTAGGACAAGTGAATGGAATTCTTAAATAGGTGGTAAAGTGGTAGGAGATATGATGTGTGATTCCACATAGGAACTAGGGATGTTAGTGGAAAAACCCAAGGAAGGAATAACATTACTAATTTGTTGCATTGTTGTTGTGAATTGAGGGTTAGTATAAGTAGGGATTGAGTCAATTGTTCTGGGAGGAGGAATTTGAGTTAAAACATCCTTCGCTTGTGATATTGGTTGTTGGTAAAGGACAACTAGTGGCTAGGGGAAGCCGTTTTCCAAAAATTTGAACTACATTTTTCACAAGGTCAAGGCCATCTTCACTTTAAAGCATGCAAGGAATGTTGTCTATAGTAGGGATAACAGTAGTTGAAATGTTGTCATTTTGCACTTGATGTTGTAAAGTGTTAGCTAGGTCATCATGAATTTGAATTATGTTTTCTTGCAGGAAAATATCATTCCTTGTTTCAACTTGCATACTATTTGAAGGCAAAGAGTTGCTAAAGGTGTTGTCCATACCTAGTGTACTAGTGTCAACACTAGGAATGAAAAAGCTAGAAAACCCAAGATCCATAATGATTGTGCTATCGTAGGATGACATGAGTCTCAAACTTCGTATCACTACAATATTAGCAATAGGACACCAAATACTCATGCAATGGATACTAAATGCAAGGTGAATGAAAATTCAATGTAACCTAAGAACAATGAGATGATTAAAATAGAAATTATAGAAACTGAAACTGAAAGACAATAACAATAAAGAAAAAATTAGAAACTGAACTTTGAATGCTAGAAAATGTGGTGTATAATATGCAAAGGGACTAATTCACCCAAGGTGGAGAATGAGTCCCAGTGATGATTTTTTTCAAAATTTTCAAAAAAATTTAATTGAGTTTTATGCTTTTTTATGTTTTTTGATATGTATCTAAGATGCAAATGCATATTTTGAATGATTTTCAGCGAAATTAGATGCACAAATGCAAGCTATATGAGCTTACACTAATGAAAAATTAGAAATCCTAGAATGAAAATTAAGCAATGCAAGTCCTCATGCAATGTTAATGCAAGCTAAATATAGGATGATAATGCACTCCAAATAAAAAAAAAATGTTCTAAATGTAGGTTCACCAAAATGGAACCAATGGGAAAATATGCAGATGAATGAATGATGTGGATTAAGTTCTATCACACCCACTTTCCAAGGTTCCACTCAAGGATAACCCTAGAGATCTCAATGCAAAAGGGAAAGATATCTTGCAATAGGGTTGTCCTAGAGGCTAAATATGATCTACTAAAGAGTTCACTACCAAGTTTAGACTTGGAAAAGATAATGAAGTGCAAGATGAAATGCATAACCATAATTGAGTGCAAACTAACACTAAATGAACTATAAAAGTAAATGAAATGAAACATGAAACTAAAGGCATGAAGGTGTGCACCTATGAAACTAGAGATGGCTAAACGAAGGTCTAAATCATTGGAAAATATGATTTTATTACTGATTGGGAGTCCAGTTTCTAGAAAACTATGCAGGAACATGTTTATGCCAAAAGGGTATCCAAATCTACAAAGTCATAAAAAATGATTGGAACTGGGACTCAAATTCACCAAAAGTGGCAAATAAGTCCAGTTGAGTTTTTTTGCAACTTCAAAAGTTGATCCTACTCTTCTCTATTTTCTTTGTCCTTCCTGAGTGATTTCCAGATTTGAATCTCTGATTTGCATCCTGTAGGTCTTCTCCAAGGTTCTCCAAGCCTTGATGACAACTTTGACAACTTTGAATGATTTGCAACTTTTCTCAAATATTGCTCCTTAGGAAACCTACAACCTACACTAGCAAATCACACACAAAGGAGAGGGAAAAAAGTTATGGGGTTAGTGGATAGGGGTTTTCCTTGGCCAAACCCTGTTTTGGAAATCAATCGTTGAAATGAAATCAAATAAGAATTATGAATTATGAATGGACAAATAACAATGTTGCAACTCACCAAACCCTAGCAATAAGGTGCTGCAAATATGCTTGTAATGGCTACAATGGATGTAGAATTTTATTTTTCCTTGAATGATATTGACCTTGAATGTAATGCTTGCTTGAATCACACAATCCTACACAAAAATTGTTGGCTCTAAAACAACATGATGCATGAAATCTTTGACATGATGATTGATGCTTGAATGTTGCTCTAGAATTCTTGAAAATATGCTCTTGAATACTCTTGTGAAAACTTGATTGCTTAGGGTATGTACAAGATCATCATGGAAAAAATAGGCCCTTAAGCAGCAAAAAATTCAAAAAAATCAGATTTAGGCAACTTGACGTAAAAATTTGAATAAGTTATCTATATTATTTCAAAAATATCTAACAATAGAATTTGTAGCAAATTGGATTTAGTTTCTAAACTACTAGGTTTATTTTTTTTTAAAAAAATTAATTTGGTGAAAATTTGAAATTTCAATGCATTAGCACTTAAATTTGAGGGAAAAAATAAGAACTAAGTGTCTGTCTGACCACCCTAACCACAATAAAATGATAATATATTTTTTATAAGATTGTAGATATAAGTATAGGACTCATGTCTCGATGTGATGCATATTTTTTTGTAATTTCTTTCCAAGTAAATAATTAATTATGAATTTTTAATTACAAATTTTAAAAAATATAAAAACTCGTATGTTTGACCACCTTAACTTGGTCAAAACTTCATGAAATTCATTTTTTTTCTATAATCCTATAGTATGTGATGCATAGAATGTGACACATGTTTTGGATTCAAAGAATGTGATACCGTTTGAAAGCTATAGATTTTTTTCAATGAGCCTATCAATCAGGACTTTAGTCATAATTCAAATAGAAAATAAATAATAATTATATATTAAATTTAAACTAAAGCATAATTTATATTGGTGGAAAGCTAAGAATCTCCTTTAAAAACCCTTTTCGTTTCATCAATTTTGGGTAAGAAAAATGTCGTCAGCCACATACCCATTATATCGCCACTTTTTGGCCCATCATGATCCTGCACATACCCCTTATTAGAAAGCTACGTGAAAATATGAGAAAGAACCTTGTATTTATACTCAATTATGCAAGAATTCCTAAAATTACAACCCTACAAGTCGACATCAGATCTAGGGGAACAAAATCCTGCTAGAAATTTGAATTTATTTTAATTTTGAGCCACACGGGACTCATTCGCCCAAGGTGGAAAATGAGTCCCATCTGGCATAATGTATGGGAACAACAATCAAAAGTGCTTAGAAAGGTGTGAAATCCAGTTCGATACCAAAAGACCTAGGTGGGACCCATTTTTCCAAGGTGGAAAATGAATCTCAGATCACTAAAACTAGGTCACACAAGCTAGAAACACCTAAATTATGATTGGCTAATGATTGGTGTTAGGATTATCCTCGAAAATATGCAATAAATAAGGCTTGTGGATGCAAAATAAGGTTAATTAAAGCATTATAGAGCCCAATTATTAATGAAAAGTATAGAAAAGTGTGAAAGTGTGTTACAACACTATACAACACTTCAAACAAGGCAAGATTAATGTTTATTTTAATTAGAGTGGGGTTTAAAGGTTTAGTTAATTAATAAAGCCTTATAAAAGTGTGAAAGTGTGTTACAACACTTCACAACACTTTAGCAAGCTACAATTTAACTCCATTAGTTCACAAGGGCCCAAGACCTAATGTGAATGTTTCAACCACATTATAGTACAAAATCAAGGGAATATTAAGCCTAACTTGCAAGGGGGGCCCAAACAAGCCAGGAAAAGTATAAGGGAAACTTTTTTCATGACTCCAATATGGATTTTTTGATAACACTCTTTGTCATTCCTTGCATAGATCCTGCATTTTCTTTTCTAACTTGTAGATAGAGCTGCATGTTGATGTATGGGCACACACCATATTCCACCTTGCATATTATTCTCTTGCTAAAATTTTCATGCAAGGTTAGGTATTCTTCAAGTTGGAAGAATTCTAGGGAAGCGTAAGCTTCATCGTTGCGTGGTAAAGTTCTTCAACCATGTTCTCATCCATAGTGGAGGTGGGCATCAGGAGGAACCTTGGATGTTTACAAGACTAACTTAGTCTATGATGTAACCTTGATGTAAAATTCATATATTGTATTGACTTTGTGGCCTTATGAGCCAAGTCAAACTTGAATATTATAGTTGACATTCAATTTGAATATATAACCTTTGACTCATTTTATTAGACATGTGTTTCTATGATTAACTATAGTTACTTATTTATGTCTTCTTAATTTGGAAATATTTTCATGTGATTTGCAATAATATAAATTCAATAATAATTTAGAATGGGTTATTACATCACGTAGATATGAAAACATACATCAAGAGAGAAAAATGTTGTTTCGTTATGGAATAGGGGTTTTCCTTCGTCAAAACTCATTTTGATAATTAAACCTTGAAATGAAATGAAATAGCATGAAGGAATGATAAATGAACATTTATACAATGTTGAAACTCACCAAAACCTTGAAATGAAGGCTGCAAACTTGTGCGAAATGGCTCCAATGGATGTGATCTAGACTCTTGATTAAATTCTTAAAGATTTGTCTTGAATACTTGCTTGAATCATGAAAACCTACATCACAAATGTTAGCTCACAAACACACATGATGCATGAAAACCTTTGAAATGATGCTTGAATCTTTAATGCTACTCCAAATGCTTGATGATTTACTCTTGAATTCTCTTAATCCCATAAACTTTCTATAATTCTTGAATACTTGAAAGATTAGATCAAACTATGTGACATAACCTCGTATTTATACTTATTTATGCCTAATTTATTGAAATTACAACACTACAATCTGACATCAAATCTAGGATAATAAAATGCTACCAAGAATTTGAATTAAAATATGTCCAAGTTAAAGTAGGACTCATATGCTAGGTTGGGCATATAGTCCCAATGGCTTAAACCTGGGACACATATTTCAAGGAGAGTCTTTTTTAAGGTAACATTTAAGATCAAGTTTCAAGACCTAGTTGGGACCCATACGCCCAAAGGGACGTATGAGTCCCAAATCCCTAGATATGGAACACGTAAACACAAACATTAAATTATGATTTTTCATTTGTTAAATGTTGGGATTATCCTCGGAAAAGTGCATTTAACAAGGCTTGTGGATGCAAAATAGGACAAATTAGGACATAAATAAGCCCAATTTTAATTGAAAGAGGCCCAAAACTTAATGTGAATATGTAAAACATATTAAAACACCAAATTAGAGCATCACTTATCTCATCTTATCAATTATTCCCAAATTAAGTGAGGAAAAACAATACCTTTTCCATTACTACAACTCCCATTGTCATTCATTCTTACCATTTTGTACTCCAACTTTCTCTCTTGCTCTCTTCTCTTCTAAATCTCTTCTCTACAGTGAAGCTCTACTAGATTCGTGTCTCATAAATAACTAAGCCTCTCTTGAAAGCATACAATGTCACGTCTATCAAGCTGAAAGGGAGCCATGGACTATTGGCAATTCTCTTTTTTTACATTATCTTGTCTTGTCTATTTACAAATATATTTGTCATGCCTATTTATTTGTGATATGGGCTCTCGTCCATAGCAAGGTTTTTTTGTATATCACACATCTCATATATTTTGCTTCATATATAGTGTATTTTTTATCTATCTATCTATCTAGTTGTTTATGGAGGTGGAAACTCTAAAGAGGGGATTTGACTAAGGTAAGCCCAAAAACAACCCCAACACTTTTCCTTACAATCCTTTTTGTGTGTAGGTTTCCAGGTTTAAAGAGTTGGGAACTTGTTAGTTTCTAGTTTTCATCTCTTGATCTAATAGGGATGACAATGCAATGTGCAGGTGTCCATGGTTTAACTGCCTCTCGTGGATCTGTTAACTCTAGTGGTTGTATTAATTATTAATAGGTGGATCTTTTGGTGCAACAAAAATTGTGGGGCCAACAATTAGTATCAAAGCTAAATGTTACAGGTTTGAATCCCGTCAAGTAATGTTGAAGGGGAGATTAATTGTTGCAAGTATGAAGGAAGTATGAAAATTTTGTCATTGATGTCAACTAGTTAACTGGTTCTCAACTAGTTGTTGTTGTTGTCATTAATGTCATGATATTGGTTATTGGTTGTATATTTCGAGGATATTGAGAAAATTGTAATGAAGAAAGTTTGTAGGTATTCAGTGGTTGCTTTGGGTTTTTCTTTGAGATTTTCTCCTATGTTTGTACGGTTCAAATATGTTGATCATGGTTGTTGGAAGTTGCTATATCTAGATTTTCGGGTTTTACATCATTGTATAGTGCATGTTATGTTTACTAGTTGTGAACTATGTTTTTTAGTGTATTTGGCTAAGGTCCAGGAGAAATATAGTTGCTCTATATTTCTTCTTGTTCGAGTCTTATGACTTGTGGTTTTTAGGATAAGTTGTTGGGAATTCTTTCAAGTTAATTTTGTTATCTAGAAAGATTGGATCATGTTAATGCTATACATGGTTAATTGATATATGTGTTTTACACTGATTTGGATGACCTTTTGTTTAACACTACTTCCAAAGCCTATGGAAGCATGTTGAAGCATGTGGTTGGATTTCCCTCATTTTAATTCCACCCTAGAAAGTTTTGGCGCCGACCTAATTTAAATTTTTAAATGCAAATGGTGTATGGATGACTTTGGATATGTTTCAAATTTGAAGATGGTATAAATACAGTATGAGATATTGGTAAAAGGTGTGCAAATAAATAGAGAAAAATAGATGTGAAATAGAGTGTGTGGTTGAGTAGATTAGTGTGAAATCTTAGTGGAAAGTTTTTGCATGTAGTGACTTGATTGTTTACTCTATCATTCATGCATATCTACAAGTGTTTGAGAAAATTATGGTGGAAATCTTTGTTGCATTGATATTTTCTTCTCTCTATAACTAATCTCTTCTATGGGTATGTGTAGGATCATCATGGAAAAATAGGCCTTTAAGTGGCAAAAAAATTAGAAAAATCAGAGTTAGTCAACTTGACATAAAAATTTGATTAAGTTATCTATATTATTTCAAAAATATGTAAGAATAGAATCTATAGAAAATTGAATTTAGTTTCTAAACTACCAGGATTGTTTAAAAAAAAAATCTATTTGGTGAAAATTTGAAATTTCAATGCAGTAGTACTTAAATTTCAAGGAAAAAATAAGTAGGTGTCTGTCTAACCACCCTAACCACAATAAAATGATAATATTTTTTTATAAGATTTTATATATAAGTAGAGGACTCATGTCTCGATGTGATGCATACTTTTTTGTAATTTTTTTCAAAGTAAATAATTAATTATGAATTTTTTATTACAAATTTTAAAAATATAAAAAATTGTATGTCTAACCACCTTAACTTGGTGAAAACTTCATGAAATACAATTTTTCTTTTTTTAATCCTATAGTATGCGAAGCATGTAATGTGACGTATGTTTTGGATTCAAAAAATGTGATATCATTTGAAAGCTATAGATGTTTTTCAATCGGCCTAGCAATTAGGACTTTAGTTGTAATTCGCATAGAAAATGAATAATAATTACTTATTAAACTCAAAGTAAAGCATAATTTATATTGGTGGAAATTTGAGAATCTCCTTTAAAAACCCTTTTCGTTTACTCAATTTTGGGTAAAAACAAAGTCATCAACCACATACCCATCATATTGCCACTTTTTGGCCCATCATGATCCTGCATATACTCCTATCTTCTTTGTATTTGTGTGGTATTGATCCCTTCAAATGGTTAAAACTCTTTTTGGACAGTGAGTCTTATTTTGGCAATGAGTCTTCTCTGGCACTGAGCCTTTGTAATTAGTTTTTGATATTCTCTATATTGTAAGCTAATCCTCATTGTGGTTTTTCCCTTATTTGTTTTTCCATGTAAATGTGGTGTTATTGTGTGTATGTAATGTTTTTCAACTTCTACTTTTTCACTTATATGATTAATGATTAAGTCTTTTTCTTTCTACTTTTCTAATTTGCATTATGTAATCTCTTACCAGATTCTGTTAATTCTCAATTTTCCCTTCTAGATTAGAATTTCCTTTAATTATATTTTTCTCAATGTCTTTCATCTTGTACCTCCATCACTTGAGCTTTCATATTTGAGGTAATCAAAGGCCATCTTCTTCCTCCTAACCATTCCTTGTCCTAGACACTTGGGAGTAGAGGATCCTCTCCATTACAACAACAATTTGTAGTTCTTTTGTCCATGATAGAAGAAATGTATATGATAGCTAATCATGCTTAGAAGAAAATAATTTAGCTTAGGATTTTTTTTTTTGATGTTGGGCTTGATGCAAGGATGATTAATATTTGTTGTGATATTCAAAGTGTCATTTTCTTGGCAAAGAATCCTACTTTTCATACCAAAACAAAGCACATTAATGTTTGGTTCCATTTTATTTCTGACATGGTGGAAGGGGCGAATGTGAAATTGGAGTTCAGGTTGACACTTTGATGAATGTTGTAGATGCATTGACAAAGCCAATGAGTACAAGAATTTTAGATGGTGTTTCAATTCCCTAGGCCTCATGACCCTTAGTATTTTATTACTTTTTGACTCTTGAAAGGTATTCAACAAGTGGGGGAATTTTTTGATTTCAGTGTCTCAACCTTTGAAAGAAATAAATGTATTTAATTGTTTAATTATTCATTATATTTCTATGCTTATTCTATGACTATGTCAAATCAATTTGTGGGAGCTAAAGGTTGAGATCGTATATTACATGGAGGCGACTAGGATGAAATGCATGATAATTATGTGCAAGTAGTTATCCCACTTGGTGGAACCCATTATGAAGCTAATTTTATTGCATGTGTAATGTTTTAGGAGTCATTATGATAAATTATAATTGAATTATAATAAGATCATGTCATCTAAGAAAATATGACAATGTGAGAGTCAAGAATATGACTAATTATGATAGGTGGGACCCTTGGATGTAGGTAGGAACTTCACATTTCATGTGGAACCTTATGCATGCTTGCACACAACTTGCATGTCAAGTGGATCCATTGCATTTAGTGAGGGTGAATGCATGCTAATAATTTGGTTATACAACATGTAGACAATGTGGTGATACCATTTAGAATTCTTAGGCATTCAGTTTGGATGTCTATAAATATGTGGCATTTTAGAGTGGTTTGTACAATAAGTTTGAAGATTTCAAATATATCCTTCTATTGTTAGAGTCACTCTATAAATTTTTTTGTAGTTGAATATTTTTGAATGATCATAGCTATGTGATTGTATTGTGACCTACTTTATATTACCAATAATATAAAGAGTTGTGATTTTGGAATGTGGGGTTTTTCTCCTAAAATGGATTTCCCCACATAAATATTATTTTATGGTATATTTCTTAATTGTATCTTCTATTTATATCATTTGAATGTGGATATAAATCTATAACTATTAAGTGTTAAATTTTAAAAAATTATACCATTTCCATCACTTAGATTGATATAGGATGCTTCTTCCACTTATGTGGCTTCCTTTCAAGAAGTAAGGCATGTGTAAAAACTACCTAAGCTTATCTTAAAGGACACTATAATGAAAATTTATATCTTTATAATTAGGGAAAGGAGAAACACAAATATAAACGACTATCATAACATAGGTATATTTGAAGAAAACCATTTTAGCAAAGAAACCCCATAGTCTAAATAAATCTAATATTTTGTTCATTAATTTAAACACAATTATAATACCCTTTCAAATCATCAAGAAACAAAAGAATATCTATAAAATCACTAGATCAATACCTCTATCTCAAGCACCCTATAAATAGGAGTAGTATACATAACCATCAAATGATAATTACAAAATCATGAGCTAAAAACCACTCAAAAAAGGTTGCACCTAAATACCTAGTTCAAAACCCAACACCCAAATCACAAGATGAGTTCATATTCTAGAAATAACAGATTCCTTCCACCTTTCATAAACATGTCATAAACCTCTCACTGAATTGGGTGTTCTATTTTGGTTTCATTATCTCTTTTCAAAGAGGACTATGACTTATCGTAACATGCACCATAAGTCAGAAAATAAGTGTAACTCCCTCTTACAACTCTTTTCTATATCCTATATCCTGTATGTTATTACACTTTCAATTTAATAATAAGACGTCTCAAGCCATTACTTTTGAAATGAATTAAAACTTGCCAACAAGAGAAAGCGACTTGGTACTAAAAAGATCATATTTTCAAACAACTAGATGCCATATTGCTAATGGGTGTCGGCCATGCTTTCAAAGGAAAAGGAATTTCTAGGAAATGGAACACATGTTCCATTGTCGCAAAGCTATTCAGTGGGGACAAATTGTTCGATCAAATCTATGTTATCCTTTTTTACTACGAGACTTTATGCATGGCGTACCTCAACACAGACACAGCGTGTAACACGTCAGACTCATCGTACCACACGTTTCTGCCAATATCACACGTATATTCCAAGAAAACACAGAAGGAAGACCTGAAATTAGATAGAGTCAAAAAGAGCCCAAGACTGACGCATTCCAGGAAACACACAGCAGAAAGACCTGAAATTAGAATACCATTTGCTTTCTCTACTTTACACCTGTTTGTACGTCAGCTATCTATTTCCACATTGATCCACAAAGTCTCGGGGAGAGCATGAGAAAGGAT
The DNA here is from genome assembly GCA_007258455.2 of Sequoia sempervirens. Lineage (NCBI taxonomy): Eukaryota > Viridiplantae > Streptophyta > Pinopsida > Cupressales > Cupressaceae > Sequoia > Sequoia sempervirens. The sequence continues at coordinate 93,838,674 of VDFB02075321.1, read as the reverse complement.
AATGTCATTATATTGACATATGGTAAAATATATTGCTATGAAAAAGTATAGTTGGAGTCAAACAATTTTAGGGTGAGACTGATAAAGTTCAATGAAAACGCAAGGCAAAGAGTATAAATTTGCTTTTTAATAAGACACACCTATAATCCTATTTATTGTTATGAAAAAGAATAGTTGGAGTTAAAAATAAATAAAATTAAAAATCATTGAACATGGACATATGAAAATGTTAAGTAAATACAAAATATTTAAAATACAGCATTCAAGGAAGTTGTGCTTTATCAATTTGATCTAAGAAATCAAAGTATAAGATGCTTTCAAAATATAAAGGGAGTTCTATAAATTTGAATCAAAATTTATAACCATCAAATTACAATTTTCTTTGTTAGCAATAAACATAGAATTTCAGCTTTGTAATATGGAGAAATTCATAGATGTCAAGGATATTTGCAATTTTATGAAGTTTAAATACATAATCCGAAAGTGGGCAAGAGTCCCTTTATGTATTGAAGTTGGATACTCCAATTACAAGCAACCTAATAACAATGACCAACACAATGCCACCTAGCTAGTTGCAGAGCCATGTGCCTTAGCTGCAAAAGAAATCTGAGTTTTGAAAATGAAATTTGATAAACATAGAAAATAACTAATGCTCCCCAAAGAGATACTCGACGTCAAATCAACCCTTTGGCTAAAATTTCTTGCAATGTAGGGCATTTAAATAAAATAATTCAAGCACTTGTTCATGCAATAAGGTGCATTCAATTATGGTTCTATTCTAGGATAGATATCAATTGAGAAATCAAATTCTCACCTTATTGGTATACTAGGAAATTTGTTTGGAAATACTTCTTCAAATTCACCTTGATTGCATGACATAAATACAAGATTGTATTCTTTCATTAATGTGAGTCTATATTTGCAATCCTCATGTTTCAGTCACTAGGTGATATTAGCTTAGCCAAAAGTCATCTATTCACTGAACTATAAACACCTTTTTCTCTCTAAATTATGGGTCGATTTCATGTTAATGGAGATTTATTTTCTACCATACTTCCCTCTAGAAATTTTCTTCTAGTAATTTTAATATAATAGGTCATGAATGGTAAGACATTCGTCAATTCCACATTAGTGTCAATATACTTATTCATAATCTGCAAGTGTTGTGAGTGTGTCAACTATAATCTTGATCGTACTATTCCTTCTCCATATATTTTTTAATGGTCGAGTAATTTTTTTGTTCTTACCCATAATGATCCTTTGGTTCATCACCAATAACCTTGTTGGAATACACAGTGTTGTAAAAAATTTCCCAACAACATTCAAATGACTCAAAACTTATTATATAAGGCACTCTCTCTCTCTCTCTCTCTCTCTCTCTCTCTCTCTCTCTCTCTCTCTCTCTCTCTCTATGTGTTTGTATTCTTAAATTTCTTTTACTCTCCAATAATGAAGGAATGGATTTTGAGTACTAAGGTTATAACTTAAAACAAGGATGCCAAAAGTACCTAAAAGCTATATTTTTTAATCTTCTACTAATATAATAAAAAACTCAAATATGTCTAAATATAACTGAAATAACAAACAATGAATGTAAGACAAGACATGATATTCATTAAAAAAAATGCAAATATTTCCCCAAATGTAATGCAAACAAATATACATTGCAATTCTTGAAAATGGATACATATTTGAACTGTGACAGCTGACACAACCATACAACAATATCATTTTGATGATAAAAGAAATAATAGAACCAGAAACCATATGTCAAGATTACAATCCTTTAATATAAGAAAATTTAAATAAAAAACCAAAATAGAAATTAGAAAACATGTAGGAGAGGTTAAACATGCACACAAACAAACCATAATCATGTCAATAAAAAGACAACCGATATGGCAATCTTTGACACAAAAGTCACTAATCCAAGCAAAAGGAAAAAAAAAAAAATTTGCACATATGCTTATTAGTAAAATGTCAAAACCAAGAAAAATAAAACCAAACACCTCACCCTAAGATTTCTTTGTTGAAATATATGTTTCATGGTATTAGTGTAATGCACTAAAAGAGGTTTGATGGTAATGCATGCCACAAGTTATATTTGTTGGTAGCCATATAGCTAGTACGCTGGTATAGAATAGTCTAAATTGTCTTACTATCCCACTTTGCTTGCAAAAATTCTAAAAATTAACCAAGCAAAACACACTTCTTAAACCTATTCAAAATAATTGGTGTATGCTTTGGAAAGAGTGCCCAATATATTCTAGATTGATCATCAAGGAAAGAAACATATTACATATATTTTTAAAGAAAGTACATTTACATGACCAAACACATCACTATGCACAAAATCTAAAATCTTGTCAAATTTTAAATAACTAGAAGAAAAATTTATAATATTTTAGATCCCATAAATATAATGTTGAAAAAAATAAAACTCAGGAGAACAATCTTCAAGGCCTTCAACTATAGCCTTTGATTTCAATATATGAAGACCATTGTCACTAATGTGGCCTAATTTTTCATAAATAATATGGTTTTATTTGTAGGTAACTTCTTGTTTTTTTATAAACCTTAGAAGATTTATAATTATCCTATGGTACTAACCTCAAATTTGAATTAATTTTTTAAACAAGCCCATAGAAGTAAAATAATAAATCACTTCCATGCACACATTAGGAGGATTGGTGCAATATCATAGACAATTCCACTACAACTAGATATATACTTTTACCTTGAAGTATAGTTGTCATCATTTGAAATTGTTGATAAAGACATCAATTGGAAAATGAATTAAAATTAAGAAATTTGGATCCTATTGCAATGTGTTGAGGCTTAAATTGGAGACAAATAGCTTCAAAGCCTACAAAGCTTTCAAGACATTTCAGTAAAGTCTATAAAGTTCTAAAAAATAGCATACAAATCCCACATACACACATTCTATGAATACTTGCATGCATAATAAAGTCAAATTGTAGATGAATATAGCTAAAATTAATCCTTTCCACTTGCACATTCAAGAAAAAAATAATTAACAAAACTTATAGGATAAGTGGATGATCAGTAGAAACTAAGTTCAAACCAAAAAAATGAAAAATTAGCATTATCCTATATGCTACTAACCACAAATTTGAAAAGAATTATCCACTCTTCCTTGGGATCCCCCCAGTGAGAAGGTCCCCTTCCACTATTGTAATCAATTGGTGCAGGAGCACCTAGGCCAAACCCAAATTTAGGTTGCACAATTTTGGCTTGTACCTGATCTTGGCCAAATCAGGATGTTAGTAAGTGTGATTTGGACCTTATAAGGTCTAGAGTAGGTGTGCTTAGTTAATCATTAGAGTAAATGGCATCCTAGCTTAGTCATGTTTTTAAATTTTTGGCTTTAAGTGGCTTTGGACAGTTTAGTTTGGAAAACAATGCATTAAGTGGGTCTTAACCACATCTAAATTGTTGGAAAATGCCAAGGAACGGTTAAGGGAAAGGTTAGTTGCTTGAGATAAGGGTGTTGGAAGTCCTATGTTTGAGGACCATGATACAATCAAAGCATAATGGCAGTTGTAAAAGGCGGATGTAAAGTTGCATGGCAAGAGTTATGTAAATTGCATGCAAATCAATAAAGGGAATCCCTTGAAATCAGGGAATGCATGAGTAACTACCTTGGAAAGATGTTTTTGGCATCTAAAATAGAGGTAAGGACTCGTAGAATGAAGTTAGTCAATTTGTAATTAGTTTTTGTGGTGAAATAAAGAAGATAGTGTGCAGTTTTCTGTGTGTTACCCGCGTACTTGGTGAAACAGAGATTTAAAATGGCCTTGTTTATATTAGTTTCTGACTGTTCTTAGGTTCTTTATATAGTTTGAAGTGAATTTCAGTTTGTAGATAGGAGCTAAGATTAGAATCAGTATTTTGCATTCATAGTTTAGAATTGTAAGGAGATTTTCTAAAAATTTTGTGTGTTTTGCAACAGAGTTACCTTTGGCATTGATTGAACAGATTTAGCATAGTATTTATGTTATCAGGGTAGATTAGATTCATTTTCCTTTGTGCATTTGAGTTGAGGGAAATAGAGTTATTCATTTGAGTCTTTAGATCAACATTTAAAGGGTTTTATAAACATAGTTTTGAACAGTCAGTCCATAAATGGCTCCCCAATGAAGTCTGCTCGTGGAGTTTTCCTGTGGTTGATGGAAATGATAGGGGAGCCATGTCTCTGTAAATATCTAGTGATAGGAACCTTTGAGAGCCAAGCAAAAGCGGGAAATACCAAACCCTAGGCAAGTGAAAGCTACCCGGTTGGGTGTTTGGTAGAGAAAAGACAAGAGAATAGGCAGGGGAATAGAGGACAGTATGGAATCTATATAGTACCAGGTGAGGTGAGGTGAGATTTACATACTCCATAAGTTTGAGGCTCCTCTCAATGCATTGGAGTTAATTGTGATTCACAAACCAGAGAAACCCTAGTTTTTAGGGCAATTAGGCCTCCTCTCCAAAGGTGTGGGAACCACCTGTACAGAATAGCTGGTAGCCAGAGACTGATTGGAAGATTTAAAAAACTAAAAAGGGTGTCTCAAAGTGTGCTTTGTTTCCCAAGTTGTGTGATGAATATAAGCAGAAAAATCCAATTAGTGACTGGTAAGGGCTACAAGGATTAGCCTCTCCAAAAGACAAATTCATGAAATCGGGTAGGTTGGGGAGTGGAAACCAAGCAAAATGGATCAATTGGGTTGCAAGAAGCATGGAGATAGCATCTTCAAATCCCCTGCCAGCAGATCAAACACATTGGGTGATGTTAGCATCTAGATCCTTCTAGGTGCAAAGGAGACAGCAATTTCAAAGAAGGTGTTGAACCCTCCACAGTTAAAGCACAAGTGAAAACTCTTGGAATAGAGTTGTAGTAAGGTTCAGTTGGAGAACCAAGTGAGGACAGAGCTTAGGAGATTGCTAGGTTCATGGTGAAGGCAGAGTAGTGTCTTCTTGAGGATAGGTGCAAGCAAACTTTGGAGGATTTTAACATACACCATATTGGTATCAGAGCTTTGAGTTAGATTCAAGGCTTGTGATTAATGAGCCAATCCACTGAGTTAGTAGGAGAGAATACACCAGAGGAAGAATCCATGGTGACAAATTTAGAGCTAGCAAAGAAAGTAGAAGAGCAAGAGGAAGATAACCGGTTGCTCAGAGAAAGGATATCTCAGATGGAGAGACTCCTGGATGAGGTCCAAGAAATAGCAGATACTGTGAAGGACAAGATTAAGAAGAAGGAAGAACAGGAAGCCAAGGAAAAAGAAGAGGATTTGGAGGATGAAGCTCCAAAACCTGATCCTGTTCTTCCAGAGGAACCATTCTTTAAGGCATTTCACGCCTTGAGTGGTAAAGCATTGGATGGTGTGCCACTTTTCAGTGGAAAAATGGACCCTGATTCAGTTGTGGACTAGATTGAGAGCATTGAGAATCACTTTGAGTGTGATGGCATAACAGACGCCCAAAAGGTAAAGGTGGCCAAGTCAAGGCTGAGAGGAGCAGCTCTCACATGGTGGAAGTTCGTGCAATCTGAAAGAGAGAAAGAAGGCAAAGGTCCCATAGTTTCATGGAAAGGAATGGTGACCAAGATAAGGCAGACCTATCTCCTTGATGATTATGAAGTCCAGTTGCATAGGAGAAGACACAATCTGAGGAAAAAGGACATGGATGTTCAAACATATACAAAAGAGTTTCAAAAACTGTGCCTTAGATCAAAGGTGGTTGAAGATGAAAGCATTAGGTTGGCAAGGTACCTAAATGGACTCAAGTGGTCTATCCAGGAAGATATGAGCTTGGTAAACTTCAAAACAGTACGCCAATGCTACCAAATGGCCTTAAAGATAGAGGAGAAAGGAAAAAAGAAGCAGGAACAAAATCCCAAAAGCAGAGGACAAAGAGGAAGCTATAGTGGAAGAAACTCAAAATCAAGAGCCCAAGGAGAAGTCAGATTTTCTGAACAACAAGAAGGAAGCTCTAGTAGAGGTGGTAGAGGAAGAGGTTTCAGCTCCAGAGGAAGAAGTGGTGGACAAGGAAGAGGCAGTTACTTCACCAACATGAAATGCTATCATTGCAACCAATTGGGACACCCAGCCTATAGATGTCCTGAGAAAGGAAGCACTTCTCATGGAGGAGATAAGAGAACTAATTTGATCCAAGATGAGACAGCTGCAGCAAATAAGCAATCAGAAGTGCCCTTGAACTAAGAGGAAGGTGAGAATCTTATGATGAGAAGAACTTTAATCAAAGAACCGGTCAAAGAAGAGCCAAGCCAAAGAAGATCTTTGTTTAGGATAAAGTGCAAGATGATGGGGAAAGTGTGCAAGGTGATTATAGACTCAGGTTCTACTGACAATATTGTGTAAGAGGAGGTAGTCAGCAAATTGAAATTAGCAAGAATACCTCACAAGAATCCTTACAAGGTCACATGGCTCAACAAGGGTCAGCATGTCTTGGTGAATGAACAAGCATGGGTGGAGTTTTCAATTGGAAAGTATAAAGACAAGGTATTGTGTGATGTATTACCTATGGATGCATGCCACTTGCTCTTAGGTAGGCCATGGCAATTTGACCGCCAAGCTGTGCATGATGGAGCCAGGAATTCTTGTACCTTCAAGAAGGACAATGTAACCTACAAGATTCAATCTTTATTGGAAGATACTGAGGTGCAGACAGGAGGTTCTAAGCTACTATTACCTGGTGAAAAAGAGTTCTTAAAGGCTTTAGAAGAAGGAGAAGGAGTTGGCTATGCAGTCATGATCAAGCCAAGAGAAGTAAGTAAGGAGAAGGCAGCTAAAAAGAAAGAGTTACCCAAGGAGATTCAAGACTTGTTGCAGACCTATGAAAGCATTGTAAGTAGTGGTCAACCAACAACCTTACCTCCTAAAAGAGCCATAAGTCATAGGATAGATTTGATACTAGGAGCTACCCTTCCTAACAAAGCAGCCTATAAGATGACACCTCAACAAAATGAGGAAATAGCCAAGCAGATTCAAGAACTTCTTGACCAAGGTCTTATTAGGAAAAGCATCAGTCCTTGTGCAGTACCCACTGTCTTAACACCTAAGAAAGGAGGAGAATGGAGGCTTTATACCGATTCCAGAGCAATCAACAAGATAACCATTAGGTATAGGTTCCCTATCCCTAGGATTGAAGATCTCATGGACTATCTAGAGGAAGCTAGGTACTATACCAAGATAGATTTAAAGAGTGGTTACCACCAAATTAGAATACATGAGGGTGATGAGTGGAAAACAGCCTTCAAAACCAATGAGGGTCTTTATGAGTGGCTAGTCATGCCATTTGGTTTTTCTAATGCCCCCTCCACATTCATGAGACTTATGAATGAAATCCTCAAGGACTACATTGGCAAATTTGTAGTAGTGTATCTTGATGATATACTAATCTATAGCAGAACAAGAGAAGAGCACCTCCAACACATTGAGTTGATTTTCAAGAAGCTACAGGATGAGAAGCTGAAGATCAATCTGGAAAAGTGTGAGTTCATCAAAACAGAGCTGGTGTACCTTGGTTTTGTGTTATCACATGGCAACTTGAAGATGGACAACAACAAGGTAGAAGCAATCCTCAATTGGCCTACTCCAAAGACAGCAACAGAGGTAAGAAGCTTCCATGGACTTGCTCAATATTATAGAAAATTCATAAAACAGTTTAGTGCAATTTGTGCTCCTATGTTGGATACCATTAAAGGAAGCATGAAAACTAAGTTTGTGTGGAATGAGCAAGCTAACAAGAGTTTTGAGTTGTTGAAGGAAAGGATAGCTACCCAACCTATTTTGGTGTTGCCAAGCTTTGAGAAGCTATTCACCATTGAATGTGATGCAAGCAATGTAGCAATTGGAGTTGTTCTCAGTCAAGAGGGTAGACCGGTGGCTTTTCATTCTGAGAAGCTAAGTGAAGCCAAGAAGAAGTACTCTTATTATGACCTTGAAATGTATGCATTGGTCCAAGCACTAAGGAAGTGGAGGCACTATTTGCTTCTCAAGGAATTCATTGTCTACTCATAAAATCAAGCACTCAGTTTTCTGAATTCACAAGAGAAGTTGAGTCACAGGCACATGAAATGGGTGGAGTATTTGCAAGCTTACACCTTCAACATCAAGCACAAGAAAGGAGCTCTCAAAAAAGTTGCTAATGCATTGAGCAGGAGAGTTCTTACCATCCAAGAAATCCAATTGAAGAGCATGGGAATAGATCACTTCAAGGATCTATATGCAGATGATGAAGACTTTGCAGAAATTTATAAGGTATGCCTTGAGTTTAAGAACCATTTCCATAGCAAGTATGTTGAATACACCTTGAAAAGTGATTTGTTGTTTAAAGGGAATCAACTTTGTGTTCCTAGAGGTTCTATTAGGGAGAACTTAATTCAAGAGAAGCATAATGGTGCATTGAGTGGTCATTTTGGGATCACCAAAACTCAAGAGCTTGTCCAAAGGTTTTATTTTTGGCCTAAGATGAACCAAGATGTTAGGAAATATGTAGAGAGTTGTGTAGTGTGTCAAAAGGCAAAAGGCACTTCCTCAAATGTAGGCCTATACCAGCCACTGCCAATCCCTTCTAGGCCATGGGAATGCTTAAACATGGAATTTGTCGTTGGTTTACCCAAGACAAGCCAAGGTATGGATAGTGTGTATGTTGTGGTTGATAGATTCAGCAAAATGGCCCACTTTATACCCTGCAAAACAACCAATGATACCAGTCAAATAGCCTCTCTTTTCTTCAAGGAAATAGTTAGGATGCATGGTTTACCAATCAGCATTGTATCAGACAGGGATACTAAATTTATGAGTCACTTTTGGAAGACTCTTTGGCAAAGAATGGGCACCAATCTGTCCTTTGGATCTGCATACCATCCCCAAACTGATGGTCAGACCGAAGTGGAAAATAGAACACTTGGAAACCTTCTAAGATGCTTGACCAAGGAGTATGGTCAACAATGGGATCATATTATTGGCCAGGCAAAATATGCCTATAATGATACAATGAATAGGTCAACAGGGGAGAGCCCCTTTGAAATTGTGTATGGTTTACATCCCAAGGGTGTCTATGAGCTGAGAGAGTTGAAGGATGGAGTCAAAGGAAGTGGATATGCAGATGATTTTTCCTATGCAATGTAGGAAATACATGACACAGTCAGAAAAATCTTGACAGAGAATACCTTGAAACATAAAACCAAAGTGGATGAACATAGGAGAGAGGTTCAGTTTAATGTTGGAGACTTAGGCATGGTGCATTTGAACAAGGCTAGATTGCAGAAAGGAGTTCCTCACAAGCTTCAAATGAAGAGGATAGGTCCCTGTCCTATCTTGGAGAAGTATGGCAACAATGCAGTCAAAGTGCAATTACCAGATGACAGTGGATTGTCCCCTATTTTTAATGTTGCAGATCTAATGCATTACAAAGGACCACCACAAGATTTGGATCAGACACTCCATGAAGTTAGTCAAGATGTAGGAGAACTCAAACTGCCCCCTGTTACAGTCAAACAAGCTGATCAAATTTTGGACACAAGGGTCTACAAGAAGACTAGGACCAAGGAGTACAAAGAACACCTGATCAAGAGGCATGGACAACCTGATTCAGATGTAGTATGGATCAAGGAGGCAGAGTTTAAGAAGTTGGGAATAGATCCTAAATTGCTCAATCCAAGGGTGGATTGAATTTTCAATTTTGGGGAGGATGGTGCAGGAGCACCTAGGCCAAACCCAAATTTAGGTTGCACAATTTTGGCTTGTACCTGATCTTGGCTAAATTAGGATGTTAGTAAGTGTGATTTGGACCTTAGAAGTTCTGGAGTAGGTGTGCTTAGTTAATCATTAGAGTAAATGGCATCCTAGCTTAGTCATGTTTTTAAATTTTTGGCTTCAAGTGGCTTTGGACAGTTTAGTTTGGAAAACAATGCATTAAGTGGGTCTTAACCACATCTAAATTGTTGGAAAATTCCAAGGAACGGTTAAGGGAAAGGTTAGTTGCTCGAGATAAGGGTGTTGGAAGTCCTATGTTTGAGGACCATGATACAATCAAAGCATAATGGCAGTTGTAAAAGGTGGATGTAAAGTTGCATGGAAAGAGTTATGTAAATTGCATGCAAATCAATAAAGGGAATCCCTTGAAATCAGGGAATGCACGAGTAACTGCCTTGGAAAGATGTTGTTGGCATCTAAAATAGAGGGAAGGAATCGTAGAATGAAGTTAGTCAATTTGTAATTAGTTTTTGTGGTGAAATAAAGAAGATAGTGTGCAGTTTTTTGTGTGTTACCCGCGTACTTGGTGAAACAAAGATTTAAAATGGCCTTGTTTATATTAGTTTCTGACTGTTCTTAGGTTCTTTATATAGTTTGAAGTGAATTTCAGTTTGTAGATAGGAGCTAAGATTAGAATCAGTATTTTGCATTCATAGTTTAGAATTGTAAGGAGATTTTTTGAAAACTCTGTGTGTTTTGCAACAGAGTTACCTTTGGCGTTGATTGAGCAAATTTAGCATAGTATTTATGTTATCAAGGTAGATTATATTCATTTTCCTTTGTGCATTCGAGTTGAGGGAAATAGAGTTATTCATTTGAGTATTTAGATCAGCATTTAAAGGGTTTTATAAACACAGTTTTGAATAGTAAGTCCATAAATGGCTCCCCAATGAAGTCTGCCCATGAAGTTTTCCTATGGTTGATGGAAATGACAGGGGAGCCATGTCTCTGTAAATATCTAGTGATAGGAACCTTTGAGAGCCAAGCAAAAGCTAGAAATACCAAACCCTAGGCGAGTGAAAGCTACCCGGTTGGGTGTTTGGTAGAGAAAAGACAAGAGAATAGGTAGGGGAATAGAAGAAAGTATGGAATCCATACAGTACCAGGTGAGGTGAGGTGAGATTTACATACTCCATAAGTTTGAGGCTCCTCTCAATGCATTGGAGTTAATTGTGATTCACAAACCAGAGAAACCCTAGTTTTTAGGGCAATTAGGCCTCCTCTCCAAAGGTGTGGGAACCACTTGTACAGAATAGTTGGCAGCCAGAGACTGATTGGAAGATTTAAAACCTTGAAAAGGGTGTCTGAAAGTGTGCTTTGTTTCCCAGGTTGTGTGATGAATATAAGCAGAAAAAGCCAATTAGTGACTGGTAAGGGCTACAAGGATTAGCCTCTCCAAAAGACAAATTCATGATATCGGGTAGGTTGGGGAGTGGACACCAAGCAAAATGGATCAATTGGGTTGCAAGAAGCATGGAGACAACATCTTCAAATCCCCTGCCAGCAGATCAAACACATTGGGTGATGTTAGCATCTAGATCCTTCTAGGTGCAAAGGAGGCAACAATTTCAAAGAAGGTGTTGAACCCTCCACAGTTAAAGCACAAGTGAAAACTCTTGGAATAGAGTTGTAGTAAGGTTCAGTTGGAGAACCAAGTGAGGATAGAGCTTAGGAGATTTCTAGGTTCATGGTGAAGGCAGAGTAGTGTCTTCTTGAGGATAGGTGCAAGCAAACTTTGGAGGATTTTAACATACACCATCAATACACAAAAAACATATCCATTTATTCTTTTCAATCAATTTTTTTAAGAAAATAGTAATATATTATCATTATCTACTATTTTGAAGCCCGTAACCAAGGATAGAAAGCACAAAATTCTCAATGTAGAGATCATCTTCCCCATCTCCATGACTTTTCAGTTAAGAAAATAGATGTATAGAATTAAGGAGCCTAGGAGCTAGCACCACAGTTCTTATAGTCACATAAATGGAGGGATACAATTCTACATAGAAAGAGAGAAGGATGGAAAATGCATAAAGAAGTCCATCTCATGTATCACTTGGTCGCCATATTGATTTTTTTATATCCAAAGTAATATTTGAATCAAACATATAATAGAACCAAAAGTTAAATGTAAGTATCAATGTAACAATAAATAAATAATATTGCATGGAACACACAATAAAGAATAGTTGTTAAGTAGTAATTGTTTCCTCATAGAATACATCATTAGTGAGGAAACAATTACTACTTGATAGATTATAAATTTATGTGTTTCGTTAGATATTCCAATGGTCTCATTCTACTATTCACTAAAAGGAAAGGTAGAGGAAATCCACCTATGAGATGGATTGAAAAGTGCCCCATGATGTGGCACAAATGAGTACACAAGTGTCCTATAGGTTTCAACCTTAGGAACTCTTATAGTGTGCAAACCAACAAACTCTATGACCAAGTCATCAACCTTGATGCCAGGTGTTGAGTGACCTTTGAGGTGAGATAGAATTGGATCATCTTCATTTACCAAATAACAACAAAACTGTTTTATAATGAAATAAAACACAACAAAAAATGATCTTGAAACCACATGTGGCAAGTGACTTACCTCAAGACTTTGCACAATTTATCTCATGCGGTCAACAATGCCAATGAGAAAAATGGGTAGATTTTGCAAGAAAAATATTATGTAACCCTAACAAAGTAGAATTCTTTTTAAAATGAGATGAAACAAAGCCAATCTCTCAATACATTGCTACTTTAATCTATTCACAATAAATAAAAAGTAGATCTAGAAATATTGAGGTTTTAGAGCTACTAGATTCTTGACCTCTTTATTACTCATGTATACAAAATATGGTAATAGATACAAGGCGTGTGAGTCACTTTGCAAAATGTCACCTACCAACCAGAACACTCAGAACCCATTATGAACTGTTAATATATTTTCTTCAATGAAATATACACAATGTCTTAAATTTTTCCCCTACTCATTACTCATTCACTAGAAGATTTTTCCCTAATTTTTAATTGAAAATTCAAGAAACAAATTATTACATTGGAGGTGTTCCCTATATGAAGTGAAGATATTGATTTTGGAAATCAATAGTTAAAAATTATCAGAAAGGATGCAAGACAATTGAAGTGATCTCAACCACCAAATTTTCTAAAATATTAAAAAATATAATATATACTAAAAAACTACATTCTTATCTAGTCTTAGCTTTAAATTAAGAAAGGATAAGAATTGTTTTATTCTTTTAAACTTTTTAAATTTAGATTTTTAGATAAATAATAATAAGTTATATATATATATATATATATATATATATATATATATATATATATATATATATATATATATATATATATATATATATATATATATATATATATATATATATATATATATATATATATGTATGTATGTATGTATGTATGTATGTATGTATGTATGTATGTATGTATGTATGTATGTATGTATGTATGTGTGTGTATGTATATATATATCAAATAATAATATAAATAATAAAATCAAAAAAGTCACGAATTAACTTTTAATTGTTTGAATAGGTTTCATTTTGCTTTTCACTTTTTAAGTTTGGTGTTACTTGTAATTTTTAATATAAAAGAACTTTAGAATTTTACTATAAACAATTTTAATATAGTCTATTTTTATTTTTTAATATTTTATTTAAAATAAAATTTTACTTTTTAAAATTTTATTTATCTAATAATATTTTATAAATTTTTTTATTTGTTTTTTTTTTAGGTAAAATGCCAATTCCTAAGTATTTAATATTAATAGTTATAAATAGTTATAAGCATAAATTACAAAATTACTAGATTTATAGTACTAGTATTATGCTTTTCAGAAACATTCTGAATCCAAAAACTTGTATAGATCTGGCAACCTTTAGACAATTGATATACGAGAATATTATATATATTCCCTTATTAGATATATACTATATTATCAGACATATATCATTATATGACTACCAAAATGACTAGTAGTTGTTAGACTATAAACAAAAACTGGATTAATATTTGACATCATTATTCCACGACATTTTCATTTTCTTGCAATTGTTGATGACTTGCATTCAATTCCAACAGGTTGTCACCTTGCCCTTCCTCCAATGTAGCAACTCTCCGTGGAGGTATAATTCTTGGCTCTACAACTTCCCCACGGTTGTGTCTAGCTTGGTGAGAAAGTTTGAAAGACAAAGAAGAGAATTTTTTTTTTATCATAGTTGCCATTTGGAGACCTAATTCTTTAGAATGCATGTTTATTGTCCTATATAGTTACCAATGATCATCATCATGAAGACCCTTCTTTACTACTTCATAAACTGTTGTAAAGCCCCATTTTTGTTTCAAGTAGCACTTTGGAAAAATCCCTACTACATAACCTTTTCCTATTTTGAAATTATACTATTGGACACATTTGAGAAGATCACTTTCCCTAAGAAATTCTGGTAAAATAGTCTCAATATACAATATTTGGAGGGATGTATACAACTAAAGAAATCCATAGTTTTTGATAGAAAGATGGAGAGAAGATTTGAAGGAAATAATAATCTGGGATAATTGGAATTTGTACAAACTATTTCATCCCCAATTACTATTTTTTATGCAATCCACAAGAGTTGGGAAACCCATATGAAATACCTGATACAGCTCTTCATCAGTGACTCTCTCCAAGAATGGTAATTCATGCATCTTCACCTTCACAGGGATTCTGAAATTATTTGTGTTGTACTTCATTGGAAGATTCATTGTAACACAATTATTGTTGATAGAAACCACACCTCCAATATTCAAGCACCACCTTTGACCCCTCCCAAACAAAACACATAATTTCTGATAATCAAAACTGCACCTCCAAACTTCGTGCACCACCTTTGACCCATTCCAAACAATCAAAATACAGACATTGCACTGGTAAACACTGCCTTTTGAAAACACCTCTTCAAAACTGGAAGCACACATAACGTGTAATCACAATACAAACAATTCTCCCCTTATTGAAATAGAAAACCCAACACAAAACACTTATTCAAAAAAGGATGTTCTCCAAAAGATGACCCCATAAAACTTGACACTAAATCAAAACTCTGATTGCAATAACCAACACTTGAGCGAAGAGGAAAATGATTCTTCTTTACCCCAATTGACACAGGAACGCTCTCACCATTTACATATGCTAAAATCACAAGATTCCATATTCTAATCAAAAAACAAAAGTCTCCAATTCTTGTCGTAGCAATTCGAAAACCCATAGATGAGCAGATAGACTTCATTAGGATGATTGCAAGAATGAAACAAATATGCTCTTTTAAAGATTGACGGGTGTACCAAAAAACAAAAAATACATCATTGCTTGACATTGTATTTAATTGTCTTTGAATCAGCTCCATGGGAATAAAAGATTGCACACACATAAGCACTGCAAAAATTTCTTGAATCAAGGAAAATATCATTATGATTAAATGTGGATGTTTATTTAATCACTTCCAAGTGTAATTTCGCACACTTCCTAAGACATGAATCACCAACATGTCTTGACATCTATAGATCATGAAGATAAATGAATGTCGCCTTTAATACCATATGAGCTCAACCTCCAACATCCCAATTGTTGCGTCAGCACGTAAATAGAAATTTGTACTCCAGTATCAAAAGCCATCATTATGTGAAGTGGAATTTTTTTTTATATTTTACCTGCACATCTCACAAACAATTAATACAAAATATTTTAAATATCGCATCAATCACTTGATGTCAGCTTCGACCCCATATGCCACTTGACATTTATTTTAAGTAAACATTCTTGAACTCTTATGGAACGTGAATTCTTTCAAACCCATAAGATTTACATTATTTTCCTTTTTTTTTTTAAAACAACACTCTTTCTCGCTTTTCCACCAATCACAAAAAAAATGAGACAACCTTTAGTGTATATTTACCCTGCTTTTTTCCAAATTTACCAGATCCTGTAATATTTGAGGGAAATAATATTCTTGAGGAGCATAGATTTTTTCTGCTTGACCTTGGTCATACCCAATGTTTGCTAAAACATCAGCAACTTGATTCCCTTCTCTATAGATGTGTTTTAATTGAAAAGATTCAAGCATGTCGATTAGGAGAAAAATTTGGCCCATTACATAATTTATTTGTCAATTACTTGAGCCTCCAACTTTACATGCATTAATAACAAGCAATGAATCTCCTTCAATTACCATCTTTGTAATTTTATGTTGAATTTCCATTTGCAAACCATGTAAAAGGGCAAGCACTTCCACTTGATTATTTGTACCATTTGACAATCGAATTGACTTGGCACAGATTACAAAACCCACCCAATTCCTTAACACAACTCCTACTCTTAAAACCCTAGGGTTGCCATGAGATGCTCCATAAAAATTTAATTTTACAAAATTCTCATTAGGAAACTACCATATTTACCTTTTTCCTATCAATTTTTCCCTTGATATTTGACATTTCGTAGACGTTGAAAGGAATAACCAGAGAAGACCACTCCTTCAACTGCTTTGCATCCCATTCAGAAAATATTGAACTTACATGTTTTGAATTTTGCAAGTATGCATTTGTTATTTTGCATATAGATTTGTCCAACTTTGACAATACTAATTCTAGGTTAGATTATTTTTCTTTACGAAAAATCATTTAGTTTCTTTCCTACCAAATACACCATACTGCAGAAGAGGGTATAATTTACCATATGCTTGCAAAAAGAGATGATTTAAACAATATTGGCCAGCTTGTGAACATATCCCATAACTTTTGGGGTACAGGGGAAGACCAACCTATCTTGAATTTTACAAAAGCCCAACATGAATTTGCAAACAAACAATTCAAAAACAAGTGAACAACTTCCTCCAACTCTGACACACATAGAACACAATGAAAAGGCACAAAAATTCCAAGTTTCACCAACCTTTCACTTGTTAAAATCTTATGCTTCAATGTCATCCATGAAAAGCAATCTTCTTTTGGGAGAACCATTAAATTCCAACAAAATATCAAGGCTCTTTGCTTGATACCTTGTTCTTGTACATTCATTAATTCATTGTATCCCATCTTAACTGTATAATTACCTAATTTTGAAGGGACCCAAATCAATTTATCTTTATCCTTCCCAATGAAAATAGTTCTATTAATTAAAAGATTTATACACTCTTCTTGTTGGGTCAAAGGAATAGTTGAATGTATCAATTTTTTCCAAATTACTTTTCCTGTTTGAGCATCTATGTCCTAGATGTAGTCTTTCACTCTTAATCTCCAATTTTGAGTGGTATGAGCAATTGCTTCGTTGAAATAAAATGAAGTTTGCATTGGATAGAACCCATTCCATGAATCTTTTTAAAAATTTGCACTTCCACCATTATGAATTTCTCAAGATAACTACTAAACTATTAATTTTCTACAATCTAACAAAAAATTCCACATGAATCATCCATGGGGAGGATTAGAAATGGTGAAAATGCGATTGAGAATACCACAGTCAAGGTATTTTTCTTGCAAGACCTTTCACCATTTAGCATGTGGTTTTGCATGCATATGCCAGACCAACTTCACTCCTAATAGCATATTCCTAGAAGAAAAATTATGCACCCCTGCCCTGCCTTTTCACTTTTCTTTACAAATGGTTTGAATTGAAACCAAAGTAATTTTCCTTTTGGAATCTATGTTACCTTTCCACAAAAAAAGATCTGATAAGATTTTAAATCTTATAAAGAATAGTCCTTGGTGCCTTTAACATTGCCATATAATAATTTGGGATAGAAGATATGACTGATTGAATAAGTAAAATTATACTAGAAATAGACAACCATCTCCCATTCCACCCTGAAATTCTAGACTGAATACTTTGAATGACTTTATCCCAATATGCCACTTTGTTTTTTCCCAACAAAGAAAGGAATTCCTAAGTATTTACATGGCAATTCTGCAACCTAGAAACCCAATAACTAAAAAATATTATCCTTTAGAAGTGAATATGTGTTAAATATATACAACTTTGACTTGCATTAATCATTTGTCCTGAAGCAAAAGTGTATCTTTCTAAAATATGTTTAACCTGCGTAGCTTCTAAAAGGGTTGACATACCAAACAAAATGGTATCATCTACAAATATAGAGTGAGTAATTGTTATATATGTATCAGGCATATTGATACCTTTCCAAAGACCTTGAATATGTGCCCTCTTCACTGATCTACTTAATGCCTCTGCTAATATGATGAAGAAAAAAGAACATAAGGGATCTCCTTATCTAAACCCTTGAGATGATTTAAAAAAACCTAAAGGAGTTCCATTTACTAACATAGAAAATATTGCACCAACTAAGCATGAATAAATCCATTTACACCAATTTGGATGAAACCCAAATTTCTTCAAAATATATATTGAAAAAGACCAATCCACCCTGTCATAAGCCTTCATCATATCCAACTTGATGATAAACGATGACATAGAATGAGTAGATATAGAATGCAACACTTCATGAGCAACCAAATCCCCCTTCTATGTTTCTCTTCCTAGTATAAAACCACCCTGCTCTTTAGATACTATTCTTGGGATAATATCCAAATAAATTGCCTTTGTAAAAAAATTATAAACCGTGTTACAAAGTGAAATGGGCCTAAAATTTGAAAATGATGAAGTAATATTAATCTTTGGAATCAATGCAATATGGGTTACATTAAATTGTTTTAGCATAGTCCCTGAACTTCTCAACTCTTCTAGTGCTTTCAACAAATCTGTAGCAATAAACTCCCAACAATTTTTGAAGAAGATAGTTGTAAATCCGTCTAGTCCTGGAGCCTTATCTAGAGGCATAGAGAACACTATTTCTCTTAGAACTTATTCTAAAGTAAAAGGTTTTAACAAATGCATATTATCCTCCTCTAAAACTAATGATGTGATCCCTTCCAACAAATCTTCCCTCACTACCTCTTGCATCTCTAAGGTATCACCTTGTGAAGAAAGCAGATTTGAAAAAAACTTAGCACCCTCTCTCTAAATATCCTCCTCTTTTGTCAAATTTTCACCCATAACACTATCTTCAATCAAAAATATTGAATTCTTTACCTTCTTTATTTGTGTGCAGATGTATGAAAAAGCTTAGAATTTTTATTGCCCTCTTTAAGCCATAACTCTCAAGATTTTTTATGCAAATAAATTTCTTCATGAGCTGCCAGCTCTTCCCATTCTTCTTACAATATTTTTTGCAGATCACAAGATTGTGGGGTGAAACCATGCAATATGATTTCTGAATTTAGAAGAGAAAGTTGATTAAAAAAATCCTCCTTTTGCTGAAAGATATTCTTAAACACAATGACATTCCAATGCTTGATTCTTCCCTTCACATGCCTTAGTTTACAACAAAATCTAAACATGAGAGTTCCTTCCACCATAGGGGAATGAATCCACCAATCTCTTAACAAACCAAGGAAGTTACGATGACAAAACCACATCCTCTCAAATTGGAAAGATGTTTTAGAAGTAGAAACCATCTTCTTCTTTTCAATACAAAAACATAAAGGAAAATGATCTGAACCTATCCATGGCAGATTTTTTGTCAAAACCCTATCCAACTTCATATTTATCTATAAGAAATATTTACATTTATTTGTCTAGGTATAATTCCCATTGCCCGGTTGTATATCTACAAGTGCATTATTTTGAACAAAAGAATTAAAATCTTCAAAAAAAATTTGTGGAGGAATAATCCCTCCCTTCTTGTCTTTTAAAGATAATATTGCATTGAAATATCCCATTAAAATCACCTTTTGTGCATCGAATTGATCACACACTTGTGACAACTCATCCCACAACTGTTTCTTCCCAAATGTGGCATTTGTTGCATAAATGTTTAAGAGCCAAAACCGCAAATCAAACTATGTCACTTTCAATAATTTCCAATGTTGAGCATTAGAAATAGATTCTACTATGACTGATTGTGAATTCCACAAAAACACCATTCCCCCTGATGCCCATTGTGCAACTAATTGAACCGATTTCCACCTAGACCATTTACTTATAACTACCTCAAAAGTCACTTGAGATAATTTTGTTTCCTATAAAAGAACAATATATGCCCCACAAGCATCAATTTGATGCTTAATGTAGGCTCGTTTGTTAGGGTCATTAATGACCCTAACATTCTAGGATACTATCTCCATCCCTGACTCGGAGAGCAATTGACTCCCCTCAATCATTTTTTTGATGCTTCCATCTAATGTTAATTGCCTCCCTATTGCTATTTCCTCTAACAACTTCACAACATTAGACTATCTCCCATGCTTACCGGGAGACTTTTGAGTAGAAGGAATTAATGAAGGGGACTATGTTATTGACAATTATTGTGAGAAATCAAATTCCTTCATTTCTTCTTCAATTTCAATCCCAATTTTTGAATCTTTCACTAACAATGGCAAAGTTTTAGCTATGTTTAACAAAATACCATTCTCTTGTGAGGTATGAAGTTTTGCATCTAAAGATACCACTTCAAATAGCACACTCTAATTTTCCATTTCCTCTACTATTTTATCAATAATAGAAGAACCTACCTTATTTAAGAAATTAATTGCTAACCCCTCCAAATTGCCCATATCTACTAAGGACTAAAAAATCCATAAAATCAAAGCTATCATTTTCAACCTTATTCCAAGATAGTTTGACAATAATAGGTTTTACATCTTCAAGTTGCTTATTAGAAGAATATACAAAATATTCCCTTACACTCGATTATCCCTAGATCAAGGCAAATGAAATTGGCTAGACTTGTTTCATTGAAATAGTGAAGATAGTGGGATCATAGAGATGCAAAAATTTTCCTTTAACAAACAGTTGAAGGAGATCTACAGTAAGCCCATTTAGAAATAGACAAAAAGTTATTTTGGGTGACTTTTTCATATACATTTCCATTCTATCTTGCATAGAAAGACTCACAAATTTTGAAGCTTGACGATGAGCAACTACTTTGAAAGAGTGGCTAAGAAAAACTGAAACATCTAAATTTTCCCCACTTTCATAGAGTGGAATACCCTGCCAATTTATTACCCCCTTCTTTGATGGACTAGAATGGAAAGTAGAGCTAGATGGGAAATCTAGAGTTACAAAATAACGAGGATTAGGACCAACCAATTTTTCCTTTCCCTTATACATCCTATTTGAACCAACACCCTTCAATCTCACATTACACTGAAGAGGTAAACCTGAAATATCTTCTTGAAACCTCTGATATGAAACTACAAATGTGTCTTGTACCATATCAAGGAAGTCGAAACCTAGACTAGGTGTAGACATTAACCCCTCATTTTTTCCCTGTGTTTCCTTTAACATATCCTTATGACCCCCAACATGATAATCAAAATCTTGTGTAAAAATTTCATCACAAGGAAATTGAATGGATGCTTTTTTAGGAGAAAAAGGAACAAAGCTTCCCATTATGTCAAAAACCTAAAACGAACTTGAAGGATGCAAAGGAAAATGGCACAAAAGAAGAAAATTTGTGAGGTTCCTCAAAAAATACTTCTTGCTCCCACACCCCATTAGTAGATGAAATCCACAAATCAATGGGAAGGCACTTTGTTACATCAAAAGAGCACAAAAGCTCACAAGAAATGTTGGATTCTTAAAAAAAAATTGAATCATGTCAAATAAAAATACCCAATTGATTTCCCAAAATTTCAATAAGATGGGTATCTCTATACTTAAGTGGTAAACCCTACAACTAAATCCAGAAAGGCAAAAATCTAACCCTAGCATGTGAAGGTGAAAAATTTGGAGTCCTTGGCGTAGTATATACACCAGAGCCATCATAGAACTAGGATTTAACTAGGCTATGAACTACATTTATAGCTTCCTTGGTAGAAGAAATAACTACAAAGAACCCCTCCCCCTTATTTAGATAGAAAAACTAAGAAGAACCTTCTCATTCTCAAAAAACCCAAGATTGCAAAATATTCAAGTCAGGATAAAATTTCCAAAACTTACAGATAAGTGCTAGTCCTTGGAGATCATGGATTTGTGGCTGAAGCATTTCCTCCTTGAAAGACACCAAGACAGTTCCCTCCAAAGTATAATCCCTTTTCAACTTAGCTCGCTAGACTTTCAATGTTAGATTTAAACCAAAATTTTCCCTAAACACCTTATTTTTAACCTCAATACATTTACCCAGTTGATCCATATTACCCTTATTGATAATAGGAATCAAATTTGGGAAAGTTGTAGGAGAAAGAGCAACAAGACTTCAAGAAGACAAGGGAATATTATTAGGAAAAGTCGTTGGATGATGGTACCGCCTATTTGGATTGAAGGGAACTCCAACATTGACTGGGATGGTGTTCAAAAAAGTAGCTAGAGGATTATGAATAGAGACCACATCCACTCATGATCGATGCAGAAAATAGGGAAAATCCTCATGGGATTCAAAATCCAATACACAGATATTGAAAGGCAACTAGGAAACCCTACTAAGTGATTTCTTGGAACAAGAAAGAGAATGAGAGGACAAAAAAAAATTGGAGCAGCATAAGGTTGACACATTAAAGGATTTGAAACTTCATTGAAATGCAAAGAACCCCTTCGACCAAAAGCACCTCCCTTACTATCGTTGAATCTCTTAGAACCCTTCAAAGAACCATAAAACCCTCTTCTCTCTTGTTGAAAAACATTTCCTTGATAAGATGGCATTGATCTATGCCCAGAAACATCAGAAACTCTCCAAAAACCACACCTAACAGAATGATTAATGCCATGAAAGCTCATAAAATTACCAAAATAGTTTGATTTTTTTGAAAAACTACTGTTGTTGGAGAATGACGCATTTTGTTTTGTACAAATCTCCATCTTCTCAACTTCTGCACCCACCAATTTTTTTTATTTGTTAATATTGAGTTTATGTTATTATTGGTTGTAATATATTAATTACATTTTTAGGTACATATTTTATTAATATTTCAATTCTAATAAATTAAAAAAATAGTTTTAATTTTTTATTTAATCATTTAATAACTTAATAAGTTTATTATGTGTTATTAATTTTTTAAAATTATTATATTTATTAATATTTGGATTTTGATATATTTTGACTTTCCTTAGTTTATTTTCTTTTAGTTTAAAATTAATTTTTATTATTTATATATTTTTATAAAATTACAAATAATAATAAAAAGTATTAAAATTAATTTAATTTATAATTATTTATCTTATTAACATTTTAATTATTGTAGAATAATTCTATTTTGGATTTTTATTATATGTTATATAATAAAATGAATTTCAAACTTCAAATATAAATAAAAAATTTATAGATGAGAGAGAGAATGTAACTTTTGATTAGTTAATTCATGCCAACAATCCAAGGATAGCATGCTCTTAGGGAGTTATGTTTAGGGTAGCATGCCATTTGATTAAGGATATGATAATCCACCTTTAAAAGCTCTTCAATGTACCCATTGCACACTTAGGAGGGAAATACATAGAGAGAGAGAGAGAGAGAGAGAGAGAGAGAGAGAAAATAAAGAGAAAAATAGAGAGGGAGACAAAGAGATACAAGAGATAAAAGGATATATAGAGATGCAAAAATAGAGGTGTATATATAAAGGAATACATATAGAGAGACAAAGAGATAGAGATAGGAAGATAGATCAACAAAGAGAGAGGAAAAGAGTGAAGAGAAGATATATAGATAGATATAGTCACATAGAGAGAGAGAGAGGGAGATAAAGAGAAATAGGAGACAAAGATATATATAGAGGTAAAGAGATCAAGATATAAAGAGGGAAATGGGGAGAGAGAGGGGGAGATAAATAGGGATAAAAAAAATAATAAGTGGAGAAATAAAGGGAGAGGGAAATAGACATAGAGAAGAAATGAGAGAAAGATAGATAGATGAAGAGAGAAGGGAAGAAAAATACAGAAAGAAATAGGGGAGAGATAGGAAGAGAGTGATTTCGAGATAATGAAAAATATAAAGATAGAAAGGGAGATAAAGATATTAAGAGATCTCTCTTTCTCTTCTCGTATATCTTTATATGTATATATCTCCCATATGTACCTCTCCCTATCTCTCTCCATATATATCTCCCTCTTTCTACCTCTCTCTATATGACTTCCTTTCTCTATTTTTCTATCCCTCCATCTCTCCCTCTCTCATTCTCTCACTCTCTCTATCTCCCCCTTTTTATATATCTATTTATGTTTCTCCCTCTATCTCCCCCTCTCCATTTCCATTTCCATTTCAATTTCCATCTCTATCTTCCTCTCTATCTCTCTCCTTATCTCTATCTCCTTAACTCTCCTTACATCTATTTATCTCTTTCCCCTCTATCTTTCCCACTATATACATATAGTCCTCTTTATATCCATATCTATCCCTCTCCCCCTCCCTCTCTATCTATTTATATTTATCTCTCCCTCTCTATATCTATCTCAATATCTCTCACTTAGACACACACACTCCTTTCTCCTTCCATTTCTCTATCTATATATAGATCTTTCACAAACACACATAAAATCATTATTTCTCCCTCCCTATCTCTATGTATATCTCTCTATCTCTCTCCCCTCTCTATATCGCTCTCCCTATCTCTATTAATTATCCCTATCACCTCCTTTATCTCACTCTTGCCCCCTCTATTTCTATCTTCCCATCTCTCTCTCTCCTCTATTTATCTCATTATATCTATCTATCTCTCTCTTATTTATTCCATCTCTCCTTCCATCTCTCCTACACTCTCTTTATATATATATATATATATATATATATTCCTCTCCACCTCTCTCTATATATCACTTCCTATATCTTTATATTTCTCTTTCCATCTCCACCTCTTTCTATCTCTATCTTTTCCTCTCCCTCTTCCTCACTCCTTCCATCTCTCCCATTATATATTTATCTATATATCCCTCCTTGATATCCTTATCTCTCCCTCTCTCCTTGTTCCTATCACTTCCTCTTTCTATATCTCTCTACTTCCTTCTCCTATCTCTATTTCTCTCTCCATCTCTCTATCTATCTATCTATATATATGTCTCCCTCTCTATCTCTCTCCATATCTCTCTCTTACTCATACACACACACACTCCTTTCTCCCTCCCTATCTCTATCTCTATCTCTATATCTATCTCTATCGAGCTCCATATTTAATTCTTGCATATCTCCTGCTATCTCTATATCATTATGTATCAATCTCTCTCAACCCCTATATCTTTCCCTCTCTATACCCCTCTCTATATATCACTTCTTATCCCTATCTTTATATTTATATCTCTCCTTCTCTCATTATTTCCCTCTTTCTCCCTCTCTATCTATCCCTCTGTCCTCTCTCTTTATCTCTCCATCTCCATCTCTAACTTCCTCTCTATCTCTATCTCCTTAACCCCCCCTTCCAACCACCCCCCACCCCCACCCCACCCCCTCTCTCTCTCTCTATCCCAATATCTCCATCTCTAGTCCTCTCTCCCTATTACAAACATAACATAAGCCTTTTGTTAATGGAGGCTTATTATCTTCTTGGTTCAGAGGTTTTGTTTTAGTTGTGTTTGAATCCTTGTAAGTAGATGCATAGTCTATTTGAAGTTGTCACTTCTCCATTGAGACCTTTGTTGCACAAACAACATCATTTTCTCAATAGCCTACCAATTGACCTCATGCATACTACACAAATGTATGTAAAA
The DNA here is from genome assembly GCA_007258455.2 of Sequoia sempervirens. NCBI lineage: Eukaryota > Viridiplantae > Streptophyta > Pinopsida > Cupressales > Cupressaceae > Sequoia > Sequoia sempervirens. Next base: position 93,813,171 of record VDFB02075321.1, on the reverse strand, counting down.
AATAGACCAAAAACTTTCCTGACCTTCCATAATTCTCTGCTGTACCCATTGCGCACCAAGATGCAATTGCTAATTTATTTCTTTGATGACATGATGTTCTAATACTGACATGAAAACATAAATCTCTGGCGGGGACTAATAAAATAACCTTTTTCAACATCTTTAATTTACCAAACAAGCCCCTCTCACATTTATCGAAGGAAAGATTTTATTTATTGTATATGTTGTGACCGAAAAAGAGTTTGTTGTCAGCATACTCTCACAAAACACTCTTGCATTGGAGGGCTTTATGTCAATGATGAACCAACAACGTACCGATATTCTGATTAATTTAACTTATTTTCTTTCAATATTAGTAATCAAATATATAGTATTATCTAAATCTTAAAACAATTTAATGATTTTTCAACAAGCAGATGACATTGGTGGAGCCCATAGAAGCAGTCTATGATTCAGTTTCTTGAATATAGCAGCACTTGGTACAAATGTTAATATATTCACCACCATTTCATAGCATGGACGACTTCTGATTATGTGACAGACAGTTGATAGAACGAATGGTTCCAAATACATCACCCCAGATGATTTCAGATTAAGGAATGCTTGTAAAGCTATCCAACATGGAATATAGAACGAATTGACAGTTTCACAGCGGCGCCCATAATCCAAAAGGGTCCTCCTCGTCTTGCAAAAGCATTAGCTCATCCTTATGTGGATCATTTTCATACACTACATCCAACGTAGTTCCTGTTTCACCGCTATTACAAGATCTGGTGAGGAGAGACGCATGAATAGCATGTGTTTTGAGGAGCTCTGCTTGAGCGGTCGCCAGTTGTGATTGGAGGTGTAATACTTGCTTCTGCATTCGACAAATAGCGCCAGTGCAGCCATAGATAGGATCATTCACTCTCATACTTGCTTCGTATACCAGGCTTGTTACAGCATCTGCTCTCTTCTCAGCCGGAATATCCTGCACAGAGAAAGGAATGATGTTAAAGTCCGCGTTGTAATTTAGATCTGAGTTGAAATACAGTCGATCAAAAGTATAGTTTAATCAATCAAATTGTTTCGATTGAAGTGTAATGAAAAAACCTGAAAGAATATTTGATTCATACCTGAAGGATTTTGGCAATGTTGCTTGATCCAAATAATTTGTGTACAACTATAAACTTGTGAGGATCGTTTGGTGGGAAATAAGGAGCAAGCACGCATTTATCTCCACATTTTCTTCGTTGAATCTTGCAAGCGGCACACGGATAAACAATCCTAGACATCTCCTCTGATTTCTGGTCCTGAAGATCAGAGTCGTATTCAAAGACGCAGGTATGTATCGACAATTGTAATTGATGAACGCGAAATAGATGAAATCGATTTGGGACGAAGAGTTGAGTAATAGATACGTAAAATATATAGAGAAGCGTGTACATAAATCTTTTGTTCTTATCAACATGTGACGCCGAAACATTTGATTGATTGTATTCTCTCTGTCACGCGCTGGTCGGATATACGACAAAAATGGAGGTGTTCAAATATGAGATTCGGTGTTAAATATGTGTACGACCGTTGGACTACGTGTTATATAGCGTGAAATAGACTAAACCCTAATGTGTTTATATAATGTCTAATATTTTTATAAATGTTGGATCAATAGTATTAGTTGTGACATGATTATCTATAATTAAACAAAATGTATTCTTTTCATCTAAAAAGCAACCAATCATGTGATGTCACATCAGTATTTAATTATTCATGATGTGAATGCACAAGCATTGGTCAACTACATCTTCACAAAAAGTATCTTAAGTGGCATTATATTTGATGATGTGGTCCCGAAACAGAAGTTATAAGCAGGGGACTTGCCAAGTAAGCTGCTGTAAAAAATTGAGAAATGAAAAATACAAAGAGTTAGTAAATAATATTTCAATTAATATAAATTTAAATTTAAATGAATATAATGATTTAGTCTATTATGTAGAGAATATAAATAAAAGAGGAGTATAAGAAATGGTTTATCTATTTTATGAATTTTTATTATTAAGGAAATAGTTTGAATATTTAATATTTGAAAATAACAAATGCGGATTGAATGATGGGCAGAGAAAGCCAAACAGGTCGTGTCACATTCAAGAATATATGGTATGACGGAAAAAACATGAACTAGGTAATGAAGACCAGCATGAATAGAAAGGAGTTATATTGAGAATTTAAATCAAAGTATCTGGTTGTAAAGTGTAACTGCTTGTGAGTTTGGTTTCATTAAATAAATTGATATTGTTACTGGTTTATCATGCAAGCCGATTTTGTAAGAAGACTGTGAGGTATTCAAAATTGATTGGATAATTAAATTTTTGTCACCATTCAGAGGAATGTTAAATTGGGATTTAATTTGACAAATGAAATTGTCAAAGTAAATTGTGTTGTTTGTTGTAATTGTGATGTGTCATTAAATTTGTTCACAAAGTGAGAAGGAGATTGCTTTCTATTTTGTGTAAGAGCGAGATTATGGTAGACACAACTAGAAACAAACAATCAAATTGAATAAATGTTTTAAAAGATTGAATTAAAAATTAAAATTGCATTACATTCATACATATAATACAATTAACATAAAATTTCATACACAAACATAAATAAATAATAAAAATAAAACTAGATTTAAACAAAATTAGATACTTAAATTCAAGTTTACAATAAAATAAATCAATTGTAAATATATAAATAATTGTTCCAAACTAAATAAAAATATTACTTTAAAAAGCATTTTCACCTTTACAATAATATTCCACAAAGGACCTCAAATTTCTAGTGTACGGGACAGACTTTTTCCCTACTCCAGTGCACGCCTGTAAACTGTACATTTCTCGGCTTGATGGTAAGTATGAGGAAATATAAGTTAATCGATAATGCTTGCAGTTTCATTTGGGCCAACTCATGTTTTGATTTCGCCAGCTGTTAGATTACGACGAAAGTGTGAATCATATGACAAAATAAGTGGAATTCCAATGTACTAGATTCTATTTTAACAAAGTTGTTTATCCCAATAATCCACCCATTTATTTCAGCCCTACTAAATATTGTTATGTAAAGGAAAATAAACATGTTTAATTTATAATGCACATGGGTGCTAGTGTGTCATATTGCACCGAATCATCTAGGTATAATGGATAGCAAATTTAATATGAGAGTGTTAGTGACATATGATCTTGTTCAATTAGTTGTATCTATAAGGTACAATAAATTAAAGAAGAGTCAAAATGATACGAGAAATGTAAATGTAATTGAACCACATACAAATGTTGTGAAAGGTGTCATTAACATTTCATAGTGTTTAATTATTATTTATTATTTTTTTACATAGACAAAAAAAAGTCCCACTTTGAATTGGTTAGTGTTGTCATGGGCTCTAGGAAAATTCACTACCGCAAGAAAAATCACTACAATGACAAATTCATTGCAAGGAAAATATACTGCAAGGAAAATTCATCGCATTAACATTTTTAATATATATTTCCAAGACTTTGAATTTTTTTTTGGCAAAAGAATATTTTTTCATGGCATTACTAATATAAATTAAACCTCCATTATTCTTTTCGAAAAAAAAATCAAAACCTTGAAAATATATATTAAAAATGTTAATGCGATGAATTTTCCGCGATGGTGAAATGCTGGTGGTGAATTTTCATTGCGATGAATTTGTCATGGCAGTGAATTTCCTTGTGGTGAATTGTTGGTGATGAATTTTCTGATGGTGAATTGATGGCGGTGAATTTTCCTAATGCCATTTCCATGTGTAATGTAATGTATGATGTGCGAAAGAAGTTGTAAGAGCAACTAATGTCTTGTAAAGATGTCTAAAATCATCTTATGACATTGTCATATGTGTAGGGGATCTCATGATGATTATATGACATGCATAAGAGGGGAGTTACATTAGTGATTTGGCTTGTTAATTAGATTATAATGCATGTTATGATGTGTCATTGTGATCCAGTGTTATATACCTAACCTAAAAGATGCAAAACAAAATGCAAAAGAAGCAAATAATACTTCAACACCTCAAGATTTGGCTACATTAAACTCAAACAAACTAAAGATGAAAAACCGATTGATACCTTTTATGAGTTGCTCCTTGGTTGGCCCTTTGATAGTTGATAAATGTGTGCTCCTTGATGGAAAACGATCTAAAATGACATGCAAAACGATGATGATTCAATGGCGATTCAAATGATTCAAATGGGTGTTTTGATAGATATAAGAGATAAATGCAATGGAAGCTTGAAGATATGCAACAATGGTGGATGAGAGCTTGAATGCAAGAGAGTTGAAGTTTCTTGAATGTGATATCTGTGTTATGTTTGAATGAGAGAAAATCTTCCATTTTAAGGGAAGAATCTCTAGAGAATTAGATGGTCAAGATTTGATCAACATGGGCAAGATGAAGGGTTGTGGTGAGTTGAGGACTCACAAGCCCTCACATCTTGCCATGTGGAGGATAAGGTGTCACAAGGACAAGGGAGTTGGAAAAGGGGCATGTGAGGTGGAGGTACTTGGAAGTACCTTGGGATGGGGAGAAAATTTCCTCAAAATAGAACTTCTTGTCCCTATGTGGGAAGGATGTGACATATGAAGAATTTTAGTATTCCTCAAAAATCTTCATGGGGAAAAGAGAAGTGGTTTGGGAAATAAATGTGAATTTTAATTTCACATGATTGGGAGTACCTTGGGGATAAAACAAGGTTCTGAAAAAGGTAAGTATTTGTCCTCATGTGAGTGATGTGATAAGTGACGAGTTTTAGATCTCCTAACAACTTGCATGGGGAAGAGGAGAGTCTTGGAGGGATAAATGTGAATTTATAATTCACATGGGGAAGAGGGTCTAAGCTAAATGTGGAAATTGTGAAGGTTGAACAAAAATGTATGCTAAATGTAGCAAGGGGATTAGATTAAGGTTGTGCAAACAGGTGATTAAGAAGATTAATGAAATATTAGAAGTAAGTTGGAAGATGTGGAGGATGTGATATTAATCTTGATTAAAGGTGTGCACATCCTAATTATGGATTAATTAAACTAATTCATATTAGAAGAAGGTTATGGAGGATGTGACAAGGAGAGAAAAAGAGGAATTTAAAATTGATTTAAATTCAAAAGGGATAAATGACTAAATTAAATAAATTGATATATTTATTTAATTTAGAGAGGAAGGGATGAATGATAAAGTAGATGAATAAAGAAGACGGGTTTGACCATATGGAAGTGGTAAAATTTGGATGTCTACAGTTTTCCCCTCTTTGAGATGGTGCTACAAAGTATCATCATTTCAAAGAAGATGAAAAGATAGCATCAGGAAGAAGATGATTAGATTCAGAAAGATGCCCTAGTCATTGAAGGAGTGACTAGGAAGAATGATGATAGGAGTGGAGATGAAGATTAGGGATTGAGGATGCTCCCTCGAGAGGACATGCAGGTTCAAGAGAACATCGGTGTGCTCTTGAAATGGATGAGACGATGAAAGGGGATATGAGGAAGATGATGAAAACTGATGGATAAGAGAGGATGATAAGTCATAGGAGATTGGGAAGAAAAAATGGGTTTAAGGACAAAGGTGATGTTGCCCCAGTCAAGCTACAATCCAAATCCAAAATGGGTTGATGATGGATGGAGTGTTGTCGATGAGAGAATGATATATCCTGAAACAACATGAAGATAGGGAAGGATACATCCCAAAACAACACCAAAGGATAGGGAAGGATACATCCCAAAGATGATGACGACGATGATGATTGGATCAAGGCTTGTAGCAAGGCTCAGAACAAGACCAATGATGTGATTAGATGATTTGTGCTAGATTGAAGGGATTAAGATTGGGTGGAGATGTGAGATGGTAGAAATGAATAAAAATAATGGAGGAAAAGATGCTTAGAATAACCAATCTATATTATTCTAAGAAGATTGAAGAGATGATGATATGATGAGGATTGAAGAAAAAATGGATGAGAATACATGGAGGATACATGCAATGCAATGGAATGGAAAATGAAATGCAATCCTAACGCGATTTTCTATTTTTTGGAGCACTAATTTTTGCTATAGCATAAGACACCAAGTGCTAAGGTATATGTAACCAAGGCAGATTAGTGTCAAATCCATAAAATGAACACAACAGACAGGAATGCTATTCTAACCCCAAAGTCATGAAGACCTTGGTCAGGCCAGGCATTGGAATAACCACAAGCACAATAAGATGCCCTAGTGTAACACATGACCACATGGATCTTGGTGGGTACTACACGGGACAACCAAGAATACAACAACAAAGAAAGGATCAAGATACGCCCCTATGTTTATGAGTCAAAAGACACCATGTAATATGATAGATTATGATGACCTTTACAAGTTATGATAGGGAGCTCAAATGATAAATAAAAGCCAAAAGCACCGAAAGATCACAATCAATTTCAAATGTCCTTTGCCATAGGATCAAGGGGATGGATGGGATTGATGAGGTCTATTAGAAAGGATGCATCATGTTGAGACTAAAGATGGATACTAAACTAAACGATTGAAATGACATAGGATATTTAGAACTGATTAGATCTCACGATATGAGTGGATCTCATTTATGAAGAACTAGCTAGATAAGGACATAGCTTGATGACAAGACATGAGAAATGAGGGACAAGACACAAGACTGATGCACCCTAAAGACTTAGGGGCTCGAGGGCTAATCAAAGATTATCCTTTCCTATGTGAAAGCGCAGAGCCCTTGTAGTTCGATAAAAGAATGACAACTGACCATGGATAAAAGTGGAAAGAGGACGATGGAGACCTCGATGGATGATAGGATGGAAAAAATTCCCAGGGGTGGATCAAATGACCAACCTTGCTTATGTGAAAGCGTAGGGGCAACGTAGTTTGACAAAAGGACGATGAGAAACCATGGATAGAGGATGATGAGATTACCAGGATAATTGGATAAAATGATGGAAATGATATGATGAGACAAGACTGACCTGGTAGATAAGATAGGATGATGGCGATCACATGAAGCTCAGGGGTGGGATAATTATCCAAATCATCAAAAGATGAATTGGGAGGATGATATGATAGAGAGATGAGTGATGAGAAGTGATAGGAGATTGGAAAGATGTGCAAAAGAAGTACGAGTGATGACAGTGAGATAGATGGCATTGGGTTGCATGGGGAAAAGTCTATAGCCAAATACCAATGACAAGTGATTATAAGATGCCAGGAGGATAGGGATGAATGGATAAGGAGATAAGGATGGGGAGATTAAAAGGATTTTTTGGATTGGTAAGTAGATAAGGATGGGGAGATGGAGGGGATGATAAGACCGATGATGTCTCCAAGGACTATGTCACAAAGAAGGAGGTGCTTTGCTCTAGATATGGCATGTATAATGAGGCAGGAGGGATGGAAGATAAGAGGATGGGAAAATAAGACAGTGAGATGGATATGGATAGGATGCATGGATAAGGAAGGGAGATGAACGGTAGCATGATGGGTGGATAAGGAAGATAGATGGATGTGGATAAGGATTAGGATAGTGTATAGATGAGGGGAATGAATTCCAAGAGGTGTCCAAAGCATGTTTATATGTTATCCCCTATCTATATCAAGATTGCAAGGAGGATGGAGGGATTGGGATAGTACATGGGATAAGATAGGTAGTATGTGCAAGATAGGTGGAATGAAGGAGATGGGTGAAGGGGATGTAGTTGGCCCCAAGTGTGGAAGTAAGTTGGATGGGGGAGTTACACATGATGCCTGTTTGCCAGGTTTTCATCATGGTACTTAGCCAAGGTGCTTGTTTGCCAAGTTTTCACCATTGGATGATTTTTTTCTCCTTTTTTTTTACCTTTAAAAAAAAAAACTTTTGTGACTTTTTGGATGCTTGGATAGCATACAGAAGGAGATGGATAAGGATAGGAATGTGGATAAGGGGATTTAGAATATAAGCGATAAGGAGATGGATGAAGGACTCCAACATCAAGTTCCATACGAGGTATTAAGAGCCAATGTGTGAGGTGATTATTGGATGTTGGTACAACCTTATTAGGATAAATGGATTATGCAAGAGGATCAATTAGAGGGATGAGATGGGGGATATATGTGGGATAATGGATGGGATGCTAGAAAGTGTATGGATAGAATGATGGGGTAGGTGTGTGATGGGGTGATGAGTTTAGGACCAACATTGGCATATATGGTGGTGGATGTGAAATGATAGGAGTATTAGTGGATGGATGATGTGGGGATAATGGAGGAGATTGGATAGTGAATTTTGGAACATAAGGACCCAAAACATATTTAGGAAATGGTGGATGAGAATGATTAGCTTTTGGATTAGCAACTTTGGATGTTGTTACAGATTTTTAATTTGAAGGCATTGGATCTTTTTTCTTTGGGATCCACATGGTTTTGATCTTTGCTTTGGTGGGCCATTGTGGCTTATGAGTTTGATTCAAATGTTGGATTGGATTTTTCTTCTCTTCAACATGCCTTTTTAAGGGGACGTGAGGAGCTTTAGATTCATGTGGATCTTTAGATGTATGCATTTTTACTTTAGCATCCAAAGTGCTTTTAATAGCAATGAGATGGGTGCGAGCAGATGGATGATGTGGACACAATATGAATGGAGTGATGGAGGTAGGATTTTAAGGATTATATGTGGATGGAGGATGTGTAGGTATGTGCCTTTGTTGATCCTGATTAGGGAACATGAGAGTGGGATGTTTATGATGGGTGACATGGATTGGTGATGGAGGAGGTAATTTTGGGATATAAGGGCCCAAAATGGACTTAGTAGCTAGAGGATGTGTGATGGTGGATAGAGGGACATAAGTACCGAAAATGAATGAAGGATCTGAGATGTTGGATGGAGGGATGTAAGGACCCAAAATAGATGGAGAAGATGAAGGAGGAATATGGATGGTTGTTTGGAGGTGATACGATGGAGGAGGGGGGATGGCAAAAAAATATTTGGTGGAGTGATAGGAAAATACTATTATACTTCTTGCAGAGGCTCATTGAGGATGGATACAAGGTGTACCAACATTTTTGGATTGTCATTCGTGAGCAGTACATCTGAGACATCGCGTATGGAGTGTTATTTAACTTGGATGGGCTCTAAAATACCTTGCTCATGAAGGCCTAAACCTTTTCTTTGATAGTTCATGTTCTTGATAATTTGATCCATGATAGGATTTGTGTTATGGGTATGTGTAGGATCATGATGGGTCAAAAAGTGGCGATATGATGGGTATGTGTAGGGTATGTGGCTGACTTTTTTTTTTCCCGAAATTGATGAAATGAAAAGGGTTTTTAAAGAAGATTCTCAGCTTTCCATCAATATAAATTATTCTTTAATTTTAATTTAATAAATAATTATTATTCATTTTCTATTTGAATTACGACTAAAGTCTTGATTGATAGGTTGATTGAAAAACATCTATAGCTTCAAATGGTATCACATTTTTTGAATCTGAAACATGCATCACATTCTATGCTTCATATACTATATGATTAAAAATGAATTTCATGAAGTTTTGACCAAGTTAAGATGGTCAGATTACGAGTTTATATTTTTTAAAAGTTGTAATAAAAATCATAATTAATTATTTACTTGGAAAAGAGTTACAAAAAAATACACATCGCATTGGGACATAAGTCCTCTACTTATATCTAAAATATTATAAAAAATGTTATCATTTTATTGTGGTTAGTGTGGTCAAACAAACAAATTACTTATTTTTCAATAAATTTAAGTACTACTACATTGAAATTTCAAATTTTCACCAAATAAAAAAAAACCTAGTAGTTTAGAAACTACATTCAATTTGCTACAGATTCTATTCTTACATATTTTTGAAATAATATAGATAACTTATTCAAATTTTTACGTCAAGCTGCCTAACTCTATTTTTCCTAAATTTCATCGCCATTTAAGGGTCTATTTTTTCCATGATGATCTTGTGCATACCCTTATTCTGGAAGAATGATGCAATTCCATTATTAGGTGGAGGATGATGGGTGGTATATATATATTTTTTTTCTTCTGCAAGGAGACCACCATGGAAAAATGTGAGAGTACCAAGTGGATATAAAAGTGGCATGAGGATAGTAGGTTTAGGCGATGATGGAGGATCATGAGATGGAGAAGATGGGATAGTAGCATCTTGATCAGGAGGAGTGAGTGGTAAAGGATTAGGAGAGGGATTAGGTGATATGATAGGATATGGATTTGTGGCAGCAGGTGATAAGGGCTCATGCGATGGAGTGATTGGATCATGAGCGTCAAGGGGATTATGGGATGGAGTGGATGGATGACCATGATCTTGATGTGGAGAAGGGGATATGTCGGTATGCTTTGAATCAAGCTCTTGGCATGATGAGCATCATGTGTGGGTGGCATGATAATAGAGTGTTGGAGGGACTCCTCAAGTGGGGGAGATGGAAGGATGGAAGTTTCATGAAGTTCATCAGTGATACTAGGAGTGAGAGGATTGGATTGGATTTGTGTGACTTTGATGGATTGGGTGGATCTAGGAGTAGGAGGTGGTGATTGGGTTTGGTTATCTTCGATGGGTTTAGTGGCTGTTGGGGTAGGAGGTGGGGGTTCAATGGATTCGATGGATTTGATGGATTTGATGGTTCCACAATTTTAAGATGTGAAGTTGGGGATGTCTTCTTTGTCATGAGTCCTTGGAGGACCTCTAGAATGAGAATTGTGCATACTCTAGGCTTAGCTATGGTGACATAAATAGACGAAGGATGAGGGATTGGTGGAGGACTAGGATTATGGACTGGTGGAATAGGATGAGATGAGGGAATGAGATTGGATGGAAGAATAAGAGTAGGTGGAGGATTAGTGGAGGGATCAAGATTAGATGGAGGGTTAAGGTAGGGATATTGTGATAGCAGACTAGAATAGGAAGACGTGGATGGTGGATTGATGTTAGAGGAAGTAGATGGGGAATTAAGATAGGGATATTGGGACAATAGATTATGAAAAGAGGATATGGGTGATGGATTATAATAAAGGTTTTGGGATGGTGGATTGTGATAGTAGGACATGGATGATGGATTAGGATATGAAGATGAGGACGTTGGATTAGGATAGGTTGATGGGGGTGTAGGATCAAGATAAAAAGGTACAGATGTTGGATTAGGATGGGCAGATTGGTGAGGATTAGGATAGGGGAACATGGATGGGGGATTGTAATAGGAGTGTTGCAATGGTAGATTAGGATGGGAAGATTAGGATGGTAGATTAGGATAGGAATATTGGGATGATGGATTGGGATAAGAGGATGTGGGTGTTGGATAAGAGAAATATGTAGATGAAGGATATGATGAATATGTGGATGGGGAAGATAATGGATATCCCTTGTCAAAGGTAGCATAAGGAGCATTATTAGGCATGGATGAAGACGTAACAAGATAGCTCGAAGGGGTAGTTGGATTAAATTGGAAAGCGGTTGGGGAAATCTCACTAGAGATGATATCATTAAGGGGATCAATGCCATATACCTCTTGATCAACAAGATTCTCATTATCATTGTCAACATAATTAGGATTCCCCTTGGCTACTATTTTTTGGTTGCATTGATGGAGGATAAGGATTTATGACATTAGATTAGAGGGATATAGATTGAAAAGATGTGAATCGATGATTAGAAGGAAATAAATGGTAATGAAAGGATAAGTAGGTTGAATTGTAAGAAGATGGAGCAATGGATGTTAAGATTTGTTTCAATATTAGTAGATCTTGGATGTAGGTGGAATAAAGCTCATATTGAGATTAGATTAAAGCATAGATTAGGAATGGATTGAAGCTTAGATTCATATGATTGGACGATGAGATGGGATTGATTCTAAACCAAGTTTAGAGGTTCGATGGGATTGGATTACCACAAGATGACTATGATCCTGAATCTACCTCACGATGGAAATAGATTGATTGTGTGATCGGATAGGGATGTGATCAGATCAAATGGGATAAGATCGATTGGTGAAACAATTGATTAAATGACATGATGGATCAAATAAGATGATGAAAGGGATTCTTAAAAAAGTTTAGAGATTACCATAGGTGACTTAGGATGTCAATTGATCAGATTAAAGGATAGATAGATGATTACGGCACCAAATCCACCTTGAGATTGAAAGTGGATTGGTTGGGCTGATGATGATCATAAGCAGATGTGGATGATGATGATCAGATTCAAACACCTAGGTCAATTTGGATAATAACTTCTGAAATGAAGTTCAGGTAATTCAAATCGAGAAAACGATGATGGATATGTAACCTGGAGATGCTTTCAAATGATGTACCTATATGATTCAGATGATGAACGAATGACCTTGGGATAATTTACATAGATTGAAATGTAGATGATGGATGAACGAAAGATGCAAATGACTAGAGGAAGGTAAGGTTTTCCCAACTTAAGGTTAGGGTCACCCAAGTTCGGGTTAGGGTCACCCAAGTTTAGGTTAGGGTCACCCTAATCAAGATCAAGGTCAAGGTCACCCAAGATCAAATTAGGGTCACCATGTTTAGGTCAGGGTCGCCCAAGTCAAGGTCAAGGTCAACGTCACCCAAGTCAAGGTCACCCAAGTTTAGGTCAGGGTCAGCCAAGTTCAGGTCAAGGTTGCCCAAGTTCAGGTCAAGGTTGCCCAAGTCAAGGTCAAGGTTAAGGTCACCCAAGTTCATGTTAGGGTCACCCAAGTTTAGGTCAGGGTTGCCCAAGTTTAGGTCAAGGTCACCCAATTCAAGATCAAGGTCAAGGTCACCCAAGTTTAGGTCAGGGTTGCCCAAGTCAAGCTCAAGGTCAAGGTCACCCAAGTTTAGGTCAGGGTCACCCAAGTTCAGGTCAGGGTCACCTATCTACTTTCAAACCCTTGGAACAGGGAAACAAACCCTTGGAACAGGTAGAAAGAATCTTGGAATGTGGAGATGGACTCTCAAAATGAGGAAACAAACTCTTGGAATGAGGAAATGGATGCTCTAAAGGGGGACAAACTCTTTGAGGAAACAAATGTTCGAAATGGATGAATAGATGCTCAGAACGATGGAATGGATCCTTAGAATGAGGAAATAGATGCTCTAAAGGGGAGACAAATTCTTAGAAATAGGAGATGACTACTTGGAATGGATGAATGGATGCTCAGAATGAAGAGACAGATGCTCGAAACGAGGAAACAAATTCTCAGAATGAGGGAATGGATGCTCGAAATAAGGAAATGGATACTTTAAATGGGAGATAAATTCTCAGAATGAGGAGATGAATGCTCAAAATGGATGAACAGATTCTCAGAACAAGGGAATGGATGCTTAGAATGAGGAAATGGATGCTCTAAAGGGGAGACGAATTCTTGGAATGAGGAGACGACTACCTGGAATGAATGAAAAGATGCTCAGAATGGTTGAACGGATGCTCAGAATGAGGAAATAGATGCTCTAAAGGGGAGATGAATTCTCAGAATGAGGAGATGACTGCTTAGAATGGATGAACAAATGCTTGAAATGGATGAACAGATGCTTGAAATGATTGAACGAAAGGTGAAATTAGCTATTTGGGGGGAAAAATCGGCCAAGTTGGGCCAAGGTCACCCAAGTTGGTAAGGTTCACCCAAGTTGGTAAGGTTCACCCAAGTTGGGGCAGGTTCACCCAAGTTAAGGTCAGGGCTGCCCAAGTTGGGGCATAGTCACCCAACTTGGTGAAACAGGTTGTTTGACTAACAATGACTTTGGCAAAGGGCAGAGTTGCCCCTATTGAAGGCAAGGTTGCCCTTGTTGAGAGAAAGGTCACCCAATTAGGGGTGGGGTCACCTTTGTCAATAGACCTAGACTTAATTTAGATGAAAATGATTATGGAAAAGGACCTAAAACACAACAAACAACAAGCGAAAAGCAAAGGCTGACTTGACCAAACATGAATGTACTAGTTTAGCACAAAAATGATAGTTCACACAACACAATCCTAAGATTAGTGGAAAGGGCATGGCCAACATGATCCTCTAACTAGGCTGAACAAGGAAAAATAGGGAGTCCTCGATATACGCACGGTATGTGAGGCACAACCATGAACACCAGCTCGTTTACAATTGTGAGTCAGGAACCCCAATAAGGTACTAAAGGCTCAGACCAACTCTTCATGTCTTATCGAGGTATCACCCTAGCTTCGATGCTTTTCTAGACACGACGTCACTAGATTGGGGTAGAAATTTGGCTCTCCCCCCTTTATATACGCCACCAGTACATGTGGTTGGAATCATCCCTTGGGGTGATGAAATCCCCAAGCAGGCCTCACTAAAAAGAGAACACTAAACGTCTTTGGCTACTCCCCAGGCTCACACCAAGTGCAAGGGGAAAGCTTGAACAAAGTAGTGCCCCCTTGGGTAACAAAAGGACTAAGTAAGCTACGATTTCTCGTCACCTAAGATTTTCCAAATGGCACAAGGGGATTGGATACATCAATTTATCTTACTTGATAAGCAAAGAAAACAATGATTTGACTCCCCCTAATTAGATCTATGTGCCTAGATTAATAATTAAAAATGATAAACAAACTGAACTAATAATGCTAGGGCTGATCATTCTGCAAGAAAAGTGTTAGTAGTTTTGATCTCTAATTTTTGACAAGCATGAAACAAGTTGCACAAATGTTAGGAAAAATATGCACACTCAAAGACAAGATGAGTTAGGGGGTTAGTATTAAGCAAAACAACAAGAAATGAACTCTGAAAATGAATTTATGTCTCTATTTTACCTCACAGACACCTCTATCTGGGTAGGTTTACCATTGTTTAGGGTAGGGTCACTGTTGTCAAGGTTAGGTTCACCCCTCTCTAGGGAAAGTTCACCCCTCTCTGGGGCAGGGTCGCCTATCTAGAAAACTGAAGGTAGATTATGTTTGTTTCACAGATGGGTGATTCTGCAAGGTAGAATCACCCTTGTTGAGGGTAGGGTCACCCAAGTTAGGGCAAGGCCACCTAACTTAGGGCAGGGTCACCCCTGGGTATGTGCAGGATCATGATGGGCCAAAAAGTGGCAATATGATGGGTACGTGGTTGACGACTTTCTTTCTACCCAAAATTGATGAAATGAAAAGGGTTTTTAAAGGAGATTCTCATATTTCTACCAAAATAAATTATTCTTTAAATTGAATTTAATAATTAATTATTATTCATTTTCTATTTGAATTATGACTAAAGTCTTGATTGATATGCTGAGTGAAAAAATCTATAACTTTCAAACGGTATCACATTTTTTGAATCTGAAACATGAGTCACATTCTATGCTTCGTATACTATAGAATTAAAAAATGAAAAACTTAATTTAATGAAGTTTTTACCAAGTTAAGGTGGTTAGACATAGGAGTTTTTATATTTTTTAAAATTTGTAATAAAAAATTCATAATTAATTATTTACTTGGAAAAAAATTACAAAAAAATATGCATCACATCGGGACATGAGTCCTCTACTTATATCTAAAATATTATAAAAAATATTATCATTAAATTATTGTGGTTAGGGTGGTCATTGCACACCTACTTCTTATTTTTCCTTGAAATTTAAATACCGCATTGAAATTTCAAATTTCACCAAATAGATTTTTTTTTAAAAAATAAACCTAGTAGTTTAGAAACTACATTCAACTTGCTACATATTCTATTCTTACATATTTTTGAAATAATATAGATAACTTATTCAAATTTTTATGTCAAGTTGCCTAACTCTAATTTTTTGAATTTTTTGCCACTTAAGGGCCTATTTTTTCCATGATGATCCTGCACATACCCCCCTATTAAAGTCAGGTTCGTCCAACTATGGGTGGGGTCACCTCTATATAACCTGAACCTGCAAAATGTCAAAAAACAAAAAAAATGAAAGAAAGGGACCTGTTTGTGGGTCCCACTGGGCATGCCAGAAATGTGATGCAGTGTTATATACCTAACCTAAAAAATGCAAAAGAAAATGCAAAAGAATCCAATAACACTTCAACACCTCAAGATTGGGCTACGTTAAACTCAAACAAAATAAAGATGAAAAACAACTTGATACCTTGTATGATTTGCTTGTTGGTCGGCCCTTTGATAGTTGATAAATGTGTGCTCCTTGATGGAAAACAATCTAAAATTACATGTAAAATTATGAGGATTCAATGGAGATTCAAATGATTCAAGTGGGTATTTTGATAGATGGAAGAGATGAATGCAATGAAAGATTGGAGATATGCAACAATGGTGGATGAGAGCTTGGATGCAAGAGAGTTGAAGTTACTTGAATGTGATATGTGTGTTATGATTGAATGAGAGAAAATCTTCCATTTTAAAGGAAGAATCTCTACAGAATTGGATGGTCAATATTTGGCCAACATGGGCAAGATGAAGGGTTGTGTTGAGTTGAGGACTCACAAGCCTCACGTCTTGCCATGTGGAGGATAAGGTGTCACAAGGACAAGTGAGTTGGAAAAGGGACATGTGAGGTGGAGGTACTTGCAAGTACCTTGGGATGGGGAGAAAATTTCCTCAAAATAGAACTTCTTGTCCCTATGTGGGAAGGATGTGACATATGAAGAATTTTAGTATTCCTCAAAAATTTCCATGGGGAATAGAGAAGTGGTTGGGGAAATAAATATGAATTTTAAATTCACATGATTGGGAGTACCTTGGGGATAATACAAAGTTCTCTAAAAGGTAAGTACTTGTCCTCATGTGAGTGATGTGACAAGTGAGGAGTTCTAGAGCTCCTAAGAAATTGCATGGGGAAGAGGAGAGTCTTGGAGGGATAAATATGAATTTATAATTCACATGGGGAAGAGGGTCTAGGCTAAATGTGGAAATTGTGAAGGTTGACCAAAAAGGCATGCTAAATGTATCAAGGGGGCTAGATTAAGGTTGTGCAAATAGGTGATTAAGAAGATTAATGAAATATTAGAAGCAAGTTGGAAGATGTGGAGGATATGATATTAATCCTGATTAAAGGTGTGCATATCCTAATTATGGATTAATTAAACTAATTCATATTAGAAGGTTATGGAGGATGTGAGAAGGAGAGAGAAAAAGAGGAATTTAAAATTGATTTAAATTCAAAAGGGCTAAATGACTAAATTAAATAAATTGATATATTTATTTAATTTAGAGAGGAAGGGATGAAAGATAAAGTATTTAATTATTAAATTAAATACTTTAGGAATCTTAGGAAAAGGTGGAAATATTAATTAAATAAATCATTTAATTAATAATGATGAAGTAGACGAATAAAGGAGATGAGTTTGACCATATGGGAGTAGTCAAATTTGGATGTCTACAGTCATATAAACTTTTAATGAAGGTAATAGTGCTCCATCTTTAGGAGTTCATTATGAAAACTTATAATAGTGTAAGAGGATCTTATAAAAATAGCCAACTGATTACTTTGGAATTGAATTTGAGCCCTTAGTTTGGGCACCATTATTGGGTCATGAGATTGGATCAAGGATTTGGTAAACCAAAAAAGGTTTGTGGTATTTTCTCCTTCTATTTATTGGTTTCTTGAGATGGAGGTTTCATAATTTTATTGTAAGTAACTTTATTATTTTAAAATATCTATAGATCTACATGTTGCAATCATTTTGGAGCCTTGAACTTTCATTTATAGCGTACAATTATTGGTACTTCTAGAAATATAATTGGTTCTATTTTGGAGACTAGTTTTTTTTCCAAATGAGTTTTCTTACCTAGATAAACTTTGTGTAATCATGTGGTGATTGTATTTCTAAAAATATTGTCTTAAATAGTTCAATAAAACATGCAGTAATTTTATTTTCCAAATCAAAAACAAAATAATGGTAAATAGATGTCATGATGTCTAGTTTCATCTCTTGTGGCCCTAATAAGCCTTCTTATGCTCTCCTTGATTGTCACTATAGTGTAGAAAATTATATGCTCTTGAAGATGATACAATTTTGCACTTAATTTGGACCTATTTTAGTACACCCTTGCATTAAATACCCTTTTAAACCATCATTAATAGGCTCCTAAGACCCTTTATTTTAGATTTCAAGGATTATTTCAACTAAAATCCTGACAAAATCAACAAAAGCATTAATTTTTTCAACAACCCATCATTTCTGACCCCAAAAAACTAGGGTGGGACTCATACACCACCTTGGTGTATGGGTCCCCCTAGGTGGGATGAGTCTTGTGTGTCCCACTTTTAGGGTTAGAGTGGGAAATTAAAGTTTTTAATTCAAAATTTCAATTGATGCTGGCATTTGAGATCTAATAAATGGTAATTTAGGTGTAATGCCTATATAAACAAGCTCTCAAGTCATTATTTTTATCTAAATAAATAAATTGAAGGTCTAAGCATTCACAAGCACTCAAGCATACTTTCACAAGAGCATTCAAATTTTCAAGAGCAAGCAAGGTTGAAGTCTTAGAGCAGCATAATTGTGTATCTGCAGGTCTTCAAGATCACTTTCATTAAAGATCTAGCATTTTCAGGGGTTGATTATGGTTTCCTATGGTGAATCATGATGGATTCTAGGTTAAGGAGATGCAACTAGCCATCAAACCACGCCTAATGACATGTTTCCTAAGTGATTCCATCCTCCATTATCACTCTACTTTTATCCTAAGGAAGGTACATGAATCATTATGGCTTGTTAGGGTGATTGGACATCTCCCAAAGTGAGTTATCCATCTTCATGTTTCATTCATGCATCTCATTGGAATAGGTTTGCATTGCATTTCAAATTTCCTAATCTTAGATGCATTTAAGGTTAGGGTTTTTATACACATTTACTTTCAAGATCCATTGTTTTTATCAAGGTTTAATTACTTGAAGGGGGAGAATTTTGTTATGGGGATCTAGGGTTTGGGACACAATAACAAAACTCAACACTCTCATTCAAGGATGACCTTAAAGATCTCAATCCAATGGAGAAAGGGGAAAGAAATCTTTCAATAAGGTTGTCCTAGGGGTTGATTGTAAACTAATGAGGGGTTCACCACCAAGTTATGATTTGGAGAGACAAATGTAGTGAAAGGTGTAATGCTTAACACTAATATGATGCAATATTTCACTAAATGACCTAGACATGTATGCAAAAAAAAAAAAAAAGATGTAAGATGAAATGTGTGCACTTGGAAGTCTTAAGATGACTAGATGGAGCTCTAAAATGATGAAAATAGTGAGTGTAATGCTAACTGGGACTCATACGCCAGGTTGGGTGAGTCAGTCCCATATCTAAGTTTTTGTGCAGAAATAAGAATCTGGAAAATGGGTATTTGAAACTATAAAAACTTGAAAATTGACCTAAAATAGGACTCATACACCAGAAATTATGTAACAGTCTAGTTAGGGTTTTCTAAAGCTTCAAAGTTTGAATATGGTCTTCAAGGTTTTCTTTGTGCTTCCCAATTAATTTGTGGATCCAAAACCCTGATTTATAGTCTATAGAAGTCTTCCAAGTATCTCTAATGCAAGGTGACAACTTTGATAACTTTGAACACTTTGAAAACTTTTTCCAAGCTTGCTCATCAATGTCTCTTCAAGGGTGATCCCACAATAGTGGTTTACAATTTTTGGCCAAACTAGACACTGAAATTATTATTTTTAACTAAATCTTCACATTTGAGCACCTATAGCAGCTAAACCGTGAGGAATTTGAAGATGACGCAAACTAGAGTCTCATCAAATTTTGTCTGTAGATTCTAAAAATATATTTTTAAAAAAATTTGGAATTAGATTGCATTTCTTTTTCCATCTGCCATGAAAAATGGTTTTTTCCAGAAAACAACATTTTCAAAAAGTTACGCACACCGTATAATGCATAACTATTTTTCCAAGAAGGATAAAATTCTAATTCTTTCGAATTTAGATTTGTAACTCCGATGTCTAGTGCTTCCACTTGGTTAGATAGTTTTTTATCAAATATTTTTTCTTTATTCAAGTTTCAAAGTCAAACCAATTACAATTCAGACATAGTGTGACCGTATAATGTGTAACTTTTTTTGTATATATCATAATTCAATTTAGTTATTTTTGTTGGATCGAGGACTTCAATATCTAGTGCACTCATATTTTAATTTTTTTTTTTTGATAATCTACTTTTTTTCCACATGTGCAGAACAAAGACCTTCATTTTCGGTGAAGAACCAATGTTTAATAAAACTAAAAAAATAAATACATAATAAAATCAAAAGATATTAAAATTATATTCATTGGATAGCTCATTCCGAGTACTACCTGATTCAAGATGGGTTTCTGAAGACTCTTCCATTTTCATCCTCAACCCGAGCTCCAAGGCGTAAAAAATTAGTCTTTTTTTGTGTCTCGGGAGGGGGATGAGGGGCAAGGGGGTTCGAACGAACCCCTAGTGGTTCAGCAGAACCCAAAGGGGTTTGCTCGAACCCCTTTGCTATGTATTTGGGTTTTTTTTTGTGGCCAAAATTCAAAGGGGTTCGCTCGAACCAGTAGGTTTGTAGGAACCCCCAAAATCACTTTTTTTGCATTGGGGTCATTTTTTGTGAGTTTTCCTTCCTCACTTGAATTGTAAACCACTATTGTGGCTTCACCCACGTACACTTTCAAATTACACACTAAAGAGAGGGAAACATGTTTTTTTAGGGGAAAGGGGTATTCCTTGGTGAAACCCTATTTTGGTAATCAAACGTTGGAATGAAATGAAATAGGAATAGAGAATGATGAATGAACAAAATATGATGTTGCAATTCACCAAACTCTAGCAATGAAGTATTGCAAACATGTATGAAGTGGCTTCAATGGATGTGTACCTTGAATCTTTCTTGAATAAGATAGATCTTGAATGAAATAATAGCTTAAATCATGAAACCCTACATCACAATTGTTAGCTCAAAAACAAACATGATGCATGGATACTTTGACATGATGCTTGATGCTTGAATAATGCTCTAAAATGCTTGATAATCTGCTCAAGTGAAAACTCTTGAATGCTCCTATGAGTTCTTGAATGCTCTTGTGAACTCCAATTTACTATTATGAATTCTCTCACAAAAGTCTTAGGTGAAATAAGTGAAAGAACCTTGTATTTATACTTAATTATACCAAATTTCCCAAAATTACAACACTACAAGTCGACATCAGATCTAGGAGAATAAAATCTCACGAAGAATTTGAATTAATTTTTATTTTGGGCCACACGGGACTCATACATAGAAGGTGGAATATGAGTCCCATTGGGCATAATCTATGGGACCAAATTCAAAAATGCTTAGAAAGGTGTGAAATCAGGATTGGGACCCAAAACCCGAGGTGGGACTCGTACGCCCAAGGTGGTGTATCAGTCCCAGATCACTAAATCTAGGCCACATAGCCTAAAAACACTTAAAATTATGGTTAGATATTGATTTATGTTAGGATTATCCTCAAAAATATGCATTAATTAAGGTTTTTTGATGCAAAATAAGTCCAATTAAGGCATAAAGAGGTCCAATTATTTATGAAAACCTTAGAAAAAGTGTAAAAGTGTTCTACAATACCTTACAACACTCAAAATAAGGTGTAATTAAGTTTATCTAATTCACAAGGGCCCAAGACCTCGTGTGAGTGTGTTAAACACATTACAACACTAAGTCAAGTCATCATTAAGCTTAGTTTTACAAGGAGGGCCCAAACAAGTGTGAAAGTGTCATCAATGAATTTTTTTGACACTACATTTATCCCCCACTTTATTGAGAGGATGAGCTTGCTTCAAACTCACACTAAAGTATAAAAACTCTCCTCAAGAGGGGTCCAAGTGCACTAGTGCTAGTAGGATAGGATGACAAAGATCAAGAGGGGTGATCAAGCCCCCAGGATCAAGATCCCATGGGAAAACCAACATAGGTACAAAAGAACACACATCAAAATGACATAAAGAGCATCATAAAGGAACAACCATACACTACCAAAGATGAAAAGAAAAGTAAAATAAAAGGGGTGGATCAAGCTTCGACCATTTTTCCATCACAATGTGGATTATATCTTTTTTTTCCCAAAAAAATGCATGCACACTCTGAGGAAACAAAAATTTAGGTTGTCCATTGGGTGAGGATCTGAAAGAGCTGAGAGACACACACATGACTAGTATGTGCTCACACTCACATGTGAGTGGCTATGGGAAAGTCATGCCTTGGTCAGGCTTCTTGTCAAAAATAAAACCAAAGTTATACTTCCCGATAACTTTAATAAGGTGCTACATAAAAAAGACCTTCAAACTTCATGAGGCAAGAATAAATTTGTATTCCTTGAGCTCATGAACAATGAACTTTGAGCTTCATGAGGAAAGCAACGTTTCATATTCTTGGAACTCATGAACAAACAAGATGGCTCCATCGGCATGCAAGGTGGCCATATAACTAAAAATGTGAATGAAAAAATAATGTAAAGAATGTTCAAAGGAGTCTTGCTTAGTTCATACGAGGTCTTAACTTAGGGGACATTGTGCCTAATGTCTCTAAGAGAGGACCAATCATAGAATAGAATATTTACAACTTAATGGATGCAGTTTGTTGCATCAAGCCACTAAGAGGAATGTAATATGCTAAGATGGATTACGCTCTTGAAGGAAATCGCACCAATTTCATCCACAAAGTGAAAAATGCATTGCATGAAATAAGAAGACTAAATCATGAAACATGAAAAAGAAAAATGTAAAAGGATAATACCAATTTATGCCCCCACTTTAAAGAAATTGCTAAACACCATGTTGTGAGCAATTACTTTAAAGTAGAAAATGACAAATGCCAACAATAAAGAAGACGTGAGAGCTAATATGGAAAGCCCTATTCCAAGTCATATGTTTTCAAATAAAGCTATGTCATGCAAAAGAAAAAGAGAAAAGGGGTTGCCCCCAAAAATGAAAATCCAAACACATAAGGGATCTATGGATTTGGGGTCAGTATGTTCTTGCTACAATTCTTTTAGAGAGATTGAAACTATCATCATTCCCCAAATACACATAGAACTAGAAGAATGGTGCAGAGAGAGCATAAACAAAGATTTTTTTTTTTGAGTCAACATGGAAGAGACATGAATGTCTTGATGCCTTGTGTCATCTCCAAAAAGAAAACACAAGAAAAATGAAAAATATAAAGGAAAATATTTTGGGTCAACATGGAAGAGGTCCATGAATGTCTTGACACCTTGTGTCATTCCCAAAAGGAAAACAAAAGACAAATGAAAAGATAAAGGAAAATATAAAAGATTTATGAAATAGAGAAGAATGAAGGTACAAATAGAGGAATGTCACAAAGAGAGAGATATACACTAGACAGAGCATCACGGGGGATCACATTACACACATGTAGTCACACAAAAGAAAAATAAATAATGCAAAGGACTAGTACAAAAAAATTCAAGTCAGCCTATGAGTATGTCGTCTGCATCACAATCATGTTCATTGTCTACCAAAGGTAGACAACTAGCCAAAGGGAAAATAACAAGTGTTGAACTAAGGTCATTACTAAGTTCAACACTCTTCTTAGGAGAATTATCTTTTACGCTCATAGAAGAGGAAAATAATGTATTCAATTAATTATGAACCTCCTTGTCAATTTTAATAACTTCATCATTGTCATCCAAATTAATCACAATAGGAGGTCGAATGATAATGTCCAAAGAAAGGTTCAACTCTTCTTGTGATTGTATTATAGCATCTTTTTGTTTGGGAAAAAAGGGAGGCTTGTCATGCATTGCTTTAGTTTAGTTTGGATCTTGATTTTCTTCATTTATTTCTTCATGTAACCTATGAGCAAGGGCACGATGTCTATGCCTATGCTCTCTAGCACCTTTTTTTTTTTTAGTTCTATTTTCAAGTTGTGTTTGTGTAGGAGTTGGTTGATAAACCATAGGTTTCTTTTCTTTCCCAAGGGGAGGAATGAAAGGAACCATGGGAGGTTGTTCGACCACTTTCTCTTTGACTTTGTAAACTTTTTTAATTCTAGGAGGCATGAAAAGATTGTTTTCATTGTCCCTTGGTCTTTTGTAGGAAGTAGGTGAAGGTTTTTTCTTAGGCTAGTCTTGGTTATTTTGAATTTATTTAGGTTCAATCATTGTTTCATCTAGGATTGTAGGCTTGGTGGTGGCCGGAGGCATGTTTCAGAGGGATAATTCTTCTATTTTCTTTGCCTTGAACTTTTGGTAGGAGTTGAAAAATATTTTTTCTCATGGTTTGATAGGTTCTATAGGCTCAGGCCAACAAAAATCTAAGGAAATTTTTTCATGGGAAGACAAAGGGTTAAAACCACTATGATGGACGGTGAAAATTTCAAATGTCTCAATGGGAAACTTTAAGCATTTATGTATGACATATGGGACCAAATTCATGGAATGAAGTCATGGATAGCCTAGCTTCACATGAAATTGGTTTGACTGCGGGATAGCGGAGAATGAGTTATCTAATGTTTTCAGTCCTATTTGTAAAGGTAAGGCGATTGATCCCATCATAGGGAAAGCGAAACAATTATTTGTCTTGATCCATGATTTTGGTTTATCATTTATATCTTGGTAAAGCTCATGTAGAAGTAAGAATTCCTCGGTGATCACATTCTCTCCACAAACAGGATCTATTAATATCCCATTAGTGTGCTTACCATAGATTTAATTCACTATGTAAAGAGGACCATCAGGTATATTTTTAAGTATATCTTGTGAGAAGAAAAAAATATCAAGACGCTTTTTAGTTTAGCCCTTATGATGTTGAATTTCAACCAATGCAACCAAACAATCAATAGGATTTTGTTCTTGTTGATTAATATCCATAGGACATTTTTGAATTGTATCCATGTTCTCATCATCTGTGTCAACATTCACATATTAGTTTTTGTAGTTTAGCTAGATTTGAGAAATGAAATATTATGTTTTGGCATGGGGTTGGTGAAGATTTGCAAGTTTTTTCTAGGAGGGGCCACAGTCTTTTTTCCTTGATCATTAACACCTCCAACAGAAAGTTGATTGGAATCAATGAGGTCTTGCATAAGATGTTTGAGACACAATGTTCCATATTGTGTCCATTTTGTCAGTGATAATGCGAATAAGCATTTGATCTAAAGTTTAGAGGTAAAGGATTATTAGGATTGGGTGTTTTAATGAGGGGCAAGGTAATCATTTTTTGTTCTAAAAGTTGTGACATTATGTTATGAAGGGTATCAAGTAGGGGAGTGAATTTTATTTTTGGGTCCCCATAGCTAAAGATTATCATTGCTTTTATGATAGCTACTTGGTTATTGTTATTTTGATTTGTTTGTTGAGGGAGATTAAGTTGAAGGAAACCTTTATTCTACTTTCTAAAAGGTTGGTAATTGTTTTGGTTTACGGACTCAGACTTCTCAGTTTGGGTAGAAGTGGACTTTGTATCATGACTACTAATTGAATTTTGATATTCACAGAGGCAAACTGTGCATAAGTACCTAAAGGAGGGGAATTTCATCATGGCGAGCTTCTCTTGTATCTTACTTCCCAAATTTTCTATGAACATCTTTTGAAGGTGAGGATCGTGAACCTTAACATTGATTTGGGAATAAAGTGATTGATATCATGGTATAAAGTCAGTAATATTTTCTTCTTCTTTTTACTTATGTGGACAAATATTTTTGAACCACAAGGCTCTCTAACTCTTCTATGGTTTTTCACCTAAAAGGAGAGAGGTATTCCAAAATTGCAATGTCCCCAATCAATAATAATGCAAATATGAATGAAATATTCCTAAATTTAATGTCCTAAATGCAATAAATTGATAAAAAATATTGATTATTAATGCAAACCTAATGGAATGAAAAATGTTTGAAAACACAATGTTGTGTGCAAAATGACCTAAGAATGAAAACAAAATCTAACAAAAATGAATGAGACAAGATATGTGCACCTGGAAACTTGAATGTGATGCAGAGAGGCTTTGGAATCCTATAGAATTTTCTATTGAAGCCAACTAGGACACTTATGCCAAGTTGGGCGACTTAGACCTGTTTTGGGGAAATTCTATCGGGACATGTTTTAGCCAAAAGGGTATCTAGAACTACAGATAACACTTTTTAGGCATGGAAGTGGGACTAATTCACCATAGATGGCGACTTAGTCCACTTGTAAATCTCAGGAAATTTAGGATAGGAATCTGTAGCCTTCAATTTGTACTTATGTTCTTGATAGGTGTTTGGATATGAAGCTACAAAATCTAGTTTGTAGGTGATCTCCAAGCTTCTTTTAGGGTTTTTTTGACTTTGAATGAATTTTATGAAATGATGACACCTTTTAACACCTTTCTCTTTGACAAATCTGCATACAATACTTGCAAAACACACATGCAAAGAGGGGGAAAAGGGTTAAGGGTTAGTGAATTGTTGTTTACCTTAGTCAAACCCCAGTTTGGTAATCAAACCCTTGAAAATGAAATTAAATGAAAAGAGAATGGTGAATGAACAACATGCAATGCTACAACAAAACAAACCCTTAATGTAGAAATATGAAGATATGCAAGTAGATGCTCCAATGAATGTAGACTTGATAATGCCTAAAATGCTTGAGAATGATTAAGTGAATGAATTGGAGAGTGAATGAATGTATGAATGTATTGGGTGGTGAAAATGAGAGGAAAACCCTTTATTTATACATTATTTTTAAAATTTTCCCAAAAATACCACATCACAGGCTGACCTCAAGGTTTAGAAAATAATATCCCACCAGAATTTTGAAATAATTTTGATTTTTGTGCCAAGTGGGACTAAGTTGCCCCAACTGGCAACTTGGTCCCACCAGGGCAATTTTAATGGGTGTCAAGAATTAAAGTGCATGAAATGATCTTTAACGGGATTATTCTCTCAAACACACTTAAGTAGGGCATGTAAGTGAATTAAGGGGTCATTTAAACATAAGAAAGGGTTAAATTATTGATGAGAATCCTAGAAAAGCATGAAAGTTTGTTACAAAACTTTACAACACTTTAAAATAAGGCTTGGAAAGTGATAAAAAGGGGTTATTTAGGTGAATTATATTAAAAAGGTCGTAGAAAAGTGTGAAAACGGGTTAAAACACTTCACAACACTTTTACAAGGAATCATAAAGTTCTTAATCATTCACAAGGATCCAAGATCTAATGTGAATGTGTTAATAACATTACAAAATTAAATCTAGGAAAAATCAAGAAAAAATCACGAGGGTCCAAATAGGAAGAAAAAGTAGAAGGGTTACTTTTTCCGTGTCCACAATTAATGCCCACTTTAGTGAGAGGATGACCCTGCTTCAAACTTATACTAAAGTAGACCCACACATAATCAATAGGGGTTCCAATGAACTAATACTAGCAAGATGAGACAACAACGATCAAGAGGGATGATCAAGCCTAGAGGATCAAGATCTCATGGAAAACTAAACATAAGTACAAAGGAACACAAATGAAAATGATGATGAAAGAGAGAGGAGAAAAGAGAGAGAGAGAATTAGATCAAGCTTCAATCGATTTTCCATCCTGATGTGGATTAGATATAGGCTATTTATCCAAAAAATGAAATTTATACTCACTCTGAGGTGATGAAACTCATGGTTGTCCACCAGGTGAGAAACATACACTCATGGCTAGTATGCACTCACATAGACCCAGGTGGCTATGGGGAAATTCATGCCTCAGAATGGGCTTCTCGCTCAACCATACCAAAGTTATACCTCCTGATAACTTTAATAAGACACCACAAAAGAAAATGACATTTCAAGCTTCATGAGACAAACAAAACTTCGTATTCTTGGAGCTCATGAACAAACGCAATGGCACCATAGGCATGCAAGCTATGTTATGCATGGTGTTGGAAAAATGAAGAACACCTCATTTTTTTATTTTGTGTTTTCATTGATGTCACCATGATATATGAGTTGCAATTGGAAGATCAAGTCTGAAGTTGTTCCAGTATTCTGGTCTAGTATCTGAACTAGTATTTTGGTCTGCATTTGTTTGCTAGTGATTATTGTTGCTTACAATTTTGGGAAATGGCTTGTAGATGTAGGGAGCATGTACATTCAAGGTATCACATATCCAGATGCTCGTATGGTGTATCAGAATTACACTAGAATTTGTAATTGCGTTATTAGGTTTATCCTTGGCCAACCTATTGGGTGCATTATGTAATGGTGAATTAATTTTTGTTATGAGGATATATGTACGACCTATCTTAGGTCCATGCCAACTTGATGTAGCGTGTTGGATGTGTAAATTTCTTTTTGAGATTTTTTTGTGAAAGCTTGAGGCTAATAATAAGAAGTGCATCTAATTAGGCTGACCTAATTGATGCTTGCGGATAGATCATATATATATATATATATATATATATATATATATATATATATATATATTGGATAGTTTTTGAAGTTTAATAATGTAATGAAAGGTAATGGTAATGTTGTGAATGCAAATGTGAAGAAGAGTGAATATGATGAAGTGTGTCTAGTTAGTTTATTGAGCTTCATTAGAACTGAATCTGCACTCACTAGGTGTACTTTATCAGTTCATCTTTCTGGCTTAAAGCCATTTTTTCCATTGTAATTATGTAGGAAGCGAGCCTTTTGTTTTAGACAGTGAGTCCTGGCAGTGAGCCACCCATTTTGTAATATATTATAATTGGTTATAGTATAGTGTGAGCTAACACTCACCATGGTTTTTCCCATTTTTGGTTTTCCATGTAAAAATCTTGGTGTTCATGTGTTTTGTTATATCATGTTATGTTGATGATTTTACTTATCTTTGTTGTTGTGTGCATTGGAATAATTGGATGGTATTTTATTAGAAAATTAAAAAATATACTGATTCACCCCCCTCTGTCAGTATCTTGGACATTTAACAATTGGTATCGGAGCTTGGTTCCTCTAAAAAATCCTAACATCTTGAGAGAGATCCTGAAGATGGAAGAAATGGATGATAAAGGAGAGCTTCGAACTGCGCTTGAGGATCTTGAAAATTTTGTAAAAGAAAACAAGAATCTGAAAGAGAATCTTGAAGATGCGAATGAATGTGTTTTGAAATTATAGGAGCAATTGAAAAAGTTCAAAGATAGGCATATGGAAGTAACTAATCAGTTGAAGAAGGCTAATGAAGATATTACTAGTTTGAAAGTGCAAGTAGAGGAGAAGAAAAGAATTGACAAGTGTCTGCCAGTTTCAAGAACCTTCCAAGATCAGTACTCAACTTCCAGGTGCACTCTGTTAAAATTCATTCAATTATGTTTGCATTAGTTCATGTTTTTAGTTAATTTTTGCATACCTCCCTGTGTTTTCAAACATTGCATATTTCGTTATTCTTGCATTAATAATCAATCAATTTCATCACTTAATTACATTTATATCATTGCATTTAGTCTCAATTCCATCTTACATTCCTTTATTTGAATGAATCACCTCAATTTTAGTGTTCTATCTCTCTCCTTTTAGATGAAAAACCCTAAGAGTGGAAGAGAAGCACATAGAACCATAAAATTGATGGTTCATTTTTGTGAACCTGCATTTTGAACACATTATATTTCTTATTTCAATTTCATCTTGCATCCTAGGTTTCCTTTCCATCAACATTCAATTAGGTTTTGTTTTGTTTTTGCATCCTAAGGTTTCTAAAATTGCATTAGTGAAAGACTCATATAGATTTCATTTTTGCATATCGACACCTTACAAAAACTGAAAATCTACATTTGCATCTTCATTTTGCATCTAAAAATAATTCAAATCATGTTAATATTTTTGAAAAATACAAAAAAATCTCATCCCTGGACTAATTCGCCACCTTGGGCGAATCAGTCCACCTGCACATTTTGAGCTCCATTTTTTCAGGGATTTTCTGGGCATTTTCTACATTATAGTTTGTTGTTATTACTTTTTGTTGTACTTTCCAATTTTTTTTTTTTATACACTTTCATGCATATTAGTTCACTTTTATTCATTGTCATCATGACTTTCTATTTTAATAATTTTTGGAATTCATTGAAATCCTTAGTAGACATGTCCAATTGTGCCTCCAAATGAATGTCCTCCTCGTGCTATTGACATCATTGGAGAAGATGATGATAGCATTACCAAGTTCTTAAATTCATTCCTTGAAAAACTTGAATTCACAAGATCTCCCTAGTGTCTCACCTCCTAACATGTTTAGTTATTTATATCCTGAAACAACTGAAGGATCTAAGTTCCCTCCATCAAGTGGACCTAGTTCCTCTAACCAATCACATCCTCAACCATTTTATAATAACAAAGTTACAAATACACCAATCAACCTTGAAGAAACATATGGAAAATGATTTACTATCTTAAGCAAACAAGGTTGTGACACAACAACCGAGCATAACATTCACCAACTTTTAGAACAAAGACCAATAGATGAAAACACAACAAGATTAGGATATCAAGTTCCTCCTCATGACAACAAGCCTCCTTTTGAATATTGGAGACTTCAAGATGATTGTACAGTGATATTTGATTCTCCTCCTAACTTGAATTTCCTCCTATGTGAACAACCATTACCTAATTCTAATGACAAGGATGCTAGGATCCCCATGGGTCCTCTTTCTTCTTCAATCCATGAAACACAAGAAACTAGTAAATGAAAATGACCTTACAAATTGAAGAAACTAAAGTTTCCTCTCCATCCACCACCTGAATGTGAAAGGAGACTTAAAATGCTTTTAAAGAGAGGCCTTATATTCTTACAACATTCAAACAGGTTGTTCATCCATCCTAAATATTCTAGCATACCATATTGCAAATATCATCATGTTTTTGGACACTGAACTAAAGAATGTCGGACATTGAAGGACATACTAAATAAGTATCACTTCACTAACACAAACTACTATCCTATCATCCCATAGTACACTTTCCAACATTTTCCTTTTTATTTTCTTTGGTGTGCTTGAATGTGCATATTGTGTTCCCCCGTGATGTGTGTTTGATGTTCTATTCTCTTTTTGCACTTCCTCTATTTGTACCTCTATTCTTCTATATGTCATCCATTTTGCATTTTCTTTGTCTCTTTTCTTTTGTGTTTTATTTTTGGGGATGACAAAAAGCATTGAGATTCCCTTGGTCTCTTCCATGTTGACCCAAAAGGTCCCTTTTCCTTTTCCTTTTTTATCTTTTCTTGTTTTTTTCCTTTTGGGGATGATGCAAGGCATTAAGATTGAAATGTTTTCTTCATGTTGACCCAAAATATTTTCATTTTGTTTCACCTTTTTTTTTTGGTGTTTCTCCTTTTGGGGATGATGCAAAGTGTTGAGACCACAATGTCTCTTCCATGTTGACCCAAAATGGACTTTATTTTTCTTTTGTTTTCTCTCTCTTTGTGTCATTCTTCTAGTTCTATGTGTTTTGGAAATGATGAAAGTTCTGAGCTCTTTAATAAAAACATTGCAACAATGAACATACTGACCCCAAATCCATAGATCCCTTATGTGTTTGGTGCATTCCTTTATGAGGGGCAACCCTCCTTTTCTTTTGTTTTCTTTTTCTTTTACATGAAGCAACCTTACTCGAAAACATATGACTTGGCATAGGGGCTTTCTGAATTGGCTCTCATTTCTTGTTTTTCTTTTTGCATTTTTCTTTTGCTACTTTAAAATAACTGCTCATAGAATGGTGTGTAGATATTCCTTTAAAGTGGGGGGCATACATTGGAATTATTCATTTGCATTCTTGGTTCTTAGTGTAGCCTTGTCACTTAATATGATGTTTTTTTCGCCTTGTGGATGACATTGGGTGTGATGTCCTTCATAAGTGTGATCTATCTTACCATATTACATTCATCTTAGTGTCCTGATCCAATAGACTACATCCCCTAAGTTTTCAATATACTATTATTTGATTAGTCCTCTCTTGGAGACATTAGACACAATGTTCCCTAAGTGATAAACCTTGCTTAAACTTAACAAGACTCCTTAGAATATATTTTACATTTTACATTTTTACTTTTTTTTTTTTTAATTTTACGTCTTTGCCACCTTGCACAATGTAGCTTGCATGCCTATGGTACCATCCTACTTGTTCATGAGTTCTAAGAATATGAAGCTTTTCTTGTCTCATGAAGCACGAACCTACATTTTACTTTTTTGCTCCTTGTTAAAGTCACCACGAGGTATAACTTTGATATGGTTGAGTGGGAAGCCCATTCCACGGTATGACTTTCCCCATAACCACCTGTGTGTTTGTTAGTGCATACCAACTAGCATATGTTTCTCACCTTTTGGGCATTCTCACCTGGTAGACCGCCATGTCTTCTATTGCCCTAGAGTGAGTATGCATTTTCCTTTTCAAACAAACAATCTAAATCTGATTCATAACTAGTTGAACCAGCAATTGAAGCTTGATCTAACCTTTTCCCTTTTCATACCTCTTCTTTCATTCTCTTTCACAATTGTGTTCCTTTGTTCTTATGTTTAGTTTTCCATGGGATCTTCAACCTGGGGGCTTGATCATACCTCTTGATTTTTTTCATTCCATCTTGCTAGCATAAGTGTATTTGGATCCCCCTCGATATGTGCAACTACTTTAGTGTGAGTTCAAAGCAAGTTCATCCTCTCACTAAAGTGGGGGCTAAATGTACCATAGAAAAATGGATCATGTAAATTTTCATGGTCTTTTAGGTCTTTCTCTTATGATGCTTGATCTATTTTTCTTTGATTAAATGTTGCAATGTGATGTATGCATTCACATTAAAGGTCCTAAATATTCAAATTATGATGTCTCGTGAAGGTGTTGTGAAGTTTTGTAACACAATTCTACACTCTTCTAGACTCTTATCATTAGAATTCATCTAAAAATCACCTTTTTATCCCTTATCAAGTCCTATTTTAAAGTTTTGTAAAGTCTTGTAACAAGATTTCATGCTTTTCTAGGATTGTTATCACTATTTACACCTTTCTTATGTTTTATATGACCCCTTTATGCACTCATAAGACTTAATTAAGTGTTTTTTTAATGTAAACCCGATAAACAACATTAAATGCAACTTAATTCCCGACACCCACTTACAAGCCTAGAGTGGGACCCATTCACTGTGGGTGGCTAATGAGTCCCTCCTTGGCTCCAAATTCAAAATAATTCAAATTTTCTTTCAGGTTTTTATTCAAAAAGACCCTATGTTGGCCTATGATGTGGTATTATTGGGTAATTAGGGCATAAGTGTGTATAAATAAGTGTTTTTCCATCTATTTCAACCCCCATTCATCTCATTTTCTCATACACCATCAATTAGTATTCTTTCATTCAATCCATCAAAGCATCATTCAATCAAGCAATTGTCAAGTATCTTGGAGTAGCCATTGACATATCTTCAAAATTCTACAACAAGTTTTTTGGTGAGTTTACGACATTTACATGTTTATTTATCATTCCTTTCTCATTTCATTTCATTTATTCATTGAGAGTTTGATTACCAAAATGGGACTTGACCAAGGCAAATCCCTATACTCTAACCCTTAACCATATTTCCCCTTTTGTATGTGTGTTTGTATAGTTTATAGGCATATTTTTCAAGAAAATAGGTGTTGAAATGTGGTCAAAAAGTCATCAAAGTGTTTCAAGTCAACTAAACCCTAATTCAAGCTTGGAGACAACCTACAATCCATTTTCTGCATATTTGACCCCGTCAACTTGACAAGAAGACAAGTGTAGATCTGGACCTACAAATTTGACTCTTGAATTTGTAGATTTTTGGAGGAGGATTGATTTTCCATCAGTGGTGAATAAGTCCCACCTGTAGACTAAAAAGGTTAATTTTTTTAGAATCCAGTTCCTAATAGTCAGAAAACAGTTTCAGGTGTTTTTACTAGTAGGAGGACTGATTCACCATCAATGGAAAATGAGTCTCACTGGTGATTTACAGTAATTTCTGCCAAGTTCCAGAACCTTCCAAGATTAGTACTCAACTTCTAGGTGCACTCTGTTAAACTTCATTCAATTCAGTTTGCTTTAGTTCATGTTTTTAGTTCATTTTTGCATACCTCACTGTGTTTTCAAACATTGCATATTTCATTAGTCTTGCATTAATAATCAGTCAATTTCATCACTTAGTTTCATTTATATCATTTTATTAAGTCTCAATTCCACCTTACATTCATTTATCTGAGTGAACTACCTAAATTTTAGTGTTCCATCTCTCTCCTTTTAGGTGAAAAACCCTAAGAGTGCAAGAGAAGCACATAGAATCACAAAATTGATGGTTCGCTAACAATATATCTGAAGTTGTTTCATTTGAATAAAAAAATATTAAAATTGTATAGAAGTGCAAATGCATTGTTGCTAAAAAAATTATTTCTTCTTCTAGCTGTCTTTTTACAATCTACAACCTTATGACCAAAAGTATTTCAATTAAAACAATAACTGGGAAATGAATAATTGAACCTAGTATTGTATCCATGTCTTCTAGATCTTTTATTTTTCTTTTTTACTTGAATGAAACCATCTTTTTTTTCTTTCATTTCATTATTTTTAGTAACCATTTCATTTTTTTAACTTGTAGAACCCATCTCTTCCAAACTTCCTTTAGTAAGTAACATTGGCTGATTTATTTCTTTGTTCTTCTGATCGTCAAAGCCAAGACTGATTTTGACATGCAAAGATCTTTGACATCCACATATCTAATCTAATGTCTCACTAATCTTCTAAAACATTAATTACAGCTAGTGATTTTCTTTGTCAAGATCTTTTCTTATTGACACTATTCCTACTTCAAGCTTCTCAGAGTCCTTATCTTTTGATAGTGGTCTTCCAGTTAATACTTCTTCAATCATATTTGTTTCTTCTATTTGATTCTTAAAATTAATGATCATGTTCTCAATATTTTCAAGATTGTAAGATAAGCTATATTTATCCTTCACTTCTTGAACAATTATTTTATTCAGTCTCTTAATTTTCTTTCTGACTCAAAGTATCTCTTCCGCAAGGTCTACTTCTTCATATTAATTTTTGAAATTCATCTCTACAACTTCTTTAGTAAATTTCATGGCCACTAATATAACTCTCTTTTTCATCTCTAGAAGTGTCCTCATCTTCTTCATTAGTGGAAAATCCTTCCTCGTTATTGAAGAAAATCCTTTGTTTCCTCTAACCTTTATTCCCTTTGTTAAATGATTTCTCTTCATGCTTTTTCTCAAAATTGTGAGAGTCCTTATAAGGGAACATAGCCATAAAATGTCCTACTTCTCTACAATTAAAGGATTTGAAGGGTAACTTTCCTTTATACTTATTGGAACCTCTATACATTTCTGAAAAGAATTTCCTCCTTCAGATCTGATCCAACATAAGTGTCTAAATTAACTCACTTCCTAGATTCTCTTAAAACATATTATTTATTTATTGAGTTTTTGCTATCGAACATCATCTTAGAGGCAGTCAAAATTCCATGTAATTCAATCATTTTTAAATAATTTAAATCCTTTTTCTTCTTCAACGACAAGGGATTTAGAATCAAACCTTCTAGGTCGAGATCTAGGTACCTTTTTCACAATGATGATTTCCTTCAATTCTTCACTAATACCTCTGATAGAGTTGAAAACTTCACCAACCTAGAGGAGGAATGTGGCAATGTTTTCATCCTCTTTCATTTTTAGAATTTCAAACTAAACTATGAGTTTGGAGCTTTTCTTTTTCACCTTTTCATCAAATTCATAGATGGTGTTCAATTTTCCCCATCTTTCCTTTGCAGTCCTACATTGCATAACTTTCACAAACTCAAAATTAGACAAAAAACATAAAATCAAGTTCCTAGCCTTGGAATTATTTTCACATTCCTTCTTTCGAACCTTGTCCCTCGAAGGGTATTCAAGAATATGATATCCCTCTATAAATGGAATCTAGATTTAAATACCTATGTCCATCAGGTATGCTTCCATCTTGGACCATAGATTTTTGGCTCCTATTTTCTTTCTAACACTTCTAGGGTTTTTCACCTAAAAGGAGAAAGATGGGCAAAAAATGTTTAGGTTTACATTTAAAAGTTAATGTGATATGGATGGTAAAAGGATGTAAAATTCCTAGATATAATGTTTGAATGCAAGAAGCTAAATAAGATTGATTGACTAATGAATGGAAACTAAAGGAGAAGAACTTGTTTGAAAGCACATTGTGTATTGTATAAATACCTAAAATGAATGCAAAACTGTAACAAAACTTGGTAAAACTGAAAATGTGCACCTGGAATCTTGATGAGGACTGGAAATTGTTTTTGAAATACTATTGATGTTATTTTTCAGGCCTGGAGGGACTCATTCGCCATTCTAGGCGATTCAGTCCTAGTTTTGGTAAATTGAGCTAGAATCTATCTCTATCAAAATGGTGCCAAAAAATGCAGAAAAAACAAAATTGACCTGGAAGTGAGACTCATTCACCACCCATGGTGAAGGATTCCACTTTTGAATTTCTAAATTTTCAAAAGTGGATTCTGGAGTTTCCAATTTGCACTTTGATACTCTATAGGTGTCCGCTTCTAAAATTCTAATTTAAGGGTCTGAAAATGAGATTTTGTTGATATTTAGACTTGTTGAATGAGGAGAAGACTTTAGCAACCTTGCAACTTGATCTTCAATGATTTCCAAGCTTCCAAGAGTCTTAAATTTGCAAACACATAAGAGGAGAAGAAGAAATGGTGAATGTTAGGGCATGGGGGTTTGTCTTGGTCAAACCCCTTTTAGGTAATTAAACCAAAATGATGAAAGAATATAATGAAACATGCAATAATGGAGTTGATTACCTTTCCATGATGATTGATTTTGAATGTCTACATTGAAACATGAAGAATCTGCCTTTGAATGTCTTAGGAAGCTAAATTGATGACTTGCAATGTGAAAGCCCTAGCTTACTTGACTTGAGATAGAGGAATGATGGATGAAGAATGAAATAAGAGAGTAAGAGATAAGAGCCATGTAAATGAGTTAAAAGACTTGTATTTATACAATCTTGTGCCTTAGTAACTCCTTAATACCTCATCACAGGCCGGCATCAATTGTTTTTGAATAAAAACCTGAAAGGAAATTTAAAATATTTTGAATTTGGAGCCAAAGGGGACTCATTCGCCACCCATGGTGAATGGGTCGCACCTAGGACCTGAAAATGGGTGTCGGGAATTATCTTGTATTTAAGGTTGTTTGTCAAGGTTACATTAAAAAATACACTTAGTTAAAGCTTATAAGGCATAAAAGGGTCAAATAAAGCATAAGAAAGAGATAAATAGTGAGGTTATGTCCAGAAAAATGTGAAATCTTGTTACAAGACTTTACAACACTTCAAAATAGGACTTGATTAGTGATGAAGAGGTGCTTTTTAGGTGAATTGTAATGAATAGAGTCTAGAAAAGTGTAGAAATGTTTTAGAACACTACACAACACCTTCACAATACATCAATAAAGGCATGTTATTTAATTTTCAAGGGTCCAAGACTTAGTGTGGATGCATAAAATGCCTCACAACACTTGAATCAAGGCCTCATTAAGTTAATTTATCATGAATTATTCCCATGTCAAGAAAAGGGTACTTTTTTATATGACACATATCCAAACATTCCAAAATGCATAATTTGACCCATCAAAGAGTGTTTCCT
Source organism: Sequoia sempervirens (assembly GCA_007258455.2). Taxonomy (NCBI): domain Eukaryota; kingdom Viridiplantae; phylum Streptophyta; class Pinopsida; order Cupressales; family Cupressaceae; genus Sequoia; species Sequoia sempervirens. The sequence goes on along the minus strand of VDFB02075321.1, from coordinate 93,775,582 downwards.
TATTTGTTGGATAAACTTATTGCATCATAAAATGTGTCATCTTGAATCTACCTCAGTCTGATTAAGCTTCTTCAAAGTAACTGGACTCTGAGACCAATTGAAGGGCACACAATCTACTGAGGGGTGTGAATCCATAGATCTAATCAATTTAAAACTCTTAACTTCAACATAATATGTAATCATGAAACTTGAATCTTCATTATCACTAATCAAGCAATTATCATGAACACACACATCCACACAAGAGAACACTAGATATATGTGGAAATCCAATATGGGAAAAACTATGGTGAGAATAGTTGCCTAGAACTACTATCCAAATCCAGTCTCACAATAAAAATGAATCTTACAAGGGTAAGTGCAGGATCATCATGGAAAAAATAGGCCCTTAAGTGGCAAGAAATTCAAAAAAATCAGAGTTAGGAAACTTGACATAAAATTTTGAATATGTGATCTATATTATTTCAAAAATATGTATGAATAGAATCTATAGAAAATTGAATGTATTTTCTAAATTGCTAGGTTTATTTTAAAAAAATAAATCTATTTGGTGAAAATTTGAAATTTCAATACAACAGTACTTAAATTTAAGGGAAAAAATAAGAAGTAGGTGTCTGTGTGACCGCCCTAACTACAATAAAATGATAATATTTTTTAATAATATTTTAGATATAAGTAGAGGACTCATGTCCTGATGTGATGCATATTTTTTGTAATTTTTTCCAAGTAAATAATTAATTATGAATTTTTATTACAAATTTTTCAAAATATAAAAGTCGATATTTGACCACCTTAACTTGGTCAAAACTTCATGAAATTCATTTTTCTTTTTAATCTTATAGTATGCAAAGAATAGAATGTGATGCATGTTTCAGATTCAAAAATGTGATACGTTTGAAAGGTATAGATGTTTTTCAATCAACCTATCAATCAATACTTTAGTCATAATTCAAATAGAAAATGAATAATAATTATTTATTAAATTCAAAGTAAATCATAATTTATATTGGTGGAAAGCTGAGAACCTCCTTTAAAAACCCTTTTTGTTTCATCAATTTTGGGTTAAAAAAAAGTCATCAGTCACACACCCTATACATACCCATCATATCGCCACTTTTTGGCCCATCATGATCTTGCACATACCCACAATATGAAGTAGCCACCAACCTACCAAAGACACCAATCCCAAATTATACTAGTAGGTACCTACCTACTGGAGGCACCAATCCCTCATATAATGAACTAAACAATAGCTATACAAGTAGAACACTAGATCCACAAGAATACAATGATAAAGCTTGTGGACCTTTGGTGTTGCCAAAACATCTAATACACATTCTAAAATAACTTTTGAATCTTCTCCACACTCCTTATGATCTTCTGATACTAACACACTACAAACACATGCTCAGATAATCATTTAATTGTAAATTAACTCACCACCTTCTCTTCAATGATACTTCACACTATGCAGATCTATATAAATATATGATTGTATATAAGAAAATGCATAAAAACTACTCCATGTCGGTTATGGGTGCATAAATAACAAAAATGACATAAGATCATGGACCTAAATTCAAATTTAATGTAACATGTAAGAGGTTAGTCCAAAGATAATTTTATTTCCACCAAAATAACATGATTTCATGTGTTACCACAAGAGCCTTAACCAAGTCATATCTTATCACCATACACTAACTTTGAATGTCGCATGTTACTAGCCATCACTACATAATTTCTAAACACCATTAGGTTGACAAACAAGTACAAAGAGCCTTGCATCACTTCAAACTTCTTGCATGATAAGCATATCCTCTAGAAACTATGGAATATGGTAGAACATGTGTAGACATACTCTCCTCATAAACTGTAGAGCCAACAATTCCTTCAAAAAGGCATACTAAGAAACACTGAACTGGAACATTCTAGTACAACCTTATGAATCACCTCTATTATAATGAATAGATGGATACATGATATTGAAAAATACAATAGTCATACATATCTCTTGATACATAATTCCATAACTAAACTTCTTTTATAAATATAGTTGGCAACATATATTTCTTGAATTGAAAATGATATGAGAATACAACTACCAACACAAATAGGAATGATAGTACAGCTCCTAAGAATATAGTACCGCCTTTGATCATATCTCCATACACACCTTTGACAGAAATGACAACCTTTGTTCAACTCTCTTTTCAATGTGTTAAATGTTCTTACATTTTCAATTTAGTAAGACAAACTTCTAGAGGCCATTAATTTTGATCCAAGAGGCTATTGGGGAATTTTTTTTAAAATTATAGAGATAAAAAAGATCTACATAACAAGCATCCTTGGAATTGATGTCAAACAACCCTTTACTTGTCCAAAAATACAATCTATAACCTAGAAATTGAGATTTTATATTTCATAGTTTTGAAATTTGCATTTTTGATATACTCAACATCACAAATAAGGTTGAGACACCTTTCCTCACATTTTTAATAGTTCTTACCATAAAGAGAATGAACCTTGATACAATACTAGAGAAGAACTTTTTAAGTCTCACAATCATCAATTACATAGACAATCAACTTGGTTGAAAGCACGTAATAATTTATCAAGACAAATCAATTAAACTCATAGAACCCTTATCCTAAGGAGAGTAACAAATGCCCTGAGTGCTCTAATCTAAACCATAAATTTATTTGACATTAACATAATTTTTTTTCTTATCACTTTAATAGCATATCATAAAGAGTTCAAATGAAAAAAAATAATAGAAATAAAATCCAAAGAAAACCTAAAACTTTAAAAAAACCTAAAAACTTGTAAAACTTGTCAACAAAAAAATATAACTTGATATTTTATAGTCCAAAACATTGTAAGAAATCTAAAATTTAGATAACTATTGAAAAAATAAAATGATATGATACTAAAAAGAGATCATAACAATCTAATGCTTTAAAAGAATCTAAGACCTTATCTTTTCAATCCAAAACTTTGAAACGAACTAGAACTTGCCAACAAGAGAAAGCGACTTGGTACTAAATGTTAGAGTAATAAAGTCATCACCCAATTAATTAAGTAATCATTAATTAATTGGGTCACTTTATGATTTATTACACTTAAGCTAAACTTAGGAGTGCTTTTATTTCATTATTTTCTTTAATTAATTAGTTTTTTTTTCACGATTAAAGCCTCTTATACTGGAAAATGGTGTCTCATTCATTCCTATGAGGACACTTGTCAAGTTATAATCTAACCCTAATCTAGGGTTAGCTTTCATCCTTTTCATAAGGATTGATTCATTGTAAATATATTTTTCATTTTCTACGACAACATATTTAGTGCGACAATTGCATCAATAATAATTCTCAGGTTATTGACCACAATCTTGTTTGTTTATCTTTTCTATATTGTGATAGGTAATCGCTTGCAAGTGCTTCATGGGAGTTGTGGATTGAATCAGTTGATTCTAACATGGTATTAGAGCCTAGATCTGTAGCCCACTATTCAATTTCTAGAGGGATCTAACCTTAAGAATTTTTTTTTTTTGCATCATGGAGCAAAATAGACATTGCCATCACATCCAGAGCAGCTGAAATCCTTAAGATCACCAGTCGTTTTTCTCAAATTTGAGGAGTTACAATGAAAGAATTTTTTTTTATAGGGGCACAAAACCCAAGGCAAAGTCATAAAATTTGTACAGTTGTTCTATGGATTTGTACCCCTGCTATAAATTTTTTCTAAGGTCAGGTTTTAAAAAAATATTCTGGTTTCTTATTTTTTCCCAGAAAATTAAAAAAAAATAAAATTTTGCAAATATTTTTTGAAAAATCAATTTGAAATAAAAAAAAGCAATTAAAAAATATATATAATTTTATAAAAAAAAAAACCTGCAAGGAAAAGACCCTACATAGGCTTGTAGGGTACTTTCCCTATAGCACAGGTCCCACACAGTGTACAGTTGTCGGTGGCGAGCTCTTGCCAACCAACCCCTTTCTTCGTCAGTTCAAAGAAAATCGATAGCCTAAAAAAGCATTGACCCTTCTAAAATCCAACACACGTAAGAATCTCTAGTGATGACAGTCCTCAGGGAATATTCCCTTTATTCTAGCATTGACAACAAAATCAAGGTAGGGAATCTTTTCAGATTTGAAAAACATTTTGGCACATGCAGATTCAACATATGAATTTTTCCCAGCAAGTTTTTTTTTTCCATGCAACAGCCATCAAATTTAATGGTGGTGTTTGCTAAGATTAGTTGACATCGACATGACATCATGGTCGTACAACCTCCTAGCCCCCCTCCTAACCCCAATTTGTCTTAAAGGAGCTTTTTTTTTCTTTTTGGCGTAACTTGGGCATACAATGTCAAAATTGTGCAAATGAGATATCGTCAGAAAGCTGGTTTTGCAAACTTTCTATTGGTATAGGTATCTTCATAATATTGTTTTAGTCTTTCCTATTAATCTTAGTCAAAGTAAGATCTTCATTTTGCAGTTCCAAGCTCATAACTTTTTGCCTGTATCTCTGATTTTCACGATCGAAGCAGTGTTGGAAAGGTATTTCAGTGCTCTTTAGATATATTAACGTACATTTTATAGAATCTTCCCCATGTACATTTTATTCAATAGTTTTTGTTTTCACATTTTTATTAATTACTTGGACATCTTGGAACTTGGAAATGATCTGTTTGCGTGAGATGACATCATTTGATCTGATTTATCAATACTAAGGGTTTTAGTCTTTGATTTTTTCTTTTTGAGTGAATATCATGGGTTTTACTATTCATCCTTCTATGATCAAGATGGAAAAGAAAAATTATGAGTCCTGGAAAAATGGCATCTTGACATATCTCAGATGGCTTGATATTTTTCCTGATCTATATGGACACACACTAGGGATTTTTTTAGCATGGGGCAACATTGTCAATCATATTGTAGGGGTTATATATTCTAGTGTTGATCTTGACACTATATATGTTGTATCAGACATTGAATGTCCCCACATACTTTGTAAATGTCTTTGGGAGTTCCATGGAGACCCTCATATCTCTCTATACCTAGAGGATTTTGTTGCAGATTGTCTCATCCCTCTTGCACATGCAGATTCCATACCCTTTGATGATGATAATTTAGAGGATCTTGAGTATATCACAGGTATTGCATGTTCTGATGGTTCCGAGACTTGCATTCATGTTCCCACTCATTGGATCGAGGCTACATCATCAACTGTTGTTGTTCCTGATTAGCTTGGAATCACCACATCTTTGGCCCCTATTGATTTAGTGTAGCAGGACATCATACGTCGTCCAAACATAGCTACTTGGGATTCATATCTCACAGACATATCATCCCATTTTGTAAAGTCCTATATTGCATATCTACAGGATTACTTTGAGGACATTCATCTCCTCTTTGTTGGCAACCACATAACCATTGTTGGCCCACCATCTTCATTGCCTTTGTAGCTTGTTCTACATTAGTCTTCATAGGATTTTGGATTGCCATCATCGCTTTCCAACATGTGGATACGTGAGTAGTTTTCAAAGGCACACATCTTGAGTAATATTGGTTCAACACTCTACACATGGTTTCTTTGACATCATCATTTGGATCTGTTTCTTCCCAAGGGGAGGAATGTTATTTGTCATTTTAGGATCTCTTTCTAGATTCTACATCAGGTATCCACCATTGCACCAAGAGTTTCTTCATTGTGGGGGGGCCTTCTATTCTCTTTCTATCTCTCCTATGGAGACCATTGTATATGTACATATGTGATAGAAGTTGTCTTTTGGGGGTATCATGTAATCCACCTTCTATCCTTCTTCTATTAGTACATTACATTCTTTTCTTTTCTCTCTTTTGGAGGGGAGCTTTATTCCCATGTGATTTTCTCCCTTTCTCCAGTTATGAGAGTTTCATTTATGTACATGGACACCTCATCAGTTGTTAGGGTGTGACCCATTTATGCATCCATTCATGTATTTCTTTATCATAGTTTAGTTTCTCCCTAGTTCATCTTAAGGGGGGCTGTTAGAGTAATAAAGTCACCACCTAATTAATTAATTGGGTCACTTTATGCTTTATTACACTTAAGCTAAACTTAGGAGTGCTTTTATTTCATTATTTTCTTTAATTAATTAGTTGTTTTTTGCATGATTAAAGCCTCTTATATTAGAAAATGTTGTCTCATTCATTCCTATGAGGACACTTCTCATGTTCTAATCTAACCCTAATCTAGGGTTAGCTTTTATCCTTTTCATAAGGATTGATTCATTGTAATTGTATTTTTCATTCTCTAAGTGAAGCAAGTTCCATTGTTAGAAAGCTATTTATTGGGGACAAATTGTTGGATCAAATCTATGTTATTTTTTACTACGAGACTTTATGCATGGGGTACCTTAACATAGACACAATGTGTAACTTTTTAGACTCATCATACCACACGTTTCTTCCAATGTCACACGTATATTCCAAGAAAACACAAAGGAAAGATCTGAAATTAGATAGAGTCAAAAAGAGCCCAAGACTGATACATTCAAGGAAACACACAACAAAAATACCTGAAATAAGAATATCATTTTCTTTCTAAACTTTACACCTGTTTGTACATCACCTATCTATTTCCATATTCATCAACAAAGTCTCAGGGTGGGCATGAGAAATGATAATGTCATTAAATTGACATGCAGTACAGTATATTGTTATGAAAAAGTATAGTTGGAGTCAATCAATTTGAGGGTGAGACTAATACGTTCAATGAAAACACAAGGAAAAGACACATGAAGATGTTAAGTGAATACAAAATATTTAGAATATAAGATTCAAGGAAATTGTGCTTTATCAATTTGGTTTAACAAATTAAATTGCAATATGTTTTCAAAATATAAATGGAGTTTTATAATTTTGAATAAAAAATTATAATCATGAAATTACAATTTTTTTGTTAGCAATAAATAGATAACTTAAGCTTTGTAATATGGAAAAGTTCATAGATTTCAAGGATATTTTCAATTTTATGAAGTCAAAATACATAATACAAAATTAGGAAAGAGTCCCTTTATGTATTGAATTTGGATACTCAAATTAGAAGCAACCTAATCACAATGCCACCTAGCTAGTTGTAGAGCCATGTGCCTTAGCTACAAAAGAAATTCAAGTATTGAACATGAAATTTGATAAACATAGAATATAATTGGTGCTCACAAAGAGATACTCTACATCAAATCAACCCTTTGGCTAAAATTTCTTGCAACAAGGTATTTAACTAAAATAATTTAATATTGTTCATGCAATAAGGTGCATTCAATTGTATATAGAATTAAAATAATGTTTTAAAAAGCATTTATAAATTAAATTTGAATTGATATTTTATATACAGATAGACATATGGGGCAGGTTGTATGATACTTGGCACATAGATATATAAGTGGCACACATATTTCATAATTTGCTATAATATTTTTGTAGATCTTTACATGACAACAATTTATGTATCTTTATAAATGATGGTTTATTGTGGTATAAATAAAGTGACTGTCTAATAATTTTACCTCTTGTGATCGATGCCCTTTTCCCTTCCAAATTCTCCTACAATTGTGAATCGGGAAAGAAAAATTTCCACCTAGTTATGGTTTCAAGCACGTTATGGTTTCCCACATGTAATGGTTTCCAGCATGTTATGGTTTCTAGCAAGTTATGGTTTGTCCTTCATGTAGAAGGAGATGCATAAACAATGAGTAGTGTGTGAAATGGATGATTTCATTAATGTTCTTGATAGAATTCAGGCTATTATTGAGGTCATTGGCCAAATACTCAACATAATCGAATGGCCTAGCATCTTGGTTTTGTATACCAGCCACTAAAACCATTGGAGTTGTGGTCATTAGTGTAGAGGCATCCAATCCCAGGACTTGACATGCAGAATAATAGGTAAATTGTATACCCTAATTTGATTCCCTTCAGTTTGAGGCCTATGCAACGGTAGTGTCCATCTCTTATAGCTAGTATCCATGTTATGATATTCTTCCAAAAGGTTTCTAATTCTAAATTTCATACATGTGCTAGTATCCATGTTGTGATATTCTATTGTGATATTCTTCTAAAATGTTTCTAATTCCAAATTTCATACATGTGCTAGTATGCAGTTGAAGAACTATGGAAATATAATTCTTCGTAATAGGGAAAAAAGAAGACCCATCTACAAAATAGATCATCTATGTTTGTGGGTTGTATTTTTTGCAAGTTCCTTAATTGATTCCATGTTGAGAAAAATATTGGGCACTATTAATACATATGATGTTTTAGAATATCATGGGCTTCAATGCATGCAATATTTTAAAATACAATGTGTTTGAATGTGTTACATGTTTCAAAATATCACAGGTTTGAATGCATCACATATTTCAAAATACCACGGCTTTGAATGCATCGCATGTTTTGAAATAAAAATCATTTGAATTCACTGCATGTTTCAAAATACAATTCGTTTGAATTCACTTCGTGTTTCAAAATACCATGGGATTGAATACATAAAACATTTCAGATTTTTATTTATTTGAATGCATCACATGTTTCACAAGATGTTGCTAGGACTTTGAGGATGCTAGGGTGTCCTCAAGATGTCTAGGGGAATCCTAGTTGTCTCCTCAAATACTAGATGTATTTTAGCACCTTGCTACCCCCTCACCGTCATCCCCTCGTTGCCGCCAAACTGACATGTAGGGGATTAAAATGTTTCAAATTACAATGCGTTTGAATGCATCACATATTTCACAATGTGGAAAACCATTACCTACTGGAAACCACAACTAGGTGGAAACCATAACATGTTGGACACCATACATCAGTGGAAACCATAATATTTTGGAAATGATTATATTCGGGACACCATAACATGTTGGAAATGATAATGATGGTTGAGGCTTGGAGGATGAAGAATAATTCATAACATGCTGGAAACCGTAACCTACTGGAAACCATAACATGATGGAAACCATAACATGTGAGAAACCATAACCTACTAGAAACTATAACTAGGTGAAAACCATATACTACTGGTAACCATTACGAAGAATTATATTTCCATAGTTTTTCAACTAGATACTAGCACATGAATGAAATTTAGAATTAGAAACCTTTTGGAAGAATATCACAACATGGAAGGCATAGAGGATGAATAATCATTCATAACATTCTAGAAACCATAACCTATTGGAAACCATAACATGCTACAAACCATAAAGAGGGGGAAACCATGACTTGCTGGAAACCATAAAGAGGTGGAAACCATAAGTCAGTGGAAACCATAATATTTTGGAAACCATAAAATTTAGGAAACCATAACCTATTGGAAATAGTGTTCCATGAGGTTTTGTGCATGGGGATGGGGGGACAAAAGGGGACATAGGGATAAGGGGTCTAGGTTTGGGGGCGATGTGGGAATGACGGTGAGGGGGCAACATGATGCTGAAATACATATAGTACTTGAGGAGACAACTAGGAGTCCCCTAGATGTCTTGAGGACACCCCAACATCCTCGAAGTCCTAGCAACATCTTGTGAAACACAATGTATTAGATTGGGAAAATTAAAGCTAAATTTGGATTTATTACTTAATTTTAATTTAATGAAATTTGATGCCTTAAAATAGGTTTGGACTGGGGTGCTAGTGTCCTTGTCCAACCTATTTGGCCCCAATTTAAATATGTTGGTGGTAATACTTTAAAATCAAGCATCTAATTCTCCTTGAAGGAGATGAGTACAATGACACCAATCCATCAAGGAATGCAAATCTAAGTGGTAAGGTGCAACATTTCTCAATTTATCATTCCTTCATCTATTTTCCTCTACATGACCTAGGGTAACTCTCTTTCAATTCATTATAGTCAATGTGGAGGTGGAAAAAAAAAAGGATTTGAATTAGGCAAGCCACTATATGCAACAACCCTTCCCCCCTTCTCTTGTGTGTAGGTGACAAATTTGAAGAAAATTTGGAAAAGGATTGAAGACCTAATTGGAAGATCAAGCATTCAAGCTTTGCATGCTATTTATAATTCCCCTTGAGGCATGGCTTTATGATTCCTTCTCCACAACATTAAAATTTTGTACACCCCCTAAGATGATTCGTCCCCTATGATATTAAATGGTCCCCTCTAATGTTAAAATTTTATTTTCTGCCTAAGGTGTGATTGGAAAAATACTCCATGGATTTGGCATAATCAAAAAAATTTATTCATGAACTTTAGAATTTTCACATGGCCACCTAGCATAACATTACTTTCTTGCCAATGGACCCATGGGTTTCATGAGTAAACTAGAATAATGTAGCTTTCTAGCCTTGTGAAACCCATCATATTGCATCTCTACCTAACATAATGTAGCTTTCTAGCTAGTGGATCTATGTAGCTCATGAGTGACCTAGCATAATGTAGCTTGCTAGTCCTTACAAGAGCACCATTTTTATAGCACCATATTTAAGGAATGACATTTAGTATTTGCAACAAATTTAAGACTAGGGTATCTTTACCTTACTGAATTAAATCCTTTCTAGCAAACTAACCTTGTGTTTGTGTTAAATTATTATGTTTTCATTGTGTTTGTGCATTGTATAGTGTTTAAACTATGTTTTTTTTCATTATGTTAGTTGGTCTATCTTCATTCTGTATGCTTCATGCTTCTCATGTTGTATTGCACTTTATGCGTTTATGTTCCTTTTTCTTTACATTGTTGTGCCATTCGATCTTTGGCTAAGGGGAAAAAACAACCCCTAGATTTGATGTTGTCCCATCTCTTCAATGTTTAGATAAATGAACTATTCTTTTCTTATCCTTACTTTAGTGTGAGTATGAGCATAATTTCATACTCTCACTAAAGTGGGGGCTAAATTTAGCATCATAAATTGTCACCCTTGAAATTTTCATACTAGGTTTATATTTTCTCTATGTGCCCAAACTTAATTATCCTTTTAATTTTCCCATTTTATGATCGTATTTGGAAATTAGAGTTAAATTGAAAAATTATCAATTAATATTTATTTAAAAAAATTTAAAGCCTTAAAATAGGTTTGGAAAAGGGAGCTAGCACACCTTTCTTGTTGGCATATGGCTTGGGGAGATTGTTTATGGCTTCTAGTGTTGTCATTGATGGCAACTAAAGCCAGTATCTTGGTCCATAGATCAAGATCTACTTATACCGGTAGGAAATCACATAGAAGACAGTGTGTTACCGACATAAATCATGAAGAACAAGGTATCCAATCAGTTAGTCGATTTGAATGCTTCACTAGATCATCATCTTGTGTTGTGGATCCAAAATAAAGTTTGTTAAGAATGTGTGTTACCTTATTGGTAAGTTTTGTAGAGTTACAGCAATCGGTGTACAAGTTAGGAGATTTGGTAGAACAATTTTCTATTTATTTACTCATTGTGGCTGACTCAATGAATGTAGCATGTCGCAGATGTATAGGGAGTAGTTGTTTAATTGTTTTCAAGTTTGATAATATCTTTTTGGGTCCCAGCTATGTCTTAGTCAACTTTTGTGGGTACGCATTAAAGATTTCTCATGGTTTGAGCCGACGGATGGAGACTATTTCATGTTTTGTTAAAGCTGACCTAAGTGATTAAAATCTTTGCTAGCGAATATATATATATATATATATATATATATATATATATATATATATATATATATATATATATATATATATATATATGAGATCGGTAAATAATTTTGAAGTGTTGATAAATGATGTACAAAGTGTAAGTGTGTGAAAAGGGTAGAGTAGATGTGTGTGAACAAATATGAGAAGATCTATTGAGTGAATTTTGTTTGTGCAACAAAAGGGTTTTTATGGAGCAGAGTAGTGCAGAAATGTGAATTGATAGAAGGTTTAGAATCAGTTTTATGTGCTTCATTGGAACTGAATCCAGGCATTTGTAGATGCAATCTTCTCAATTCAATTTTTTTTGTAATCACAAAAAAATTGTAAGGTTGTGAGCCTTTCTTAATTTGATAAGTGAGCTCCAAGCAGTGTGCTTGAATGCAAGTGCATTCCCTTTTATTCATACTTTTAACAGATTTTAAATTGTGGATTAATCTCCACCATGGTTTTTCCCCTAATAGGGTTTCTACATAAAAATATTGGTGTTATGGTGTTTTTATCATCTTGTTCATGTGCTTGCATCTTAATTTTTGTTTATGTGTTGTAAATGGTTTAAGATCTGAATTGAAAGTTGAATTTGTTGAACATTGATTCACCCTCCCCCCTCTCAGTGTTTCTTAAGTCCAACAATTGGTATTAGAGCCCACTTCCTTTGTAGAAATTTAACAGCTTGAGGTGGATCTTGGAATACAATGGACTCTGGTGGTATTCAACAACAAATTATTGTGGAACTTGATGATCTCAATCAATTTAAAGAAGAAGTCATGGAATTAAAAGAAAATCTTGTGGATGTCAAGAAATTCATTCAATCATTGAAGGATAAAATAAATGATTCAAGAGAAAAGAGGAAGGAACTTTGTGATTAGTTGAAGCAAAAAGAAAATAAAAACTTGGAAGATGCTCACCTGAATCAAACCCTAAAAGAGATAACTAAAGAATGTGAAAAACTTGCTAGAAATAATGTTACTCTGAAGCTTGAGATGGAATCTGTGGCAATGAAATTAACTAAGGAGATTGAAGAAAGGAAGAAGAATGAGGAGAATCTGGCTCAATCCTTAAAATAAAAATTTGAAGAATGTAGTATAGAAAATAATGGAATCATTCAATTGGAGATTGAATTGCAACAATCCAAAAACAATGAACAAGAGATTGAAAGATAGATAGTTATTCTCAGTAATGAACTCACTACTGCAAATGAGTACAAGGAGAAGTTTAGGTTTAGTTCTGCTAAGCTTGATGAGCTGACTAAAGGATAGAAGGATGCAAATGATAAACGAGGTCTTGGATATGAGAAGGAAGAAAGCTCCAAATCTGAACATAAAGATTCTAGACAAAGAAATCAGATGAACAAAGGAAGAAGGTATCCAGTAAGACAACCCAATGCTCAGAATTTTAATGGTTACTACTTTTCTTGTAATAAATTTTTTCATATGGCTTCTTAGTGTAGAAGTAAAATAAATTCAAGCAGTCCATCATTTTCCAGTCAATGTTTTAATTGCAAAAAGTTTGGTCACAAGTTAATTTAATGCAGAAGTATGTCTGTCAATTTAAGAAATGTTAAGTGCTATACTTGTCGAAGATTTTGGCATGTTGCTAATCAATGCAGATCAAGAGGAAATTAGTGGAATGAGTAGTCTAAATAGAGAAATCCAATGTATTATAGTTGCAACAGATTTGGTCACATTGCAAGATTCTGCAGGAACAAAAATATGAATAGAAGAGGTCTGGTATGTACAGAGAAATAATTTTGCAAAAAGATGAAAAAGGAAAATGAAAAGTGACTTTGGAAGAGATAAGAGATTAGATGAAGAAAACGTGGGTAAATAAGAGTGGATCTGATGAAGGAAATAAGCCCGTACCTGAAGTAGCCTCTGGTAATTCCTCTGGAAATTGATCTTAGGACATTGGCCTATGGGGAGTTCTTCAAGGAAAATCCTTTAGCCCCCTATCGGTAGCTAGCACCGAAATGTAGAAATTTGTCAGTAGCTATGATAAAAGTTTGAAAATGCATTAGTAATCACTTATGCATGAACATTTGAAGTAGAAGGTCAGTAGATAAATTTTTCTTTTGTTGTTTGAGAAAATAGAGTTACTGAAACTCGTAGGGAAAAGTATTTAATGTGGTGAAAAGGTTAGGTGTACAAAGTTATAAAAGGGTATTTCGACCTCTCATTTGTCACCTTGCATTGAAGAAGAATAGAAGGAGAGCCTCTATAGTGAAATCTCAAAGGAGTAAAGCAAATTGGGCAGTGAATTCTTCAGGTATTTTAGTTGCTTGTAGAATTTTGAAATCTTGTGCTCGGTAGAAAACCTTGTTCCGTACGGAAAGTAAAAATGAAGCAAATCAAAGGAACAATGAATTTGGAAGAATATAGTAGTAGGAAGATTAGGGATGTAAGAAATTTGTTTCCAACCAATGAATTGAAGTGGCTTGAAGGTGTGAAACATAAGAATTTGGACATCTGGAATGAGTTTCATTATTTCGTTAATGTGGAAGTGCTCAAGTTTATCTTGAACAAAATGGATGATGGTATCCTTACTCTGGATAAACCCTATCAAATTTCAAAAGAAGTGATCATAAATCTAACAGGATTATGCAATATTGGAGATGTTCTAAAAAAGAAGTTGATTTAGAATCAAGTAGTTGAAACCCTAACCGGAGTGATAGGAGATCAGAGAGCTCTGGTAATTTAAATGATCAAAGATCCAATAACAAGGTACATTGCACACAAAATTTCATATAAAATTTTCTTCAAAAAAAGGGAAGGATCAACCTTGGCAGGCACAGTGTATATCACTCACAAAATGATAATGGAAGATGAAGACTTTGATATGTGTGGAATATTGAAGGATCAAATGATGGAAAATGTGCAATTGATGAAGGATGCAGATTACCCCTTCAGGTTTGGTACCCTAGTTATATGAATTATGATGTATTTTTTGAATTGCTTGCCTCAAAATGATAATGTGGTATGGAAGGAAAATGAACCCGTTTGTAAGAAATTTTTTAAACATTTCAATACTCTAGAAAATTGTGAACAATTTCATGAAAATTTCTTTAGAGAGTTGTTGGGAAAGTTTGGAATAGTTGGCATCTCTCTTCCAGTAAGAGAAACTGAAGTTGGGTCCTCTTCTGGTAAGGTGGAGAAGAAGAAGAAAAGTTCTCTAGAGTCTACTGATGTCATTCCTCCATCACACAAATCTCTAAGAACTGAAGAAAAAGGAAAAGAGAAAGTAATTATGGATATACCAGATGAAGATTTTGATGATTACACTCCGAGAGATGAATCAAAATTGGTTGAACCGGATGTGATGATAGCAGAAGAAAGCAATGAAGAAGGTGCTTTATTCAAAGCAAAGATATTGTAGATTGTTCAAGAGGTAGAGGGAATGCAAAATATTGATGAAATATGGTTAAATGAACCATCATATGAACAAGACTTCATTGAGGACACTCTAGGAAGATACTTTGTGCACAAAGACATCGAATTGGAAAGTTTGTAGAATGTACTTCCAGAAGAATTGATTGAATGCATCAGGGATGCAATGGCCTATGTGCCTTAGGACAAGAAAGAGGAAGAAGTAATTTTACATCTGAAGGAGTAGTTTAGGCTATCTCTTGCCAAACTAAAAAATAAAATGAATGTGTTAAGTCAATGCATTGACTCAACAAATAAGGTCTACAATTATTGTCTTGGGTGGCCTCATGTGGTTGGTAAATACAAGGACAAGCTAGAGAAAATTGAGAGTGAGTTGAACAAAATTGGCTAGGATTATAATATGTTTTAGGACCAGGATGGAGTAGTAAAGAATAAAATTCATGAGTTTCAGGTTGAGCATGCAAAGGTTCACTTTTCCAGAAACACTTTTATGGACACTTTTTGGAAAGTAAATTATCCAACTAAATGCAGATTGGAGCAGCAAATTGAGATTCTAAAGAAAGGAGAGAAGTTGGAAGAAATGATTACAATTCCAGAATCCATTATTCACATCATCAACCGAACATTAGAAAACAATAGTTTGTTAATAATTATTGGGATTGTTGTAGATGCTTGGAAGAAATTTCTTCCGGAGATAAAGGATAAGTATAAAATAATTTTCTAATTTGTGCAAACAGTTGCACTTCAAATTTTGAATTTTTGAAAGGGTGAGTGAGAGCTTAATGGAGAATATATTTATCATTGATGTCAAATGGGGAGGAGAGAAGTGAAAAATTCCTTGATATTCTAAGGGGGAGCAGTGTTTTCTTGTGTTTTGAAATTTTGAGTTTTTGTTCCAACACTTAGTCATTTTTCACTAAGTGTTTCCATCAATGCCAAAGGGGGAGATTGTTAGAATATGGATTTGGGAGATTTTTTATGGCTTCTAGTGTTGTCATTGATGGCAACTAAAGTCATTATCTATGTCCACAAATTAGGATCTACTTATACCGGCAGGAAATGTAGAAGATAGTGTGTTACCGATAGAAAGTATGAAGAACAGGGTATCCAATCAGTTAGTCAATTTGAATGCTTCATTGGATCATCATCTTGTGTTGTGGATCCCCAAGAAAGTTTTTTCAGCATGTTTTTTACCTTATTGGTAAGTTTTTTAGTGTTGCAGCAATCGGTGTACGAGTTAGGAGATTCGATAGATTTATTTTCTATTTATTTACTCATTGTGGCTGACTCAATGAATGTAGCATGTTACAGATGTATATGGAGTAGTTGTTTAATTTTTCTAAGTTGTAGAATATTTTTTTGGGTCCCAGCTATGTCTTAGCCGAATTGTGTGGGTACACATTAAAGATTGCTCATGGTTTGAGTTGACTAATGGAGAATATTTAATGTTTTGTTAAAGCCAACCTAAGTGATTAAAATCATTTCTAGTGGATGTATATATGAGATTGGTAAATCATTTTGAAGTGTGGATAAATGATGTACGAAGTGTAAGTGTGCAAAAATGGTAGAGCAGATGTGTGAACAAATATCAGAAGATTTGTTGAGTGAATTTAATTTGTGTAGCAGAAGAGTTTTTGTGGAGCAGAGCAGTGCATAAGTGAAAATTGATAGAAGGTTCATAATCAGTTTTATGTGCTTCATCGAAATTGAATCCAAGCATTTGTATATGTTATCTTCTAAGTTCATTTTTTTTTTAATCACAAAAATTTTGTAAGATAGTGAGGCTTCCTTAATTTGAGTAGTGAGCTCTAGGTAGTATACATGAATCCAAGTGCATTCCCATTTATTCATACTTTTAACATAGTATAAATTATGGATTAATATCCACCATGGTTTTCCCCCTAATAGGGTTTCCACGTAAAAATATTGGTGCTATGGTGTTTTGATCATCTTGTTCATGTCCTTGCATCTTTATTTCTGTTTATGTGTTGTTAATGGTTTAAGATCTGAATTGAAAGTTGAATTTTCTTCACTCATTCACTCCGGCCCCTCTTAGTGTTCCTTCAGTCCAACATTTCTAGCCTACTTTGGCCCCAATTTAAATATGTTGATGTCAGATTTTAACATTTATAAATTTGAATTTAGTTGTCAGTTGTCGATAACTGATCTTGTAGGAAATTAAAGAAATACATATAAATACAAGTCTCTTTCACCATTTCAAATTCTAATGAATCCTAAGGTAATTGAGATCATAAATAAACATCATAAAAGAAGTCAAGAGTAGAATTAGAAAGATTATTGCAACATTATTTCAATCAAGCATCATGTTAGCAATGCATCAATTTTTCATGTGAGTTTAAACATGTTTCATGTCCATTTATTTTGTGAGCACTAAAACTTGTAAGACTTCAAATCATGCATCCAATTATCCATGAAGTTGATGATTACAATGACTTCAATCCATCAAGGAATGTAGATCTAAGTGGTAAGTTGTAGAATTTGTCAATTTATCATTCCTTCATCCATTTCCTTCCTCTCTTTTGTGCAAGTTATAGATATAAAGAGAATTTGGAAGAGGATAAAATATCTAATTGATAAATCAAATAATTCAAGCCTTATATGTAAAAAAATTGGGGAAAGTGGAATTAATCAATGAAAGACAAAGTTTTAACACTAAGTACATAAAGGAAGATTCTAAAGACAAGGGCCAACTAAGATCTAAATTTTATTTTTGAAGGTTTGCATTCTCAGGTCTAGGGAACTAGCACCCCTATCTAGTTAATTCAAGCTCATATTTCTAAATTATAAGTTCCTCTCTTTTTGCAATTTTCTACTCTTTAATTCATTTCTATATTATATTCCTTCCTGAAATAGTAATATTTTTCTATAGTTGCATAGTTAACCTAGATCTACATTTTCATCTTCTAAAGTTAGTCAATCATCAATCAATCAATCAACCCCTTAAGAAGCAAAAACCTAATCGACCATCTGGATCTTCCACAACAATTAGTAGCCAAGTGGGTGTTTGTGATCATTTTTGGTTCCTTCCATTGTGATGTACGGCAATATGTGATTTAGATACTAGATCCCTTTTTCCTACATCACATTTTGGTGAACCCAACATTTCGTGCACTTTAAAACCTTCTAAAATCTTAATTAGGTAATGTTAAGGTTTGAATACAAATTATGAGTGTTTGATTTTTTATTTTTTTTCATGCATATTTTATTCAATTGAATTGAAAAATAAAATATTCATAGTGTATTTATCATTTTAAAAGATATGAAAGTTTATTTATTTAGATTTTTGAAAAAAGGTACAGTTGATTATTACATTTTAAAATCTAAAAATTGCATTTGGAACATATTTGCATTAATTTGAAAATCTAAAATTGTATTCATAATTGTGTATTACACATAAAAAAATTAAGATTGTCTACATTTATAAAAAAATATTTTGTACTAGACTTGGACCTCTACAAATTAGGATCCTTAGACAGTGACAATTATTTCAAGATTTTTATAGTGTTGAAGTTTAACTCCCTTAGTGTAGGGCACTACACTCCTATCTAGATTGTTTTGGACTATATTTTAGTGACAATAATCTCTTTGATTTTTCATTTTGAATTTGTTCCCAATTGTTGTGCATTATTCTACAATAGTTGAATACATATAATATTATTTAAGGAACTTTGAAAATATCTAAATGTTTGGGAAAATGATGTCTTCTTTCAAATCCTTGGTTGATGTTTCATTTTTTTCTTTTGGTAATGCTTCACCAATAGATAGTGAATCTCACGTTTCCTTCTCTCCCAATGCATTTCCTACTAGAAAGATTATTTGGTGTAAGAAGAGAAGATCATGGATAGTTCCCTAAAAAATACCTTACCCATCCTCCAAACCTACATTCTACTTGAAAGAATCTCACCCAAGCATGAGTAATCCATATGAAATCATCCAACCTTATCCACTCATCATAGCAAAAAGTTCCTAAATCCTATCATTCCTTCAATTGACATGTTTTCTTCCTCTCATATAGATATCCCTCTATAGTTCGTCCCTTTCCCATTACGTATACATGAAAATAATTCCCCTTCATTTACTACTAGTGACATTGACTTTCCATAAAGTATTTATCAATGTCATACAAATGGACTTAGCAATAAACCTATTTATTTAGAAAAGTATTATGTTCAATGATTTAAGATTATTTTTAAACAATGTTTGGATAAAAATAATGAACATGCAATTCATACTCTCTTAGAAAAATTCAATTATATGATATTGATGTAGATCCATACAAAATATAATGAATTAGTTATTATTGTGTTTCTCCCTACTATGTTTATTTTTAGCATCATATGATGCTCATTTCCATGAATGGGGCCACAAAAATATTTTATGCAATTATATTTCACCAATGGGAAGCAACCCGATAATAGCCACAAACAATTTTCCTTTTCCATACACATGGGGGCCAAGGATAAATAAGATTTCTTAAGTGTGTATCCTTTTTTAAGAATCCCATCTTCATCTATTATCTCCTTAAAACATTAGTGTAGAAAGTACACTAACATTTTATGGGGGTCATATTCCCCTTACTATTGTGGAATCTTCTAAGAATTTAAATCATTTTCTCCTTTAGCGGTGATATTATGCATGATATCCCTTGAGGTGTGGCCTACTCAATCATGTTCCCCTTTAGTGGTGCTATTATGTATGGTATCCACTAAAGTGTGGTCTTTCAATTCAACCATATGTCCCTTTAGTGGCGGTGGTATTTATGATATCCCCTAAGTTGTGGCCTTTCAATCTATGTTTTTCCCCT
Source organism: Sequoia sempervirens (assembly GCA_007258455.2). Lineage (NCBI taxonomy): Eukaryota > Viridiplantae > Streptophyta > Pinopsida > Cupressales > Cupressaceae > Sequoia > Sequoia sempervirens. The sequence goes on along the minus strand of VDFB02075321.1, from coordinate 93,755,717 downwards.
TTAGTGGTGATATTATACATGATATCCCCTAAGGTGTGGATCTACAAAATTGTTGGGTATGTGCAGGATCATGATGGGCCAAAAAGTGGTAATATGATGGGTATGTGGCTGACGAATTTTTTTTTACCCAAAATTGATGAAATGAAAAGGGTTTTTTAAGGAGATTCTCATCTTTCCACCAATATAAATTATTTTTTACTTTGAATTTAATAAGTTATTATTATTCATTTTCTATTCAAATTATGACTAAAGTCCTAATTGATAGACTAATTGAAAAACATCTATAGCTTTCACAAGATCACACTTTTTGAATCCAAAACATGTGTCACATTCTATCCTTCACATACTATAGGATAAAAAAAAGAAAAATGAATTTCATGAAGTTTTACCAAGTTAAGGTGCTCATACATACGAGCTTTTTATATTTTTAAAAGTTGTAATAAAAATTCATAATTAATTATTTACTTGGAAAAAATTACAAAAAATATGCATCACATCGAGACGAGTCCTCTACTTATATATTAAATCTTATAAAAAATATTATCATTTTATTGTTGTTAGGGTGGTTAGATAAACCTATTTATTTTTTCCCTAAAATTTAAGCATCGCTAATCAAATTTCAAATCACCAAATAGATTTTTTAAAAAACAAACCTAGTAGTTTAGAAACTAAATTCAATTTGCTACAAATTCTATTCTTACATATTTTTGAAATAATATAGATAAGTTATTCAAATTTTTACATCAAGTTGTCTAAATCTGATTTTTCTAATTTTTTTGCCACTTAAGGGCCTGTTTTTTCCATGATGATCTTGCACATACCCTGTTCATATGTATTCTTTGTGGTTGTGTTATTTATAATGACATCTGAGGATTTTATTTACAATTTTTACCCCATGATGTTAAACTTTTGTATACCCCCTAACGTGATTAATCCTTTGTGACATTAAAATTTGGCATATCCCCTAAGATGATTCATTTCCTATGATGTTAAATGGTCCCCCATGATGTTAAAATTTTATGTGCTCCTTGAGGTGTGATTGGAAAAATAGTCCACTAATTTGGCATAACGTAGCTTGTTGATTCATGAAGTTGAGAATTTTTACATGGCCAGGTCTAGCATAACACAACTGCTTGCTAGTGGAGCCATGCGTTTCATGAGTAAACTAGAATAACACAACTTTCTAGCCTTGTGAAACCCATCATATTGCATGGAAACCTAGCATAATGTAACTTGCTAGCTTGTGAATCTATGTAGCTCATGACTAACCTAGCATAATGTAGCTCGCTAGTCCTTATGAGAGTGCTATATTTCTAACACCATATTCAAGGAATGATGTTTGGTATTTGAGACAAATTTAAGACTAAGGTCTCTTTACCTTATTGACTCAAATCCTTTTTATCAGAATAACCTTGTGTTTGTGTTTTATTGTATTTTCATTACGCTAGATTCATTGTCTTTACATTGTGTAATGTTTATATTATGTTTTATTTATTATGTTAGTTTTCATGTCTTCATTATGTATGCTTCATTTTTGTCATGTTCCATTGCACTTAATGGGTATGTATTAATTTTTCTTTACATTTTTGTGCCATAGGATTTTGAGAATATGGGCTAATACATCCCCTAGATTCAATGTCATCCTATCTTTTCAATGTTCAAATAAATGAACCCTACTTGGCTTATCCTTACTTTAGTGTGAGAATTAGCATAAGTTCATACTCTCACTAAAGTGGGGGCTAAATGTAGCATTTTAAATTGTCAACCTTCAAAATTTCTTACTAGGTTTAGCTCCCCTCTCTGTGCTTGGACTTAAAATTATTCTTCTATTTTTTCTATTTTATAATCATATGTGGAAAGTTAGAGCTAAATTAGGAGTTATAAATTAATATGTATTTAACAACATTTAAATTCGTAAAATAGGTTTAGACTAGGGTGCTATTTCCCTTCTTCAATCTATTTTGGCCTCATTTTAGATATGTTAGTGTTAGAATTTTAACATTTAGAAATTTCAATTTACTTGTTGGCTATGAGTAATTGATCTCATGAGAAACTAAATAAATAAATATAAATACACATCTTTTTTCATCATTTTGAATGATAATAATCCTAAATAAATTAAGATCATAATTTCCCATCCTAAAAGTAGTCAAGAGTAGAATTAACATGATTATTGCAACATTATTTCAATCAAGCAACATGTTAGCAATGCATCAATTTTTCATGTGAGTTTATTTATGTTTCATGTCCATTTATTTTGTGAGTAATAAAACTTGTAGGAATTAAAATCAAGCATCCAACTCTCCTTGACAATGATGAGCACAATGACCTTAGTCTGTCAGGGAATGCAAATTTGAGTGGTAACTTACAACATTTGTCAATTTATCATTCCTTCATCCATTTTCCTCTCCTCAACATAGGGTAAGCACTCTCTTTTACATCATCATAGCCATTATGGAGGAGAAATACCAAAATGGGGCTTGACTTAGGAAAGACCCTATACAAGACAACCCTTTCCCTCCTCTCTTTTGTGCAGGTTATAAATCTAAAGAAAAATGAGAAGAGGATTAAATACCTAATTGCTTAATAAAGTGTTCAAGCCTTATATGCCAAAAAAAAGGGAAATTGGAATGAACCAATGATAGAAAAAGTTTCCACACTGATTAAAGAAATAATATTCTATAGATGGGAACCAAATGAAATCTAAATTATGTTTTTAAAGGTCTACATTCTCAAGTCTAGGGCACCAGTTCCTTTGTCCAACAATTCAAGCTCAAATTTCTATGTTAGGTTCCTTTGTGTCTGCACTTTTCTACTCTGTACTTAATTTATATGTTTATCTTCTATTTTTTTGTGAAATAATAATAGTTTTATATATTTGTATAGTTAACCTAGATCTATATTTACATCTTCAAAATTTAGTCAATTATCAATCAATCAATCCCAAAATATCCAAAACATTAATCCACCATTCTTTCTCTTCCACAATAGCTAGTAACTAAGTGGGTGTTTGTGAATACTTTTGGTTCCTTCCATTATGATGTAGGACAAGGTGTGATTTAGACCCTAGATCCGTTTTCCCTACATCATAAGGGTATACCTATTTAGTTGTTATTATTTTAAGTGTATCTTATCAATGAATAAGGTAGATGTTCTATATTTTATATGAAACTCTTTGAAATATGAGAACTCTCCCACTCTTTAGAATTTCATGGGCTTCTAGTTAAAATTTATATTTTCTTTTTGGAACTAGTTAAAATGCATCATTACTTTTATCCTTTTCATTCTTGCAATATAGTAGAAGAATTCTTAACTATTAAAATATTTCTTAACCACATGATTCCAAAGCTTTTACCTTTTCACATCAATACCATAGCCAATAAATACTCATTTTACAACATTGTTCTTGAAATTTAACCTCTAATACCTATTATGATGAGTGTATTCCTCGCAACCAAAAGAGCTAAGTTGTCTCAATGGAATGATTTTGTTTTACTATACAACTTTATAGTTCTCTTATCCATAAGAGCTAATGGAGGAGACTTATTTACCTAGTATAAATTCATAGGAATCACTTTTACAAAAAAAAGAAAGATTTCCCCACTAAGCATACTCTTATCCCTTTTTATTAGGGAAAAATTTAGTGGCAAATCTTCACCAATTGGCAAATTCTAGGATTCGGCCAAGTCGAAATTGGCGAATTCTCGCACCCAATAGGGTGTCCAAATCACTTGAATTTTACAAACTATAGGTCCAATGCATGTCCATTTGCTAATGAGTTTTTTTATGAGACATATTTAAGCAAAAAAATTTCCATTGTCAAACTATGCATTTCAATTGGAATGACTAATATTTTCACCTGGAATCCCGAAAGCATTTAATAAAACACCTACATGTTTTCCAATACTATTAAAACAATATTGTATCAGGACCCATTTCACCAATTAAAATTTATAAATAGTTGCTTGTGAAGACCCATTTCACCAATTAAAATTTATAAATAGTTTCTCATGAAGACCTATTTTCCCAATAACATTAAAAAATAATTACATTTGAGGGCACATTTCGCCTTGAAAATTACAATGTATCATTGTATAAGCACACGAGATTTGCCAAATTTTAAATATACCATTTAAAAATCCTGTGGAATTCACCAAATATGGAATCATGGATTGATATAAATAAAATCAAAAGTTTCATTTATTCTTACACATTTTGTTTGGTTTTGAGGTTCTACTTTTCCATTCTGAAGTCAGCGAAAGCCGAAAACATAGACTTAAAAGGTGAGTGATCATTTCTTCATAGTGTTATTAGTTATAATAATAAATTTTCTTTATCTCTTTTCCATTCTTGCTTCAACAAAGTGAACCTTAGAAGTTAGAACCAAAATCTAAAGTTTTGATGTTTTTGAAACCTGCTACCCACTGAGTATTGAGTAGAAAGATGACCAAGAAAGACTTGCAACTCAACAAAGTGAACCATCAACCAAGTCACGGAATTGTGAAGTTATGAAAAATTAGAACTTCGCGACAAGGTTATATAACTCTGAGGACTAGTGACTAAGTTTAGGAAAATCCAAATATTTTATATTGTATTCCATGGTATTGAATTGGATATGTGATTCTGCACCATATTTAAAGAACAACACTTATCACACTACTTATAAATTCCTATTGGATTTCCATGCACACAATCTTTGATAAATCACTAAAAGGAATATTATTAATCCATTCTTTGAACAAAAATAAATACAGTTGAAAGTTTCATTTATTCAGAAGTCAGCCAAAGCCGAAAACATAGACTTAAAGGTGAGTGATCATTTCTTCATAGTGTTATTATTTATAATAATAAATTTTCTTTATCTCTTTTCCATTCTTGCTTGAGTCTTAAAGATGATATTGAGTAGGGAATGGGATTTATATTATTATTCTTTGTCCTTAAACAAGAAGACATTTCTTTCTTGTTTTTATTCGAAGCAAGATATGAATATGTCAAGCAAATAAAAGATCAATATTTCAAGTGACTTGAGCAGCAATGGTAAGGCTCTTTCCACTCCTCAGGGTGGTGAAGAGACTCCTACTACTTCTCAGACTCCTTCTACTCCTCAGGGTGGTAAGGTTCCTCTCGCTCATCAGGGTGGTGAAGAGACTCCTACCACTCATCAGGCTCCTTAGGGTGGTGAAGAGACTATTTCCACTCCTCAAGGTGGTGAAGATATTGAGAGGCCATCAAAACACAAAAAACTTAGACGTACCATATAGTCTTACTTTAGAATTTCCAAAGCTTCTGATCCATCAGGTCAAGATGGAGCTACATCATCAACTCTTACACCAAATATTGGTAGCATTCCGAATACCTCACCGCCACCGGAAGGTCAAGTTGAGATTGCCATTGATTTAAATAAAAATGTATCAAATCAGGATAGCAATACCATAGAAGATGTTCCAAGTGATACCCTAGGCCTGATTAGCCAGAATGAGATAATTGACTTGGATGAGGATGATGATGTTGGTAGAAAGAAAAGGAAAAATAAACCAAAAAGGGGGCACAAGTGGGAAATGACAAGGAGTTTTCAACTTGGTTGGTTGTCAAAGTACCCATTCATTGAACTAGTGGGGAAATAAAACAAAATTGAAAATGCAAAATTGGCTAGATGTACGATTTTTACTTGGAAATGCGGAAGAGACAAGACGTTGCAACTAAAGATTGACACTATAGAAAAGCATATTGGTAAAGTTTATGAAAAACAAATCATAGATGGAAAGGAAAAATCAGTCATATGATGGAAATCAAAGGAAGAATGTCTTCATGTTAGGTATGTTGCAGATTATGAAGTTCATCACCAAAAACTATTGAAGCTTGGTGCATGTAAAGGTACACTTAATTCTCAATTTGGGAAAGCAATGGAAATAGCAAATTTGTCAAAAACTGTTCAAATGACTGTTGTTTTTCATATTTTTTCCAGAGGACGTCCTATGACAGACTAACCAGAATATTCTGGTTTATTATATTTTTTGATTGTTCCTCACTATCCCTACTCACATTGGTCAGTAAACGTTGGATGGGAATGGGAAAATTTTCTTGCTGCAGTGGAAAAGGAATATTTAAAGGTTAAAGTAAAAGAGTCAAATTTCATTACATTATCTTTAGATGAAGTTACTGTGGTAGACAATACTTCTTGGGTTTGTATGCATTTTTATATTGTACAACAACATGTTCACCAAGCTCATCTTCTTTGTGTTCATAAAATGAAGGACAATTCAACATCATAAAATATATTTGAACTAGTCAAGAAATATTTGAATGAAATTGCAGGTATGGATGAGTTGACAATTGGAAAAAAATTGTGTGTGTAGGAGTTGATGGAGCTGCAGTGATGCAAGGTCAAAGGACTGGTGTTTTCACAAAGTTACAAACTACTTGTGCACCATATGTGCTTGGAATTCACTGCATGACCCACAAAATGAATTTAGCATTCAAAATTGTAAGCAAGTTTCCTACAGTATTAAAAGTTGAAAATCTAGTTTGCGAGATCCACACATACTTCTATCGAAGTCCTAAATGTTTCACAAAATTTCAATTTTTTTCTAAGGGAATAACACCAGGAAACAAGCTTCTCAAGGATGTTGATACCATATGTATCTTTTTGCATGGACTAGCGCAATGAGTTATTTTAGAATATCAATCCTTGATTGGAGTGATGTACAAGCATCAACACAGTAGACAAAGCTCCTGACCTCTAAGCGATATAGAGACACTCTTGAATTTAACTAGTCTTCTCCCCATGTTGGATGTGATGAACGAGCTTGTGAAGAAAGCCCAAGATAGAACTATTTATATTAATGAATATTCCAATCTACGTAAACATACATGCTTTCCCCTTGATCATCTATATCTATATCTAACACACGATGGCCTAGATTATTTCATGTGGCAAAAAATTATTGATTTGAATGATCCTAATAATTATTTATAGTTTAATGCAAGCGAGCACTTATGCATCTTTGTACATGGATATGAGATACAAATTTACCAATGTAAGATAGTCAGGTGCTCTACCAGAGAAGTAGTTGTTAATGCAAAAGATTTTCAAGGCATTGTTAAATCTGTTGGTGATAATTTGAAGGAAATTGAAAAATATCTTTACTCAAATATTCGTGAAAGATTCCCTCGACATGAAATACTTGAAGCCATGAGTATTGTATGTCCTTAATTTTGGGAAAATCGAGATAACCCAACATATTTTCATTCTCAGGTAAAAATATTGATCGAACAATTTTCAAAAACTGTAACATACAATGAGCAAAAAATAGAAGGAATTTTAGATGAAGCTAAGCTTAGAAAACAATGTAGGAATTTCACAATAGCTTAGAAGGACAAATATAAATCCATAGGCAAGGACAAGGCTTTTGAACTTGGATCAATAAAAAAAGGTTTGGAAAAACTTAGGTTAGAGTGAAATATTGTGTGGTTCGATATCATAATATTTCAAACTAGTTGATTTATGTCAAACAATGATATTGGGGTTAGTGGCTCGGATGAGATAGTTTTCAGTACATTGGGGTTTTTGAAATCAAAGTTAAGAAACAAACTAGAAAAGAATTTGGAAAATTGCTTGAGGATGAAAGGAACTACGTATAATGTTAGAAATTTTCCTTTTGAAAGGGCACTCACAATCTAGAGGTCCACATGTGAAAGAAGAGGGACTAGGTTGTGCTACGCTCCAATTCCAAAGGCTGGTACTGGTGGCACTAGCAGTGGCAATGGGACTCAGATAGATGACATTGACAAAAATGACACAATGAATGTTGAATTTGAGACATAGTCCGACAAAAATGAAGAGTAGACTTGGAATCAAATTCAAGACGACTCTTACTTTATCTGATGATGAATGTTAGTTTGAGGACCCTGGCACCATTTGGGAAATGGAAGAGAATTAGCAGCTTTTAAGTATTTATACTGCACTTCATGGATCATTTTCCATTGTTCCATACTATAGTTGATATTTTATATTGCACTTCATGAATCATATTCCAAAGTCAAACTGTAGTTGATGATATTTTATGTTGTATTCCATAAAATTGTGATATTTTATATTTTATATTAGTCTGTACATAGCATTCAATGAGGTGTCAGATGGCGATGCCTTTGAAAGGAAAAATAAGTCAATAATGTCATGTGGTCACTGAAACTTGGAACCTTCTAGAACCAAAGTCTGAAGTTTTGAAGTTTTTGAAACCTCTGACCCAACAACCCACCGACTATAAAGATGACAAAGAAAGACTTACAACTCAACAAAGTGAACCATCAACCAAGTTGGGGAATCAAGAATTTATGACAATTTAGAAATCCGTGACAAGGTTATAAAACTTTGAGGACTAGTGACTAAGCCTATTTTGCTCCCTTATTTTGAGTCTACCGTCTCTCCAGTTGTAACATTTTACATGAATTATTAATGAAATCTGATCAATGATATTTCATTAATCTTCTTTGTCATTAATATTATGCAATATGCATTGATGTATGTTTTAATTCTGGCTCTGGTTTAATGAACCAGTTAAAGTTCCTTGATTAAATCATTAAAGCATGAATTCACATAAATGTTTAGTGGATTTGCTAAGTAGTCATGGAGATTGAGTATTGTTGTGTGAATATTATTAGTATCATATTAACAATATTATTAATAGCATATACAACAATGGACATCAACAATAGTTTAAAGTGTATCTAGAAGTTGAAACCACTACCAAAATTTTTCTTCAAATGATATAATAAACAATACAAATAATTGAATAATAACAGATTAAACTGAAGTCTGAATTTGAGCTTTTAAATTTATTATCACATGAAGGAATACATAGAGGCATTGGAAATGCAAAATATTTCTCAAATAACTCTTCATAGAGCTGAGTTGAAACTTTGAAACTCGGGTGAAGCCACAATAGTGGTTTACAATTCAAGTGAGGAAGGAAAACTCACAAAAAGTGACCCCAACACAAAAAAAGTGATTTTGGGGGTTCGTACGAACCTACTGGTTTGAGCGAACCCCTTTGAATTTTAGCAGCAAAAAAAAACCCAAATGGATAGCAAAGGGGTTCGGCTGAACCCCCTTGAAGGGGTTCACTCAAACCAAGGTTCGGCCAAACCATGGTTCGAACGAATCCCTTTGGGTTCAGCCAAACCCCTAGGGGTTCGTTCGAACCCCCTTTCCCCTCATCGCCCTCCCGAGACACAAAGAAAGTCTATTTTTTCACGCTTTGGAGCTCGGGTTGAGGATAAAAATGGAGGAGTCTTAAGAAACCCATCTAGAATTAGGTAGTCCTTAGAACGAGCTATCCAACGAATATAATTTTAATATCTTTTGATTTTATTATGTATTTTTTTTTTAGTTTTATTAAACATTGGTTCTTCACGAAAATGAAGGTCTTTGTTCTGCACATGTGGAAAAATAGTAGATTATCAAAAAAATTGAAAAATATGAGTGCACCACATATTGAAGTCCTTGATCCAACAAAAATAAATTAAATTTTGATATATACAAAAATTTACGCATTATATGTATGTCCGAATTGTAATTGGTTTGACTTTGAAACTTGATTAAAGAAAATATCCAATAAAAACTATCTAACCAAGTGGACACACTAGATATCGGAGTTACAAATCTAAATTCGAAAGAATTAGAATTTTATCCTTCATGGAAAAAAAGTTATGCGTTATACGGTGTCCGTCACTTTTTGAAAATGTTGTTTTCTAGAAAAAACTAGTTTTCGTGGGAGATGGAAAAAGAAATGCAATCTGATTCCAAAAATTTTGAAAAAAATATTTTTAGAATCTACAAAAAAAATGTGACGAGACTCTAGTTTGAATCATCTTGAAATTCCTCACGGTTTAGCCGCTATAGGTGCCCGAATGTGAAGATTTAGTTAAAAATAATAATTTTAGTGTCTAGTTTGGCCAAAAATTGTAAACCACTATTGTGGGATCACCCACTCATATTATCAAATATTAAATCACTACATCACCTTTTCTAGCAACCTCCACTCTTTAGGTGTTGGTATTGTCATTTGTTCTAACTGATGTTGTTTGACTTGAAGATTTGTTAACAATTCATGATTCAAATTGGAACATGTCTTGGATTCTTCAGTCGATTTTGCATTCAGGGTTAGCAATGGTTTGATGGAATCCAAATAGGTCACCACATTTTGGTTCTGAGGAAACTGGTCCAAATCAATCTTCCTTACATCCTCCACCTTTCTGAAATCATTCCATCCAACGAATCGCTCATTTGTGTTAAAAGCCTCTGGTAAACCAAGCTCTGTGAATTTCCATAACTTTTCATCCACCTTCCTCATATTTTCTACAGCCAAATGCAAATATTTCTTTGTTTCACGTATTCTCAAACACTTTTCAATGACAGATGACAATGTCATTGATGTAGCAAGCCGATTAGTAGTCCCTTTTGATTTCAAACCATTGTCACTGGCTTTGTAGACTATTTGTTGAATTTGATTTGCTGATTTCTCTAATTTCAACACATTTTTGTTCTCCATTAAATATTTGTTGATCTTCTTATGATGTTGTCTGATAGCATCAATCAATTGAAACATGTCACACAAATGATCAATCCCCTACATTATTTCATCCCAGATATTTTGTTTCATACACCTCATTGTTTCTCTACAAAATGAAGATAACTTATTTTGACAAGACTTAATTTCATTTTTTGCTTCCAATAGCTCTGCCTCCAATGTTTCATTTCTTTTTCTCTCCTTCTCCAATTTTTGTTCCCACTATGCATTTCCATTTGCAATGCTTAGTCCTAATTTTTCTGAAGTGGATTTTTTCTCATCATATTTCTTGTTGCTCTCATCTAGCCTTTGCTTCAATTCATTCACTATAGTCTCATTCTGCTTATCCTCTTTGCTTGTTAATGTAGAGGTAGATTTTTTAATTCTTTTTTCTAATTCCTTGCTCTTGTTATCTGCTTCTTTCCTCTTTCCTTTCTCATTTGCTAGGTCTTCCTGTAACTTTTCAATTTGAGTCTGCAACCTTTTTTCTCTCTCTATCTTGCTTCAACAATGATGTGTACACCAATTCATTGTTCTTATTTGATACATTAATTTTGTTAGTGTTTTTTAGTCCAAAAAAATACAATTGAAAAATTTTCACCTGGAATTTAGATGGAGTCATCTGATTTGCTATTTTTTTTTAACTCTTGGAAAAAGAAATGTGTACTCCATGATTTCTTTACCTGTGTCAAATGTGGGTAATACCATGGTTGTTACAGGCTCTGAAGTTAGACTAAACACACTCTCCATTAGTTGCTTCTCTTCTTTTTTATTCAGTTCTGATTTCTTTTTAAACTCTTCAATGTAATCAAAACTTGGGGATGTAGGAACAATGGAATGGTTGAATGGTGAAGGAATAGGAGTACTTGCAGTTGCTAATGATGTCACAGCCAAACTAACTAGCATTGGGGGAGTGCTTGGCAATAAATCCTTTGTGGTGGATCCACTGGTAGTGTGACTTGGAGTTGGACCTATCAAAATCCTTTGCCTCTTCTATATGCCTTTATCACCTGGTGTTTCTATGGTATATTGTGTTGTCCTCTTGTGTGTAATTTGTTGTTGTAGCACATGTTGACCACTACTAGTACTGCTACCCATACGATTGCCACCAGAGGTAGTGCCAGTTGCACTAAGCCCTCCACCATGGGCATGTCCTAGTTGTGATTATGTCTGACCATGAGGATGTGGATTTGAACTTGAAGCTCTAACAAATTAACCTGCATACCCTAGGTCTAATTTTTCACCTCCAACCCCAAGGCTAGATTTATCAACTAGTTTTCTATGCTCTACATCTATTACCATCCAAGGGCCTTGTCTTTGGGACCCCAAAGGACCACCATCATAACCCATTTTTTCAGCTATGGCTGCTCCTATAGTAAATGCTTCTTTTGTGGTCTCACTTAAACCAAGTTTGAAATTGACATGGCTTTCTTCTTGCCTATCATCATCACTTTATTCATCTTCTTGTTCATTTGGATGCTCTATATTCCATAATTTTATAAACTCAAGATCTTCTTCGTTATCTCCATACTTTGCAAGAGCTCTTGGATCACCTAGGTCCTTCCTCATAGACCAAAAGGCAGTAATTTTTTATCATGAACAATTTTTTCCTATAACTTCCTTCTCTAGAGAATCTGGCATTTTTACTCTACTAGATGGTTTATGACATTTTTCAAAAAAATTGTTGTACCTCCTAATTGTCTTTCGATGCAATGCCATAATTTCTACTAACAATTGTTCAAAAGAAATACCATTCTCAGCAACACTTTTCTCCATTGCTACTTTGACCTCATCCCAAGAATCCTTGTTTCTCAAGTTTTCAAGCAAGGGTTTACTTTGATGTTGAATTCTACTTCCAACATTCTTATTGAGCACAATCATTGATTTAATGGTGTCACATGGATCATACTACCAATGACAGATAGCATCAAAATTAAAAAAATTCAAAAGATCATCTACCACAATAAATGCTTTTCTCTCGAATGTGATCCCTCCACATGAAAAAGGTAAAGAAGGAAATGAGGTCTTCTTTCCTTGACCACTAAAGTGTCTTTCATCAGTATTCTGCATCTTCCTTACATATTCCAAAGAAAAAACCCTTTTTGCCACATGTATTGGAAGTTTGTATGGTTGTACTTCTAATCCATAAAATCTTAGCACATTATATTCTTCCATTAAGCACCAATCATCCAATTGTATTTATTTTCCTAGTTGAATGCAGTTTCTACATGACATAGGAAATCTAGGCATTGCAGTATTTGTAATTGCTTGATGCAATGGAGCCAAAAATTAGTCTACAAAATGACTGTAGTTCCTTTAAGAATCATGCAAGCTTATAATAGTGGTCCATTCATATACTGGAGCAATTTTATTTTTCTCAGGATTACTATCACCATAGGGTTGAATTTGAAGCTTGTTTGTCTAAAACATTCCTCTAAATTTGAATAGAAAAGGATAGCACAAGTAGGTTGTGAACCTAAATGTCTTGGTGGAACCTCCTTTAATCATTAAAAAAAATTTATGCATGGATTCTACAATGTGCTCAATAATATTATATTTGGCATGTGGAACACCATAATAGATATTATACACCATTTCAAGGAGGCATGCACCCGCTTCCAAATTTCTATCCAGTATGAGGAAAAATTCTAGCATAGAAATAGTATCCTGAACCCATGGTTTCAAAATATCCAAATCATAAGGGGGCTTATGATCACCTTTCAATTTGTTTCTATCTTGAACTATTCTATTTAAGAAATAATTTTTCTCCATTTCATCCACTACTTCATAATCACTAGTAAGCTTTTCTAGGTCAATGCGGACATTTCCAAATTCTTCAGTTGTAAACCCCAAGGACAACACTTTTCCAAGTTCTTTTGCATTAATGGATAAAAATTATTCTTTGCTATCTTTATTAACAATTTCTCTTTTGTTATCATCATAATTTAGGGCACATACCATGATAAATTCTGGGCAAGGGAAAACCTCACGTAAAGTCATGTACCCTAATCTAGTTACTAAAGGTGTACTAATACTATTAACTTACATTTTCTTTGCATCCTTATTCTCAGATGAAAATATAAGTTCTGAGTTACACCTATCATAGGTTTCAAGATCATAAATATCATGGTATTCATTAATGAAACCTGGGGTTTTAAAAAAATTTTCATAATGTATTTTTTTATCCAACATCGCTCTAGTGGTATGGTGGTATACATGTTGATACAATCAACAATATGAAATTTGTGAATTCCCTATTAGTCATTAATTTTTTTTAATTCTTAAGCCTCTTAACCCTAAACCTAAACTTCAAAGTTTGACAAAATAATATTTTAAGAAATTTCAAGCAATGAAACCTAGCCACAAGAATTCTTTAACTTACCCGGATTTTGAATTTTGATTCTTTAAGTTGAAACTACATTGAAGCTTGAAACAGGGTTACTGGAATGACTTTGTTGGAAGTGGAACTATGGAACCCATAACAGGGTGGTGCACTACAATGAGAAATCTGAATGACACTAAAACATCTACTCGTTACTTACAGACTACATAGTACACAATTAGGTGGTACAATGTACATGGCTGACAAAATTTAAAACAAGCCATTGAAAACAATGATTTACTCTTGCATTGATAAAAAATTATAAACCGTTGATCTGTATTAATCTAATGGTTATAGGGTGATTCAAGAGGTTTAAGTTCGCAAGCGTAGCACTCTGTGCATTTCATGCCAGAATGCAACTACAACAATACATCAAATGTTCATCAAATGGTTGAGTAATTTATGATATAAATAATGAACATAAAATATGTGTTTTAAATTTGCTTTAATGTTTAATGCGCTAGGATTGACATGAAGGCCAAGGGGCTAGAAACTTAACATTTCAAAGGACTTAATAAAATGAATTACAATGTCACATTAATAGCACATTGCACAACCATTAATAGCACTTAACTTGCAAAGGACTTAATAAAATGAATTACAATGTCACATTAATAGCACAACCATTTATTTTATTACAAATGAATTACAATGTCACATTATTGCATAGTACAAATACAAATGTAAGCGCAAGCGCCAAGCTTCTACTAGACTGCTGGTAAAAAGTTGAAAACGTAAATGTGATACATGTATCTCTGAAAATAAATGGAATTTTTTGGGTCAACCATGAGCTCTGAAAATTAACACATGGGACTTTTTGAGTCAGCCATATGCTCTGAAAATAAATGCATGGGGAAAGGGGGCTTGATCAAATTGGGGAAATGGAAGTCGTGAAGTTACAAAATGTACTTAGCCCCTTTCAGAACTAGAATGATGCAAAAGATGAGGGCTAGTAAAATTGCTCCCATGCAGAAGATGAGCACTTAAATTAAATGCATGGGAATTTCCTAGGAAACCATGCAGACGATGAGGGGTAGTAAAACTGTTCCCATCTTCTACTTGTAGCCTCCATGCATTGGGATAGAAATTATGTCCATTAGAGCTCCTCATCCTGGTTCAAAACCTATCTGAGAAGTTAGGTGAACCAAATCAACTTATTTCCAATTCCACCCATTTTGAACTTGAAGGAAATTGGTCTTTCACTCTGTAACTACATAACTGGAGGTAGGAAAATTTAGAGCATCCCCAATAATACCGCATCATCTTCTTCTTGAATCCTTCTTAAGTTATTAACCCTACAAAATGAAAACCCTTATGAAAATTAAACGAATTATTTTAGTTGTGCTCACTATCCTTATTTATGGGCCAAAAGTGCTACCAAAAGTGCCACTACTAGCCTAGTCCCGTGCACACCTCACACGTGTCACGTGTGAGGTTATGTATAGTTACTACTGACTAGTAAGTAATAATTATGATTCGCGCAAACCAAAAATCCAACTTCATCGGTACCTCAAGTTGGCTGCATGGGTATGTGTAGGATCATCATGGAAGAAATAGGCCCTTAAGTGGCAAAAAATTCAGAAAAATCAGGCTTAAGCAACTTGACGTAAAAATTTGGATAAGTTATGTATATTATTTCAAAAATATGTAAGAATATAATCTATAGCAAATTAAATGTAGTTTCTAAACTAATAGGTTTTTTTTTTTTTTAAAGTCTATTTGGTGAAAATTTGAAATTTCAATGCAGTAGTACTTAAATTTTAGGGAAAAAATAAGAAGTAGGTGTTTTTCTGACCACCCTAACCATAGTAAATTGATAAAAAAAAAATTATAATATTTTAGATGTAAGTAGAGGACTCATGTCCCAATGTGATGCATATTTTTTTGTAATTTTTTCCAAGTAAATAATTAATTATAATTTTTTTATTACAACTTTTAAAAAATATAAAAACTCCTATGTCTGACCACCTTAACTTGGTCAAAACTTCAAGAAATTAAATTTTTTTATTTTAATTGTATAGTATGTGAAGCATAGAATGTGATGCATGTTTTGGATTCAAAAAATATGATACTGTTTGAATGCTATAGATTTTTTTCAATCAGCCTATCAATTAGGATTTTACTTGTAATTCAAATAGAAAATGAATAATAATTATTTATTAAATTCAAAGTAAAGAATAATTTATATTGGTGGAAAGTTGAGAATCTCCTTTAAAAACCCTTTTCGTTTCATCAATTTTGGGTAAAAGAAAAGTCGTCAACCACATACCCTAGGGTAAACCCACAATAGTGGGTTACAATTTTTTGAACGAAGAATAATTAGAAATGCTCATCAAAAAATTTAAATTTGTTTACCCCTTCTAATGAACCTGGGGTTCGAATGAACCACCCCCCTTCTAATCAACCCTCCCCCTTCTAATGAACCCCCCTCCCTTCTAATGAACCCCCTTTTGCACCATATAAGGGGGGTTCGAATGAACCCCTTTCTAATGAAGGGGGTTCAAATGAACCCCCTTCTAATGTAGGGGGTTCGAATGAACCCTCTTTTTTCACCTTCCCCTCCACCATTTCAAAATTTATGCATTTTTTTGACTATCGAAGCTTGGGAAGGAGCTGCAAATGGAGTCAACTTGATAAACCAAGTAGGATAATTGTAGTGATCGAAACGTGCTTTCTAACAACTATAAATTTAATATATTTTGTTTTTATTTTATATTTTATTTTTTAGTTTTACTGTACATAGTTTTTTCACCGAACGTCAAGTTCGATGAAAAATCATTGTGGAAAAATAGTAAATTTGAGGAAAAAAATTTGAAAAATATATAACCACTAGGTATTGATGTCCTCTTTCTAACAAAAAAAAAAAATCGAATTTCAATACATACCAAAAAAGTTATGTGAGCCGAAGTGCACCTATGTCTAAATTATAAATGTTTTGACTTCAAAACTTAATTAAAAGAAAAATATTCAACAAAATCCTATGAAACAAATGAAAGCCCTAGATACTTGTGTTACCAACCTAAATTCAAAAGAATTAGAGTTTTATCCTTTGTATAAAAAAAATTATGCGAGCCGAAGTACACACCACTTTTTAAAAATGTGGTTTACTATCAAAAAATAGTTATCAAGGGAGACACATAAAAAATTACAATTTAATTTCAATTTTTTTTAAAAAAATACATTTAAAATATACAAATGAAATCTCACAAATCACTAGTTTACATCATTTTCAAATTCCTAATAGTTTACCTACTATAAGTGTCAAAAAGTGAAGTTTTCTTTAAAAATGTTGATTTCAATGTCATGTTTGGCCAAAAATTGTAACCCATTATTGTGGGATGACCCCCTACAAATACCCATCATATCGCCACTTTTTGGCCCATTATGATCCTACACATACCCACATGCAAAGTTTCAAACTGTAGCTCAAGCTGACAAGCTGTCAATTGTCAAAATCGGTAGTGCCATGCAATATCAATCTTAAAAATAATTGGATTATCAACATCATCATCTACAATTCTACAATACTTCATGCAATTTTCAATATAAAGCTATCCAATCAGTCACTTTGGCTATTCATATGGTATTAATCTGCACCATCACCCAGTACCATAGAAAAATTGAGAATTTTGATAGAATAAATGAAAGGTGGAGTACTTCAGTGCATTGAAAAGAGAGAATTAAATGTCTCATTTTACCTTAATGATTATCAATGTCCTAGCTAATAAGTCACAATAAATTTTGCTCACTTATGATCAGAACTATATGTTGATTTCTAAAACCAATCATTAATAAAATCTCAACCATTGATTTATGAAAATCTAACGATTCTAGTGTTATTCTAGAGGTTTCAGTTCACAAGTCTAGTACTTCAAGGATTTACTTCTAAAATGCATCTATAGCCATCCATCAAAAATTCATTGAACTGTCCCTCTTTTAAAACAAACTTTATGCACATGCATAATTTAAAATGGGGACATTGTTAGGTTGACAAGACTCGACCCTTAGAATTGACGAGTTAAGATTTAAGGCTTTGTCATAAAATATTTTGGTCTGACTTAGGAAATATTAAATGGTAAACAAGAGCAGGATGACCGACATACCTAAATAATTAATAAAATCTCAACCATTGATTTATAATGAAAATCTAACCGTTCTAGTGTAATTCTGGAGGTTTCAATTTGTAAATCTAGTGCTTGAGAGATATACTTCTAGAATGCAACTATAGCCATCCATCGAAAATTCATCCAACGGTCATGGTCCATAATGTCACGTGTTCGCTGAAACTTGGAACCTTAGAACCAAAGTCTAAAGTTTCAAAGTTTTTGAAACCTCCGACCCACCAACTACAAAGATGACCAAGAAAGACTTGCAACTAAGGTTAGGAAAATTTGCACTCACACTTCGCCATTGTATTTTTTTTATTAGTTTGATATTATGTTTAAATTGCCAATGTTTATTTCTTAATCATTTGAAAATAGGTTTAATTCGCCAATGAATTTTATTTTTAAGTTTGAAAAAAAGTTTTAATCTCCAACAAAATTATTTTTTTCTGGTTTGAAAATAGGTTTAATTTGCCAATCGAAATATTTTATTGGTTTGAAAATAGATTTTAATCGCCAATGGAAAAATTTTAGTGGTTTTAAAAAAATTGCATTTCGCTAGTATTTTCCACAGACTTCTAGTGATTAGAAAATATTCAACAATGGAAATTATTTTTTTCACAAAAAAAAAAAAAATTGCCACTAAAATTAATATTTTTACGAAGTATACAAGATTCGCCAGGATTTTACACCTTCATCGAGGGAGGGGGGGGGTTTCTTAAAGTTTTCCCTAATTTTTATCAATAATCTAAAAAAAAAATTTAAAACCCATTTTATTGAAGGGTGTATCAAATGATATCATGTCTTACTATTTCATGATCTTTGTAACCTATGAAAATATATTGAACAAAATAAATAGATTTTAAAATTAAAAAATAAAGATAAAAAATGTTAGAATGTATCAAGTCCAATATCCCATAAGATTTATGAGAAATACAATAGAAATGAACATAATAATTTTTTCCATAAACATACTATTTGTAAATATCCAACTCAAGGTGACAACTATTTGACCCCTCAACAATACTTTTTTTGTCAAGGTCCTTAGACCCTTCTCCCCAATGCAACTCATCCTCTACTAGCATAACATAGTTTCTTTGTTGGAAGCTTAGTTTTGAAAGAATGAGCAAGGTTAGGTTTCAAAAATTTATGACCATCTGAAGTAGATATAACATATCCTCTTTGCTACTATTTCTAGTGGTGAAGGTAAATATTTTATAAATCTCCTCAATGTAGCATCATAAGAACTATTAGCACTTAAGTATGAATGAATCTAGCTAAAATAGAGTTCTTGTTCAAATTTTTTTTTACAATAACCATAAATTCTCTCACCATCTTGGACCCTCCACTTGATAAAATAGCATGCACACTGAAATCATTGAATTTAGTTACAAAAGGTATGTTTTGTGTCATTGATCCCCTTCACTCATCTATTAAGAAATATAACCAATACTCTTCCATAACCAAGAATCATTAAATGATAATCATCTCCATGGTTTACCTTTCCACCATCATATTATTTCTACTTTTTAATCCATCATTGATGTGAATTCATGTGAAGAGATGTACTAGATTGAATAAGCCACACACCTTATGATGCATGTGAAACCAAGGGTGCAACAAAGGAATCACCATCATATTGGGAAGACTTCTTAAACTCATAATTATAATCTCTCTTTTTATTTTTCTTTTCCTCCTTATATTCTCTTCTCTAATGGCTTGTAATGTCTTAATTCTTACATTTTTACTTAGACTTACTGAGATATTAGATCTGTAATGGTATTTATATCTAAACTTGTCTTTCTTCAAGTGTCCTTCTTTCCTTTCCATTTCATTCTACCATGAATAGCTAGGGACATATTAAAAAATTTATAATACTTTCCTTGCATATTTGAAAATAAATGATGTCACCACCTCATCTATTTTCATCTTGGTAGTAGTTATTCAATAGTCATAATAAGATCGTTCCATGAATTTGACCAAGGAGCACAACAAATTCATGCAACAATCCTCCTCCTCCATATTTACTACATGAGAGTGAAAATGGGTAACAACCATGTTAAACACATGTATATGTTTCCATATAGAGTGTAATATCCCAACTAAAGTATTTTACAAATACAAAATAAATTGTCAATTTGAGTTTCTTTTAAATTACACCAAACAACACCACACTATGTTTAAATGATGAAAAAATGGTGAGGAAAGTTTATTCACTGACATAAGCATGAAAATAAATAATTTTTTTTATGATAACATCATCCAAGAACAATGCATAGCTATTGTGCAAAACTCAAGAGAAATTGCAAACCGAAAGCTACTGCTGAAAACCCAAATCACACATCCAACTCCAAAATTCAAGCTGTTGTTCTAGATAGAAAAATACATTAAGGAATTATTTTAAAATCAAATATATTTTATGTTATAACAACAACACCAATTGATAATCCAATTGCAAGAAAACCCTCATATTTCCAAACTGTGCCAAATAGTGAAATTGGGTACAATGAAACTTTAGCTATAATCTTAAAATTTATCACAAATCATTGTGCCAATGAAAAAATCATGACTTTATTCTGATATTACATGTTCAATACATTATTTTTATGTTTATGATAGCAACAAACAATAACCCAAAATCCTACTGCAATTTGCACAATGAGAAAGGGCAAACAAACCCACAAATTGCAACCAAAACACTGTATCTTCTATTACAAAATCATCAACACTCTAAATAGATTTTGGAAAGAATAAATACATGAATAAATTCTAATAAAACAACTACCAAACTAATAAAAAAAGAAATCTAAAAGTATGCCAAAATCTGAGCACTCCAAAGTATAAACCCTACCAAACAACTCAACCAAAAATCCACATAAAAACCATCTTTCAACACCAATACAACTCCTATGTGAAGTCACACCTGTAGAACCTCATAGTCATTGTCCTTGAGTCCAAATATCCTTGGTTTTATAGCCTTAGAGATTATTCCCATAATGGTTTATCATCCTTTGGACATAGAGCAAATACCCAGACAAAATTGCAACAAGAATCCTCCAAAATGAAGCTCAAATTCATGTTTTATTGAAAAATATTCAATTTACAAGTTAGGAACCCAAAAAATCACGACCAAGGAGAATTTCCCTTTTCCATTTAATTCATGTAACCTTTGGTTCCAATTGTAAGAGAAAAAATCAAGTACACCCGAGGAAAATAATAAAATATTTCCATTTCTTGCACCACTTCATAAGCCATTAAAAATCCATTTTTCCTATTTCCTAAAAGCCACACCCAAATTGGCTCAATTAAATATTTCATAAACCTTTCATAATAAACCTCCCAAATTATCTCAATTAATTCACCTTGAGAAGATAACTTTCTCGATTTCGTCGTAGGACCCGACTTGCTATATTTGGAAACTTGACTTGCTAAAAATAGTAATTTTCTATTTTTAGAAATTTCAAGAAAAGGGACATTGCATAGAGCTGCCATTGTCTCTCCCAATTATATATAACTTCATTCTTAAGAAAATTATTTAACATAGATTTATCTTGATACCAATCTCTCAAATTCTTCAAAATAAGTGATATGATGGTCTATTCATATACATTCAACAAAATTGAATCAACCAAATAGAGACAAATGAGACTTAAGTTTTCTATCAATTTTTTCCTAATATCCTTATGACATAGCAATATATTTATCTTCAACACTATAGACCATGGATCTCTATCCATTAAAATATCTCCATCTTGAGTTTCCAATGCTCAAATTGTGTGCCTAAGAACTTCTCCATTTACATTCTAGATATGCTTACCATCTCTTCCTACAATGAAATCAAACCCTTATATGAAAGATCCTTGAAAAAAATATTTACACAAGAGTATGTGTACCCAACACTTAGAATTTTAGGTGATTAGGCTTTAAATGAATTCAAGGAAGTAAAGTATGTATATTTATTCTTCCTAAACTAATCTTAGAAGATAGTATTATGTTAATTTTTATATTTATAATGATAAAGGAGAAACACATAAAAACATAAACAAAAATCATATCATAACATATGTGTACATGGGGAAAACCCTTTCAGGAGAAATACCCCACACTCCAAAGAAATACAAAGTGATGGTAATCAATTTAAACACAAATATAATACCCTTACAAATCATCAAGATTTTATAGGACTATCACCAAATAGAGATATAAAATAATTCTAGTAACATAATAGTATCTACAAACTCACTATCAATACCTTTATCTCAAACACCCTATAAATAGAAGTAGTACACATAACCATCAAATGATAATTACAAAACCATGAGCTAAAAACCACTAAAAAAAGTGGCACCCAAATACTTTGTTAGAAATTCAATAACCAAATCACAAGATAATTTCATAGACTAAAAATAACATATTACTTCCACTTACCATAAGTGCATCATAAATCACTCATGAAACTCGGTGTTCCATTTTTTTTTCATTATCTCAACTCAAAGAGGATTGATGACACCTCATAACATGCATCATAAATTGGTCAATAATTGTAACTATGTTTTACAACTATTTTCTATGTCCTATATATTTTTACTTTTCTAGTGCAATACTTCCAACTATTATAGGCCATAACTTTTGATCTAAGAGGTTATTGGGGCCTTTTTAAAATTTATTGAGATTGAAAATATCTACATAACAAGGATCATTGGAAGCAATGTCAAACAACCAAAATTTATTATTTTGTCCAAAAACAAAGTCTATAGCTTAGAAATTGAGTTTTAATGTTTCATATTTTGAAAATTGTGTTCTCCATATGCTCAACATTACAAACAAGGTTCAGTCATCTTTGCTAACATTTTCAATAGTTTTTTACCATAGTGAGAATCAACCTTGATATAGCACTTGAGAAGAAAAAGAATCTCAATCCTCAATAACATAGACAATAAACTTAGTGGAAAGCACAATAATTTATCAATGCAAATAAATTATAACACCCTTATCCTAAGAAATGTAGCAAATACTACAAATACACTACTGTTAACCATAAATTTATTTGACACTAACTCAAAAAACCTTTCTTATAAATTTTAATAACCTATCATAAATAATTAAAATGAGACTTTAACATTAAATTGAGACTTTAACAATAGAAATAAGATCCAAACGCGACTTAAAATTTTGATACAAACTTAAAACTCGTAAAACTTATAAAATAACTTGATTCTGAATAATCTAAAACTTTGAAACAAACCAAAAAATAATAATTCGATACTAAAAGGAAATCATTAAAATGAAAAACTTTAAAAGAATCTAAACTTAATCTTTTCAATCCAAAACTTTGAAACGAATTAAAACATGCCAACAAGAGAAAGTTATTTGGTTCTAAAAACATATCTTTTCAAACTACTAGATGCCATACTGGTAATGGGTGTCGAGCACGCTTTCAAAAGAACATGGGATTTACAAAGAACTTAAACACATGTCCCATTGTCAGAAACCTATTGTTCGAATCTACTACAAGACTTTATATATACACGGACATCAGATACAGCGTGTCACACTTATCTTCCAATATCAGATATAGCTGGAGACAGTTACATTCTAAAAAAACACAGAGGAACGATCTGAAACTAGAATGCCATTTCCTTTCTAAACTGTCTATTTCCACATTGATCAACAATGTCTCGGGGTGAGCAGGTGAAAGAAGACTTGTCATTATATTGAAATGTGACAATATACAGAGTTGAACATAGCTGGAGGGAGACTACTAGATTGCATGAAACATAAAGCAAAGACTAGAAATTTGCCTTTTAATAAGGCACGCCTACAATCCTATATAAATATATTAATTATATGTTGTTGGTAGTTAAGGTCAAAATGTATATAAAAATTCTCGGGGAGAGCAGGTGAAAGAAGACTTGTCATTATATTGACATGTGACAATATACACAGACATCAGACACAGCGTGTGAGACTTGTCTTCCAATGTCACAGACAACAGACATCAGACATCATGTACATTCCAGGAAAACACAGAGGAAAGACGTGAAATTAGAATACTATTTGCTTTCTAAACATTACACCTGTCTATTTCCACATTGATCAACAAAGTCTCAGGGTAAGCAGGAGAAAGAGGACTTGTAATTATATTGAAATCTGAAATATAGAGAGTTAACATAGCTGGAGGGAGACTGGTACATTCCATGAAACGCAAACAAAGACTAGAAATTGTCTTTTTAATAAGACACGCCTACAATCCTATTTATTTTGTATAATGAAAAAGTAACCTATCATTATCTATATTTCAAAAACTGTATTTTCATTTTCTTAATATTACGATGTAAGTTTGAGATAGTTTTAGTATACAGTTATCAATAAAGAAAATATAATAATAAAAAATTTCAACTGAAGCAACGTGCACAAGATCAAAAACATCGCTATGGATAACCTCTAATAATCTATTTTCTTTATTACTACTCCAATAAAAAATTAGTTTACTCTTTTCACAAGGAACACAATGCTCAAAAAGTTAAAATTCATAAAATATAAATAAATGATCCATCAACAAAAAAATTAACTAGGGTGTTAAGCTCTTTTTCACTAATTTAACCCATCTTGTAGTGTCTCAACATACTTGAATGAGTTTTTAGTTACATGGATAAATTATAACTAGTAGATGCATCAATCTTGAACAAAGACTCACATGGAGATCCCTTAGCTAGTGTCAAATTCCCTCTAGTCAAACTACAATAACTACTATAAGATGTGTCATTCACTCCCATTATTGAACATAAGTTTATCTTACCTTTTCCAATAGTTTAATATAAATTATTATTACTAAGAAACGCATCACCTCCATCATTTGATTTACATATAAATAAAACCACCCCCAATAATGATTCATGTGATATGAAGCACCTAAATCAGCTAACCATGAGTCATCACTAGAAAATTTAGTTTAAAGAAATAAATTATCATTTTCCTTATTACATGATTTATCATTAGAAGAATCTTTAGAAGACTTCTTATTAAATCTACATGTTCCTTCTTTATATGGACCCATATTCCCCACTTCTAACATTTAACTATGCTCTTACTAGGGATTTTGTATTATCCTTTTCACATGGCCCTCTCCTTATCGCCTATTTTCTTACCATAATTTTATTTGAGTCTACCATGTATTGTACCCTTAAAACCCTCATAAATGGATTTCTACATTATTTCTTAAGTAAGAAAATTGGCAACAAGGGCATCCAATTTGGGATATATAATAGAACCATTCAATGCAATGATTAGATTATACCAAGGTATAGGTATTTAAAGAAAAGTAACAAAGTACACTTATCCTCCTCTTCTAACTTAACAACACTACCTAGCTAACTATAAATGTAACTAAAAGAATTTAATTAAATTCTTAGTTTTAAAGTATCTTTTCTTCCATTATTTAGATTTTGTTTGCTAGACACTCTATTTTTATATCTCACTAATTCTCTTCCAATCTTGGAAGAGGTATCATCCTTTGAGATATTCAAGAGAAGATAATTCACAATCCATAACCATACGGTTTCCCATAATTTTTATCTATTTTTCTCCAATATTCATCTATAAAATATACAAGAAATTAGAAATTATGTGTTTTTTGGCTTCTATGCTACTACTAATATTTTTCTAGATTAAATTATCAATTAATATTTTTGTCTTTTTCAATAATACCTATTTATTTTATTGGCATGAACATAATACTTTGTTAATACACAAATTTTTTAATGAAAATATTCTAATCCCTTTTATTAGTATGCAATTTATTTTGAGAATAATTAGACACCTTTGTTTATTTTGATGAATATGTATGAATACACACATATTGGTCAACATTTATATTGATGAATATATACGAATAAAAACATATAGAGCAACATTTCTTTCCCAAAGATATTAAAATATTATTTTAAATTATTAGATGTTCAACATTTATTTCATAATTCACATCATTAAACTAGTAAAAAAACCTAAATATGTTATTCAATAGTTAATAAATACAAATATTTATAGCCTTATCATTTTAGACAATAATTTAAAACTTTAAATATTAGGGACATATAAATTATTTAATATCACCTATAAGTATTATTACTAATTTAACTTAATGGATACACAAAATATTAAATAAGCTTAATTTTAATGGTCATAAACTTCATGATAAAAAAAAAAGGTTATTAATTTAAATAGTTGAGAATATAAAAAAGCACATAGCATGCTACCATAGGTCTGATCTCCTTAAATAGAATTTTCTTTCATGGTCAACATTGAATCAATAATGGCATGGAAGTAGTAGGTATGTCAACTCTTTCCTTCTATCCTCATCATAAATATTTAAATATTAAAAATGAATTGCAACCCTTCATTATTAGTTTTGTGTATATTGTAATTTGTAATGGAACCTTTAGTCTTTTTTTTTTTAATGAACACTAGCACTTTTATTGGACACAATGCTAATGTATTTAAAAATAATTTTAAACATTAACACCATTATTAATGTTAATTGTATTGAAGAGAGTATCATTATTATATTGGCCTATAGTTGGGTTGCTACTATTGTGAGTATAGTTGTCATTAAATATTTTTCTCTTCATTGCTAGTGGTGCTATTGTTGTGAGTTATATTTGTATTATAGGAAATAAGTAAAATTTCAAACACATTTCACACTTTGGACCAATAAAATATCTTATAGTGAAACATTTTTTTCCAAATATTTACTAAGAGAAAATGTTGTAATTGAAATTGTTTGGTGCATATGTGGATAACATGTTTTTAGGTGGCAAGGTTTCACCAAAAATATTTTCAAGAAAATAAATTTTGGGAAATCCCACAAAAAAGTGAAATTATGTATTTATCGTAAAATAAACTTAAATTAAAGCATTTCATCCTTATCCACCAACTTTCTAGAGTGAGCTAGAAAAATATATAGTCAACAAGTCAACCAATTCCCTCTAGCCCAAGTAGATCTTATTGACCTAATTTTATGATTGTTTTATATAGCTTTGTAGAATAAGTAACTTTTTGCACTAAATTAGATGAATTTAAATAGATTTGAAAAATTCCACCCCCTCTTAATCCATCATTTAAATAGATCTAGATTTATGTGTAAAATATCGTATGAAAACTAGGGTATCAAAGTATACGTCTAGGTGAGTACAAATAATGCCATAAATAATTTATTGGAAAAAAGGAGGGTAGAAGATAGGTCATGGAATAAATTATCAACCAAAATAATTTTTTATTGGAGAGAAGAATAAAAATGAAAAGGGAAAGATCATGATTTCAACCTACTATAGTTCATAATGAGTCATCTTATTCATTTATTACATGCTATCCTAATTATGGAATTCACTTTAGGCCTCTAATTTATCTATATTTCTTGGGTTCAACTATATGTTTTATTTTTGTTTATTCCCATAGAGAATATGTGTTATTATTCCTGACACATCTTATATACATGCATATACACATCTAAACTATAAAAAAATATAAACAATTGAAACACATCTATATGGATTAATCTAAACCATATCATACATAGCAAGAAAATTGTATACATAGCATCAAACATTATATTATAGTCCAATAAAAAATAATACCATGAATTCTTCATGATATTAATGAGAAAAGGTGTAATATATGATGCTCAAAAACTAAATAAATTTTTACTAGCATGATGAAGACATATAAATTAAGGGTAGGTTTTCACAATGATTTATCCTCCACATAACTTTCATTATCATCATGGGACGTCATCCTCAATAGAGGATAAGAGAATGATCTCTTTTAAAACCAATTCATCACTTGAAACCACTTAAACTCATCACAGTGTCCCTATCTTAGTCTGTTATTTTCAAATTGTTATACATGTCATATAATAACCCTAAGATGAATGTAAAATAAAATACATTATTGGATGGCATGGGTGTGGCTCTCCAACCCTCCACATGAGAAAGATCCTAGTTGAGTTAGCTATCTCAAAAAGAACAACGCCCAAATCTAATTAGAGCTTATGTTACTCCTATATGGTTTAATCTCATCAACCTCCATTATGATAATCTCTTAAGGTAATTGTAGACATGGAAAAAATACCGATATACTTGATCCTGATTACTAACACCATTTTGACCTAAATCATCCTCTTAGCTAATCATCACCATTTCATCCCTTAATTAAATAAATCATTATTTATCTGATTAAGTCATTCTCTCATGTTAATTGAATAAATCAATGTTATTCAATTAACCTTATAGTTTCTCTTTAATTAAATAATTCATTTTTCTAACTAAATCTTTAAAGTCATTCCATTAAATTAAATCATTCTTTATTTAATTTAATCTAACATCATCACCCCTCTTTAATTAAATAAAATAAAAATATTTTATTTAATTAAATCTAAATCACAATCTTCTCATCTTTGATTTAAATCAATCCAAAAATCTAAATCAAATAGTCACATCAACTAACCTCCTATTAAATTAATCAAATATTGATTAATTTAATGCTAATCACCTGAATTCTCTAGATTTTTCCACTTGCACATGAAAATAAATTTAAATTATTTATCTAAATCTTTATTTTCTCTCAACATGACATCTTTAGGGGAATATTCCTCCAAGTTTGAAAATCCCTCCAAGTGGGCTTTTCCTTCCAACAAAGCATTTAAAGCTCTTTCATGTCCTTGTGCATTGAGCCAAGTGGCATTTAATCCATTTTCACCCCTCTCAAATATGTCATTTCACAAATTTGAAATGCCACCTAGGTTCATTTATTGTGTACATTCATCAAAATGTGGTCAAGCTTCCTCCATTCACATCTTGACAAGTGGCACTTGGCCATTGGATGTTGAATGAACCCACATTACTTCATTTTTTTTATCTCTTCATCTTGTCTTTCTATAAATAGAAGGATTTCTTTTGTATTTTGGATCCACAACTTAGAGAAAAGTTAGTCTCCTCACATTGAGAGCTAATTTTATCCATCTTCATAGAATTTGTCATCATCTTAGTTAGGTTATTGCATATTTCACCAAGGAGTCACATTGTTCTTCATCACCAAGTGGATCAACCTTCATCAAAATCATCAAGCTTGCAAAGGAGTTGGGAAAGGGTCAATTTCCACATCCAATTTGCACCAATTTCCCCATGGGATTGAGGGTTTGCATGTTTAAATAGGATTTTATTTCTCCTCTTTCTTTGTTCTTAATTTTTCTTCCTATTTTGAGCATTATAGATGAATTCCTTGGGGAATCTTAATTCTAACTTGTATTTGGATCTAATAGTGTGTTTGTTTTCTATGTTTGTGCAGGTCTAGGATACGGGTTCACATTTTGGAACTAAAGGGAGGGAAAATATCAAGTTCTTAACACATTTTTTGACAAAATTCTTATTTTTTTGTGTTTTTTGTGTGTCTATAAGGAACTACACCACTATCAATCCAGCGACACCATACAACACCGCTATCAGCCTAGCAGTGCAATACACCAAAGCTACAAACTTACTAACACCATTTCAACCTGAATCATCCTCTTAGCTAATCATCACCATTTCATCCCTTAACTAAATAAATCATTATTTATTTGATTAAGTCATTCTCTCATGTTAATTGAATAAATCAATGTTATTCAATTAATCTTATAGTTTCTCTTTAATTAAATAATCCATTTTATTTAATTAAATATTTCAAGTCATTCCATTAAATTAAATCAATCTTTATTTAATTTAATCTAACATCATCACCCCTCTTTAATTAAATAAACTAAAAATATTTTATTTAATTAAATCTAAATCACATTCTTCTCATCTTTTATTTAAATCAATCCAAAAATCTAAATCAAATAGTCACATCAACTAACCTCCTATTAAATTAATCAAAAACTGATTAATTTAATCCTAATCACCTGAATTTTCTAAAATTTTCCACTTGCACATGAAAACACATTTAAATGATTTATTTAAATCTTTATTTTCTCTCAACATGGCATCTTTAGGGGAATATTCCTCCAAGTTTGAAAATCCCTCCATGTGGGTTTGTCCTTCCAACAAAGGATTTAACTCTCTTTCATGTCCTTGTGCATTGAGCCAAGTGGCATTTAATCCATTTTCATCCCCCTCAAAAATGTCATTTCACAAATTTGAAATGCCTCCTAATGTCATTTATTGTGCACATTCATCAAAATGTGTGCAAGCTTCCTCCATTCACATCTTGACAAGTGGCACTTGGCCAGTCGATGTTGAATGATCCCAATTGCTTCATTTTGCTTATCTCTCCATCTTGTCTTTCTATAAATAGAAGGATTTCTTTTGTATTTTGGATCCAAAACTTAGAGAAAAGTTACTCTCCTCACATTGAGAACTAATTCTATCCATCTTCATAGCATTTGTCATCATCTTAGCTAGGTTATTGTAGATTTCACCAAGGAGTCACATTGTTCTTCATCACCAAGTGGATCAACCTTCATCAAAATCATCAAGCTTGCAAATGAGTTGGGAAAGGGCCAATTTCCACATCAAATTGGCACGAATTCCCCCATGGGATTGAGGGTTTGCATGTTTAAATAGAATTTTATTGCTCCTCTTGCTTTGTTCTTCATTTTTCTTCCTATTTTGAGCATTGTAGATGAATTCCATGGGGAATCTTATTTCTAACTTACATTTGGATCTAATAGTTTGTTTGTTTACTATGTTTGTGTAGGTCTAGGATTGGGGTTCACATTTTGGGCTAGAAGGAGGGAAAATCTGAAGTTCTTAACACATTTTTTGACAAAATTCTGTGTTTTTTTGTGTTTTTTGTGTGTCTACAGGGAATTGCTTTGCTATCAGTCCAACGATGCCATACATTGTCACTTTCAGTCCAGTGGTGCCATACAGTGGCACTACAAACTCCAAACTCCGCTGCTCAAACCTTCCCACCTAAAAACTCAAAATTTTAAACTATGATGTAGAGTTGTTTTCTGATGTTGGAATTTTTAAACTTCAAACTGCATCACTGACCAGAACTCCAATTTCATCATGCTCTTTGTCCCTATTGTAGAGTGTCATTGTCAGTCCTAGTGGTGCCATATAGCGCTGCTGATCTCTTGAAACAGAGACACATATGCGGGTTGCACCACTGTGGTGGGTGAAAATGGGATCAATGGTCCAAAACCCTAGCAGGACAGATAAACAGGGTAAAAAAACCCTAACTTTTAGGCTTAAATAGGCCTTGAGGGGCCACTTCAAATTCATTTGCACACATAGCCTTTAGAGAATTTTGTGATTTGAGCTCTGAGGACTGATCGAGATGGCACAACGCATGCTTCCATGACACTTTTCTGACCATGTGTGAGTGTACCAAAGGATTCTCGGCATAGGACCCATGGTATGTCACCTCGTCCTGACCTTGTGTTTCAAATTTTTTGTGCATTTATTAGCTTAAAAAGTCAAACAATATAAAGCAATACTATATAGCACCACTCAAAAGCTTAAATCAGTGTCACGTGGGCTCAAACTATGTTGTAGGTGAACATAATGTCATGGTGGTGGAGTTTGAAAAATTAGGGTTTGTTTTAAAGAGTGTCCCATATACATCCAACACCATGACAGTCCTGTTTAGGTTTAAGGGTTAAGAGGTCAAACTAGGTCACTGTAAAACTATGTCACAGCGATGGAGTTTGGCTTCTAACAACATAGTTTGAAAGTTTCAAATAGCAACCCAATTATGGATAGTGACGCATTTTCCATTTCAGTCGTTTAAACCTCAAATAGGAACCCGATTTTTTATGAAACTTGACACAGTGACTTTGTTGATGCAAGAGGACATGGAGCCAATCCATTCACATGAGCACAGGCCATCCATCTTGGCTAGATTGACCTAGGATCCACCTTTGGATGAGATACAATAGGAGCACCTGGGATCCATCAAATTATGGTATGTCGCATATGCCTCGCCAATCAGGGCACACTTAGGGATGATGAAAACACTGGCACAACGAGACATCTTCATTCTATCTCCTCACAGGAAAGGCCATAGTGACATTGGAGGACATGTGGCACATTTTGCAATTTCCCATCCACGGTGAGAGGGTGATTTATGATGTGGAGGCCAATAGGGACACTTGTTATGATATCATGGGTATCGTTGAGATCATCTTTGCTGAGGGATAGATTGAGCTCCAACAATACAAAGATGGGGTATTACACTTCAGATTGATAGTAGCGATCATCATGGGACTTGTGGTACCATATCGACGTAGATGATATTTCATCCCAGGATGGGGGCTTGCTTGGTAGTGGATGCTTCGACGGAGGGAGTGCTTCACATGGGGCCAATGATGTTGGCCTTGTTGTACCATGATCTTCACAAGTTTGCATATTGTGATAGCAGATCCATCGAACTCAAGGTCACACTTCTCCATATTTGGGCTTGGGAACATATTACTTTACTCCGTCCATGAGTCATACCTATAGTGATGGAGCCAGATGACCCAGTCATTTGGAGATATAGGGGTGGAATTACCTTCACTCACATAGGACAGGCTAGAATCCCTCACTAGAGGAGGGTCATTGATGACATGAGAGCCTTCACATGGTGGCCATATATTGGACAACTAGTGTGGTATGATGATGCCCAATAGTTATTTTTCACTCAACAGGATAGGCTGATGCAGGGCTGAAAGCATACAACGATTGAGAGGTACCCATAGTCCAAGTATAGAGACAATTTGGTGAGTTGCAAGACAAACCTAATCATTATTATGTTGTGATATTTGCACGTACCATGAGTCAAACCTCATGGGGTTGCTACATACCCGTAGCTAAGGTGGTACAAAGTTTTATGCAGTTAGTGGCTAGACCATGGCCTTATGATTAGGGCTAGGCAGACCTAGGCATGACACAAGCATACAGGGTTTGGTTTAGGCCACCTCTCAGGTTGATAGTACCAGGGACACGATTCACACAATGCAGAGCCAGAGGGAGAGGGGCAGGATTGGGCTGGGGACAAGGAGGCTGAGGGGATAGAGATAGGGACAAAGATGGGGGTTGTGGTGGAGGTAGACCACACAAGTAGCCAGATTAGGGTAGGGGACCATAGGATGAGATTTTGCAGGATCAGGACCTGGGAAGATAGCATCAGGACAGATAGGCAAATCAACCACCCTAGAGAGATTAGGGACCTCCTCTGCCACCTCCACCTAATTAGAGAGATGCCCAGATACAAAAGTATCGAACCCCAGAGGACCACAGAGAGAGACAGGTCGTGCCTCGAGTGTCCCAAGTCTTGGAATTTTCACAATAGACAAGGTACCAAGCCCCAGAGGACCACAAAGAGAGACAGGCTGGTGAGGGTGACAAGAGCCAACAGGTCTAGCTCATTTTGACTAGAGACAAGATACTTTTTGTGATCCATGGGCTTGTTTTTTATATCCCCATAGGCGATTGTACCTATATTGATATACATACTTTATCCTGATTTGTACCATGACAGTATATTATTTTAATGATATATGATATGCGATGATTTCATGTGACGTTCTATTTGATTTATGCATTATGGATGGGTGCTTTTAGTTTCTATATGCAATGGTCTATATTTGATACAATGATTTTATCTTATGTGATGCAATGCAATTTATGTTTCTATATGGTTATGTAATGATTTATGGATGCCTTTCTTTTTTAGTATCTTTCCTTGTGCACTTTTGATAATGATGTATGCAAAATTTTATGATATGAAAATGCTTAGATGAACAAATCTATATTATGAACTTAATGGATGATGATGAAATGTATGAAATGCAATCTTTCTCTTTATTTTTCCTAATCTTTTCAATGTATGATATGGTGATGCATTTATGGATGACATGATAATGCATATGATGTGATATGATGATGCTTTTATGTAATTGATGCAAATGTGTGGTTATGATTTATGAGATGCTTAGAATAACCAATCTATGTTAATGATGAAATGTAATGCATGTGAAATGATTAATGTTTCATATATGATATGATATGATATGCACTATGCTGATGGTTTGTGGATGTAGGATGGATGCATTAGTGAAGAATTGTGATTAATTGTCATGGTACCATGTTAGCGCAAAAAGAGGACAAAAGAAATAAGAGGATCCAACAAATTAAAAGATGATGATGATAATGATCTTGCTTACCTAGGAGTTGTGATTTTAAAAGGGCCAATTACCTTCTGTTTGATAATACGCAAAGGTACAATGCATTAAGGTATAAGAACCGGGATGGTGTTGCACCTAGTGTGATGGACTTTGACTTGACAATCAGATAGGAGTACTCTTATTCACACCTGACATATGAAACCTCATCTAAAATTCAGTTCAAATATTCCAAAAATCTCAGACCAAAACATACAAAGGAAAGCTTTCCTTTGTGGTTAACAAGACACTTAAAACATCCTCCCTACATCAAAAAAAAGAACGCATGACCAAGTTATATTACAAGAATATCCAAAAATCATAGCAGACAAAAGATAATGACCATTGCCCCATTTCTATCTCTCTAAATCCCTTCATTTGGGACATCATTGAGAGGTCATTGAAATGAGTGCAAATAAGATAAATCAAAAGAAAAAAAGATAAAATAAACAAACAAGCTAATGTTCTTCATACTGCTAGCCAAGAATAATCTATGGTGATGCTTGATGTTGATTTCCATTGTAGGAAGGATGCATCCTAGGACATGATGATATCATATGATTGATTTGGGACTGATTGGATGATGGGCTATTGGCACAAAGAGTTCACCAACTTGTTTACTTACTGACCTAGACTTGAGACTTTGACGTTTGAGTTTTCACTTTTGACCTGCTAGACTTGTTTCCAACTATTTCACCAAAGATTGAGGATGATGAATAATTTATTATGAGTGATGATTGTTTATTACGAGTGAAAGGGAGATGGGACATATGGAATTTTTGGGTTTTATGAATGTTTTTGATCTTTTTGAAATGTTTTGAGGCTGTTTTTGGTATTTTCAAGATGTTTTGCAAATGTTTTGGTTTTTTTAAATTTTAAAGATTTAGGTTGTTTTTAAGATTTTGACTAAAGATCTAACCTAAAGACCTATCCTAGGGGCCTCAGGGGCTTATCGACAGATTAGCCTTGCCTATGTTATACACGCAGAGACCACGTAGTTCGACTGACACAGACTTGATTATTGATGAAATATGAATAAATGGTTTCCCGTTTATCATGACTTACTCTTAAAGGACTAACCTATGTGTCTCTAGGGATGATTCAAAGATCAACCTTGCCTACGATTAGAGCGCAAAGACCCGTAGTTTGACAAGATGAATTTTTTTTAACTTTTTGAAAGATTTTTTTACTTATTTTTGGATTTTGATATGTTTTGGATGTTTTTGGATTTTCTAATTTTTTGATGTTTTTGGATTTTTTGATTTTCTAATGTTTTTGGATTTTTTGATTTTTTTATGTTTTTGGATTTTTTTATTTTTCAATGTTTTTGGAATTTTTTATTTTTTAGGAAGACTTCAAGGATCTACATGAATCTGATTTGATGAGAACATGCCCCTAGTGTGAAGCAATATACTACTCCGATAAAGGCAAGACAAATTGACTTTGAGAATGGGCCAAGTAGTACTAGGAGGGATCATGAGGCAAATATAGGACCAAGTTATGATGCAGAGATGGATGGGTGAAGGATGGAGATAACGTAATGGATGGATGATGGAAGTGTGAAGGATGAATGATGCAGAACAAGCTAGGGAGATCCTAGTGGATGGAAAGTTTTTTATTTACACAAGGTGCTTGTTTTCACTAGAGGATAATTTTTCTCTTTACTGAACTTTTAACCCTATTTTCTATTTTTTTTACTTTTGATTTTTTTTCTTTTTTTCTTTTTTGTTGTTACCAAGACGCTTGTTTCCTAGGTTTTCATTAGGGTGGCCATATTTTTAGGAATTTTTTTAATTTTTTGTGTATTTTTGGTTTTATACCTTGAAAGATTTAGGCATAAAACTTTTTGAGATGGGAGTTGTTCATGGGCTCCTGCAGAGGTTCCCCTTTGGGTGTTGACAACTAATATGCCCCTGACTTGTAACTTGTTGTGATGATGAATGGTCCCAACCAATTGGGTTTGAATTTTCCTTTGCCGTCTGGATTTGGGATGTTCTTTTGATTCTCTTTTAGCACAAGTTCTCCTACTTGGAAGGTCATGCTCTTGATCTTCTTGTTATAGTTCCATTTGATGTGGTTCTGATATACCTACCAATGGTTTAAGGCCTCCATTGACCATTCATCTAGCAATTTTAGCTCATATAGTCATGATACCTGGTATTCATCTTTGTGATGAGGTTCTGCAGTGATATTCTTAGTGATGGGAGATCGATCTTGATGGGGAGTATGGCTTTTGATCTTTACACTAGGGAGAATTGGGTGGCACCTGTGGGTGTGTAGATGCTTGTTTGATAGGCCTAGAGGGTGGGATTTCACTATAAGTTCTAGTCACAACCAACTTCATTGACCATATTTTTCAAGATTTTTAGTATGGTCTTATTCATAGCCTTAGCTTAGCCATTTCCTTGGGGATAATATGGAGTGGAAAAGTGATGTTGGATTTTTAATTTTTTGCATAGGTCACAGACATTTTGATTTTTGAATGGTGTCCCATTATCTTAGATAATGGCTTGTGGGACATCATAGCGACATATTAGGTAGTTCAAGATGAACTTAGATATCTACTTTCTGGTTATATAGGTCATGGGTATGGCTTCCACCCACTTCATGAAGTACTCAATGGTGGTAATGATAGACTTGTGGCCACTAGATGAGGTGGGGGTTATCTTTCCAATGAGATCGAGCCCCCACTATGAAAAGGGCCATGGTGTGACAATAGGGTGTAGCTCTTGAGGTGGTGCATGGATGAGGTCCCCATGTTGCTGACATTGTAAACACCTTTTGACACAATCATGTGCTTCTCTTTCCATTGCTGGCCAAAGTACCCCATCCTCAGTAATTTCTTAGCCAAGGTCATTCCACTCAAGTGTGAACCACAAATAACCTTATGTACCTTAGTTAAAGCAGTCAGGTCTTCTTTAGTGTTTAGGAAAAGTAATAGGGTTCCTTTGATGCTTCTATGGTAAAGGCTATATCCTGGGATGATGAAATGGGATGCTTTCTTGATAAAGGTTTTCTTAAGGTTTGAGGTTATGTCAGCTGAAAGGACTCCTATTCTTAGATAAGTGTATATATCATGGTAACAAGGATCACCAGGACCAATGATTTCGCGAAAAAAATTAGACTCTGGTACCTCGAATGCCGGCTTGAGAAGCTGCTCTACAAAGAATTCATGCTTTGGGACATTGCGAGGTGTTAGAACTATAAAATTTTGAAAATTTTTACAGTTGTTTATATTCATCATTTTCCAAAAATTCCCATACCATAAGCATAAGAATCTACTTTGCATATCATTTTTTCCCATATTCTATCATTTGGTCCTATAGAATTCACCTGACCCTGAGAATTTTGATGTATGAAGCATATCAGCAAGAGATGATACAGGTCTCACTGATCCAAGAAGCATTTTTTACTAATGTTTTTCTTTTTGCAGACTATCAGCAGGAGGTTGGAAATGTTACACCGATAAAAGAATTCATATTGACATGATGCAGTTCGCTGTCTTAGCGGAAAAATGATTCTATCAGTGAGACAATGGCTATCAGTAAATGTCATAATGATCCATTGTAATTTATACCGATCAGAATACAAAGTGATCTTATCGCCGAGAAAACAATCCTCAGAGTGAGTCATATTAAGCACATAGGAGTTTTACTAATTGAAGCACAAAAGAATATATCGGCTAGACTTAGGTTGTCGGTGTAATGTCCCGTAGCATCAG
This sequence comes from Sequoia sempervirens, assembly GCA_007258455.2. Lineage (NCBI taxonomy): Eukaryota > Viridiplantae > Streptophyta > Pinopsida > Cupressales > Cupressaceae > Sequoia > Sequoia sempervirens. The sequence goes on along the minus strand of VDFB02075321.1, from coordinate 93,717,763 downwards.
TTTGGTCTCGCTAATAAAGCAGGAGGTGGGTCCCATTGTTTCCATTGAAATAAAGTCAGGTTGTCTTACAAACCACTGTCATAGTGATAGGATTTGGACTTGGAGATACGTTTGGTGAGACAGATTTCATCGGTAGGAGAAACTAGTATGTCTCGGTGATCAAAAGGAAAAATGAAAGAAATATTTTGGTAAGACATAAAGTGAGCTGTAGAACATTTTTCTTACCCCTTAAGTCATAGCAATAGTTTTCATTGGCGAGGATCTCAGTGATACACTCAGACTGAAGGAATAATCATCGGAGAGACTTAAAATGTCAGTGTAATTACATGACACCATAGCGATATATGATATATTGATTGTCGGGAGGACTCGGAGTGTAGGTGTTACTGTAGGATGTCATAGCAGATGTCTGGTGAATGTTTGAAATGGGCCCAAATGAAATAACTACCCAGATGTGAATGAAAATGGATGCAACTGTTCATGTGGCCGATATATAAAACCCATTTTTGACGGTAGAAGGGAGAGAGAGAAAGAAAATATAGTAGATCAAAATATTGAATTTTGAGACTATGATGCATGTAAAAAATGATGGATATTTCAATTGAATTCATCTGATTTGGTGGAATTTTTTGGTTTTAGTTGCTTGTTGTGTTAATAAAAAGTATTTATGAAGTTGTCTCCAAGGTTGATATTTTCTAATTGTTTAAACTGATAATATTAAGGATATTTTTTTCAACTTATTAGTGCACATTTGTTTAATTGTATGGTTGGATTAATTGGGTCTTTCAAGGAAAGATTAAATCCTTTAAAACAATCATAGTAATTAGGGAATCTCATTTGGATCATTAAGAAGAAATCAGTAGTTATGTTCTTGCATGTTTATACCAGTTATAAACTTAAAACCTGTATGCCAAACAATTTAAACTTTTCTCAGAGAGAAGTTACTCATTTCAGATTTTCATTTGACTCTGTATACCCAATAAGGCACTAGTCTTTGTTATTTCACTGTTTAATCTAATTCATTTTTACATTTGAACATATTTGATTTTTTCCTTGATATTGCTTATACAATTTATACCTAATTTAAACTTATTTATCCACTCCTATTTTCCAGTGTGGGTAAATTGTTTTAGGAAATAAACATAGGTCAAGTCTACTTCATTATTGTAGGTACACCCACCTAGGTCTGGTAGCACCTAAAGAGTAGAAGGTTCAATTCATTTGGCTTTGTCTGTTACCCTAAGACGTATCTAGAGATTGGAAACATCTAGAAGTATTTTGCCTACGTTTTTGAGAGCTAACAAATTTGTGACTCTGCTGGGGAGTTATTGCAGGACATCTAGTTGAAGATCATCATATAGAGTCATTGAAGAAAGATTCATAATTTGAGAAATTTCATAAAAAGTGATTTCGGTGGGGATACAATCAAGAATAGTTTCATTTTTCTCACTTTTCACAAAGTGAGTGGCGACTCTGACAAGAATATTGCATCAATTCAACATGAATGGTAGAAGATCCCAATATAAGGGAGGTCCTTCTAGAGGTCCTATTGGTAACAATAAGTGGAGACATAAGGGTGATAAGGGTAAGAAGAAAGAGGATGACATGTGCATAACAAACAAAGACAAAGCATCAAGACCACATTGTGAGACATATGACCGTTATGATACATGGAGAGATAATTCAAGTGTAGAACCGTGTACCCTTAAAGAACAAAAAAATCCTTTTTTATAATCCCCAGAAATAGGTAGAGTTTGATGCTAAACTCGAAGCTGAATGAATCAGATGTCAACATGAATATGATCAAAGGATGGAGGGTAGTCAAAGTGAGCCTACTGATCATGTAATCCCTCAATAAAATTATGAATTCTCAACTCGTGAATAAATAGAAGCACAGTTCGAGTTTCATAAACAAGAAGTAGAAAGAGCAAAAGTTGAACAGGAAAAGATTCAAATGATAAAAGCAATCCAAGATTTCAAATTGCAAGAAGCTCAAATTAAGGCTCAGATAGTTAATCTTCCAAAGTATATACTACCTCATAAACAAGGAAACAATAATGTAGGGTCTTCATATCAGCCAAAGGCTCCTCAAAATCAGATTGGAAATCAAAACAAGCAGCCAAACCATCCACCATATACTGCAACACAACATATAGATATACAACCACCTCATGGTCAGCAATATGTGCCATATCTTCATACACAATACAATAATCCAATGTACCAATATCAACATGTGCATAATCCTCCCCCTCAACAATATACAACAATGATCAGACAATTTGATTTGACAGGGTTTCAATTATACCCTTACCCTATGGATAGCAGTTGGAGGAGTCTTGTTCCTAAATTTATAGGGAATAGTGCTATTATTGCAGAAGATCATTTGAAAAAAATGTAATGCTTTTATTCAAGATTTGGATATACCATATGAAGACTTACATATGAGGTTGTTCATGATGTCACTCACCGAAGAAGCTAGGGATTGGTTCAATAGCTTTCCAATAGCTTCTGTTGATTCTATCCAAGAGTTAAGATCAATTTCTTGAACAGTATGGAAACCTATGTGCACTAGATGCTGCTTTTCATGAATTAGTGGGAATTCAGAGAAATTAGAATCATTCAATTTATCATTTTAACCAGAGATTCAACAAATTTCAAAATAAAATACCACTGGGGTCAAAGTTGCCAGACTCTATAGCATTGAGTGTCTATTTGAAGGAATTTGATCCCAAAATAGGGTATGAACTAAGAAATAGGTTTCCAAGAGATTTACTTAAAGCCTAGAAGATAGCATTAACTATTGAAAACAATAGGAGGGCTACTAGGATGATCAGTAGGAGAGATAATCCTAGGGCTCCTTAGTAAGTAAATAATTATCAGTACAAACAAGAGAACATGTACAAAAGTGAGAGGCCTAGGTTACATGATATGCCGTATAATACAAATTAGAAAGATGGAAAACTTGTAATTGATAGACCTAGGAACAAGGAAACACCTGATCCATTAAGGAAGAAGGGTGCATATATGGTAAATAATAATCTTTGGTGTGAAACTTGTGATAAGCAACATTCCTCAGATTATTGTGTTGTAGCTCAAGAAATGCAAGAAGAAGGAATGTTGGTGGGTGATAGTGGAGAGGATCACATAGTGTATTTGAATTTGAGTACTTTTCACCCTGCTAAGCAGGAATATTTATCTTCAAAAGATGAGGGATGTGAGTTTGATGTTTCAAATCAGAGGTGTAATGTCCACACGGCTGAACAACAAGTTTTTCCTAATTTTGAAGAGAGTTATGAAGAATATCACTCTGCTGAGGTACCTAAAAAATGCAATATAAGAAGACCTATTGAAGAGGAAATGATGAGGTTAACCATTGCTACAGTCGAACAAGCAAAGAGAAAGTACTGGTTGAGAAACAGGATAGTGAATGAGAAGGAAAATGTTCCCAAGGGTATATTTATGAAAGACAGAGAAAAGACGTCAGGAGTTTTGAAGAAAAAAAAGATGAACATCATAATGAGAAGCTTTCCCAGAAGAAGGAGAATAGAGAATCATATAAAGAAGAGCAGTAGACTATCCAAAAGAAAGAGTTCAAAGGAGAAAAATTAGAACAAAATAAAATGATTAAGGCAGATGGTTCTTCATTCGATTTCTCTCAGGCTTTATCTCAAGTAAAAGTGTCTATTCCACTGCTTGAGATGATGAGAATTAAGGAATATAGAGATAGTGCAATACAATTGATATCAAATGGAAACAAGAAAAGTACGAATTCTGAAAATCAAATGGCCACTAAAACAGTTAACAAGCAAGAGAAAGTGATTGTCCCTAAAGTGTGCTTAAATGATGTATTGGTAAGTCCCCAACAAGTTGAACCTTTTTTCACCACACTGCTTATAAACAACAAATTGTTGAGGAATTGCATGATAGACTCTGGCGCTGCAATCAATATCATGCTAGTGGGAGTTATGAAACAACTAGGCATGTGGGTAGATACTAATGAAGGGAAGTGTTATGCAATGGATAGCCAGCCTGTTCCAGTAGTAGGTGTTATGAAAGATGTTGAAATCAAATTAGTTGATTATCCTCAAATGGCCTACAGTATAGATATAATTGTAATTGATACTCCTCCTCAGTTTGGGATGCTTTTTTCAAGACAATGGGCGGCTGCGATCAAGGGAAATGTTCAATTTTATTTATCTTATGCAAACATTCCAGTAAATGGCCAAGAAGTTAAGTTGTATAGAGAACCAAGGATGAATCAAATCGTAGATTGTGTGCCTCAAGACCAAGTCAATTGCTTCTATGATGTGGATCTTGGGAATTTCAAGATAGAATCAGTTCGTCCAGAATTAGTCAATAATGATCCAATTGATAAACATATTGCAAAGAACAGTGATGGCGTGTGGAAAATGTACTTCAATGGAGCATGTAGCCATGAAGGTAATGGAGCTAGAATAATATTTGTTTCACCTAAAGGAGTTACATTTAAATATTCATTCTTTCTAGCATTTGAATTTACAAACAACATAGCAGAATATGAAGCTTTGTTAACAGGTTTGAATATGGCTGTAAAACATAAGATCAAGCTGCTAGCTGTTCTAGGGGATTATGAGCTAGTTGTTTCTCAAGTTAAGTCAAAATACGCAGCAAAACATAAGAGGCTAAAGCAATACAGGAATGTTGTATGGGACATAGTTGAGTTATTTGATGCTTTCTCCATTGAGTGGATTGATTGGTCGAAAAACATAATGGCAGAATTTTTAGCCAATGTAGCACTAAGAAGAGATGACATCACATTGGCTGGAGTGTCTCAAATTGAATTCAAAACAAGACCCATTATGCCTGACAATATATACAGTTGGCAGTTTTTTAATAATGATGTTGACCTATTAAAGTTTCTTCACTGTATAGATCAATATGAATCTCAAGAAATCAATTTTAATGCTTTTGTACAAGAAGCAGATGGAAAGAAGACAATATTTGGAAAAGAGGTCTTGCAGCTTAAAAATAATAAGCTTCCCAAAGGACTAGTAGCATTGGAGAGGGTGTATGATGGAAATGATTAGTCCCTCATGAAATAGATACAAGTCAAAAGAGAGGACAGTGAAGAGGTTAATTTAGGAACTGAACTGGCACCAAAAAAGTTATAAATTGGAAAGAAAATAAGCCCGAAAATTTGAAGAATGTTGATTACATTATTGAGAAAGTATAAACATGTGTTTGCATGGTCTTATGAAGATCTCAAAGTGTACAAGGAGGATTTGTTTCAACATGAAATCCCATTGAAGCCAGATGCAAATTCATTTAGGAAAAAACAAAGACTTATTAACCCAACATTGGAACCAAAAATGCAGGAGGAATTGGTAAAGCTTAGAGATTGGGGTATTATCAAACCTATTAGGCATTCAACATGGGTTTTGAACTTGGTTCGTATGAGGAAGAAGAACGGGGATATCAGATTATGTGTGGACTTCAAAAATTTAAACATGGCGTCTCTCAATGATAATTATCCTCTACCTAATATGGAAGTTGTATTACACAAAGTTACAGGGTGTGAGCTGTTATCTATGATGGATGGTTTCTCTGGTTATAATTAGGTCAAAGTTAAAGAATTTGAGCAATACAAGATAGCTTTTACAACTCCATGGGGAACGTATGTTTTTGTGAGAATTCCATTCGTTCTAAAAAATGCAGGTGCAACTTTTCAAAGAGCTATGGATGTAGAATTTGCAGATTTGATTAATGCTATCATGGTTGTGCATCAAGATGACTTTACTGCTTATTCAAAAAGGGTTGAAGATCATGTAGAACATCCTGAAATAATATTTATCAAGGCTTTGGAGTATGGTATCAGTCTGAATCCTAAAAAATGTCATTTCGCAGTCACAGAGGGAAAACTCTTAGGACATATTGTTTCAAAGGAAGGAATTAGAATAGATCCTAAGAGGGTTGAGGCTATAGATAAAAGTCCTATTCCTAATACTGTCAAAGCTATTCAATAATTTTTTGGACAGATCAATTTTGTTAGGAGATTTGTATCTAATTTTGCTAAAATTGTTAAGCCCATATCAAAGATGTTAAGGAAGGGAAAAAATATAGAATGGACTACAAAGGCATTGGAAGCTTTCATATCCATCAAAAGGTCCATCAAGGAAGCTCTTGTCCTTATATCTCTAGATTTTGCAAAACCTTTTCAAATATTTTCATTTTCTTCAATGCACACTATTGTTGCTCTTATGTTATAGAAGAATGAGGAAGGTCATGAGCAGCCTGTATCTTTCTTTAGTAAGTCATTGCAGGGGTCAGAATTGAAGTATGATATAATGGAAAAAAAAGTGTTTGCATTGGTGAAAGCCATAAAAGCTTTTAGACCATATCTTGTTGGAGCTAAGGTGATTGCTTATATCCCTCATGCAACTGTGAAAGATATTTTGACACAATCAGAGGTAACTGGAAAGAGATGTAGGTGGATTAATAAAATTTAAGAATTTGATATGGAAATACAAATCACTAAATTAGTGAGAGGTCAGGGTTTGGCCAAGCTAATGGCAGAAACAAATATTGAAGCAAATCAAATCTATAATGTAGAAGATGAAGGAAATGAATTGTAAGTATTGAGCATACTCCTTGGTATACAGACATCATGCATTACCTCATATACATGAAGTGCCCTGAAGGATTAAGTGATAATCAGAGAAGAACCTTGAAGCTACAAGAATCAAAATATGTGTTTATGGAAGGTGATTTATTTTGGAAAAATAGGGACGGGATGTTGTTGCTTTGTCTTGATGAGTCATAGGCCAAGCATGTTTTGAGAGAGATGCATGAAGGGGTATGTGGAGGCCATTATTCTACAAAGAAAACTACACATAAGGTTCTCAGGGTAGGTTATTATTGGCCAAAATATTTTAATGATTCCTTTTCATATGTAAGAAGATGTGAAGCGGGCCAAAAGTTCTTAGGAAAAATAAAGTATCAGGGAGCTTTAACACTAAGACCTTTGTAGGTTGAAGCCCCTTTTCATCAGTGGGGTATTGATTTTATTGGTGAGATACAAGAAAAATCAAGTGGAGGGCATAAATGGATACTGGTAGCTACTGATTATTTCACCAAATGGGTGGAGGCAATCCCAACCAAGCAAGCAACAAGTAAAGTTGTGATCAATTTTTTAATGGATAACATTCTCACCAGATTTGGTACACCATTAAGATTGATTACTGATAATGGGATGTGTTTCAGATCTGATGAGTTTAAATATTTTTGCAGTACATATGGTATCACTGTTTCTTATGTAGCTCCTTACCATCCACAAACTAATGGTCAAGTAGAGTCCAGCAACAAGAGTCTTTTGAAAATCATAAGGAGGATGCTAGGTGGGAATAAAAAGGCTTGGGATTCAAGATTGAGGTTGGTTGTATGGGCTGATAGGATAACTATAAAAAAGGAAATTGGAAAATCCCCATTTGAGTTTGTATATGGAACACAAGCTAGAATGCCTTTACAAAATTTATTACCAGTTTACAAATTTATCCTTCAGGAATATATAGATATTCTAGAACCAATGGAGGAAAGAATGGAGCAACTAGTTGAGCTTGATGAAGTAAGAAGAGTAGCTCAAAACTAGAATGTGAAGTTGTAGGCACAAATGAAGTATTTATTTGATAGAAGAGAAAAAGATAGAAAATTTGAAGAAAATGATCTGGTGCTAATGTGGAATGTAAGGTGTCAAGAGAAGGGAAAACATGGGAAATTTGAAGCTTTGTGGCTGGGACCCTTTGTTGTTGTTGGCAAGAAAGGTGAAGATTCATATTATTTGCAAAACATGACTGGTGATGTTAGGAGTTTCTTGTACATGGGAAATTCTTGAAGCATTTTTTCTCTTGAGCTATACAGAGGATTAAGGGTTGGCAGTGCATGGACAACTCTTGACAATCCTCTTAAAAATTCTTTTCCATCCATAGTAGTTTAGGAAATAAAAGAAATAGGAACTGCCAGTACATGGACAATCCTGACATTCCTTCTTTTTAAATAAATCTTTCCATGTACAGTAGTATAGGGTCATGTTCATTTCCATTTCCACTCATTCTATCCTACTCATTGGTCCATCACTTTGAAAGTCTAGTCTGCTCACATAGAAATTTGGATCCTTCCAATGATATCACAATCATTCATCCACAAATGAAGCCACTGTTAGAACTGTAAAATTTTGAAATTTTTTACAATTGTTTATATTCATGATTTTCAAAAAATGCCCATACCATAAGCATAAGAATCTGATTTGCATATCATTTTTGCCCATATTCTATCATTTGGTCCTATAGAATTCAGCTGGCCCTAAGCATTTCGATGTATGAAGCATATCGACAAGACATGATATAGGTCTCACCGATCCAAGAAGCATTTTTTACTAATGTTTTTCTTTTTGAAAACTATCGACAGGAGGTTAGAAATGTTTCACCTATAAAATAATTCATATCAGCATGATGCAGTTCATTGTCTTAGTGACAAAAGGATTCTATCGGCGAGACAATGTTTATCGGTATATGTCATAACGAGCCATTGTAAGTCATACCGATTAGAATACAAAGTGATCTTATCACCGAGAAAACAATCCTTAGAGTGAGTCATATCGAGCACATAAGAGTTTTACTGATTGAAGCACAAAAGACTATATCAGCCAGACTTAGGCTGTCGGTGTAATGTCTCGTAGCATCTATTTGGTCTCACGAATAAAGCAGGAGGTGGGTCCCGTTGTTGCCATTAGAATGAAGTCAGGGAGTCTTATCAACCTCTATGTCATGGTAACAAGATTTGGACTTGGAGATACATTCGGCAAGAAAGGTTTCATTGGCGAGAGCTAAGAGAGTAGTGTCGAATGAGGTTCCATTGGTAGGAGAAACTAGTATGTCTCGGCGATCAAAAGGAAAACCGAAAGAAACATTTTGGTAAGACATAAAGTGAGTTGTAGAACATTTTTCTGACCCCTTAAGTCATAGTGATAGTTTTCATTGGTGAGAATCTTAGCGTTACACTTAGACTAAAGGAATAACTATCAGGGTTGGAGGAACTGCATGACACCATAGCGATATATGATATATTGATTGTTGGGAGGACTCGAAGTGTCGGTGTGATTGCAGGATGTCATAGCAGATGTCTGGTGAATGTTTAAAAAAGGGCCCGAATGAAATAATTGCCTGGATGTGAATGTGAATGGACACGACTATTCATGTGGCCTATATATAAAACCCATTTTTGACGGCAAAAGGGAGAGAGAGAAAGAAAATACAGTAGATCAGAATGTTGAATTTTGAGACTATGATGCATGTAAAAAATGATGGAGATTTCAATTGAATTCATCTGATTTGGTGGAATTTTTCTAGTTTTAGTTGTTTGTTGTGCTAATCAGAAGTATTGCTGAAGCTGTCTCCAAGGTTGATATTTTCTAATTTTTTAAACTGATAATATCAAGGATATTTTTTTCATTTTATCAGTGCAAATTTGTTGTAACTATATGGTTGGATTAATTGGGTCTTCCAAGGAAAGATTAAATCCTTTAAAACAATCACAGTAATTAGGGAATCTCATTTGGATCATTAACAACTCGGTAGTTATATTCTTGCATGTTTATACTAGTTATAAACTTAAAACCTATATGCCAAACTATTTGAATTTCTGCCAGAGAGAAGTTACTCATTTCAGATTTTTTTTTGACTTTGTATGCCCAATAGGGCACTAGTCTCTGTTATTTCACTATTTAATCTCATTTATTTTTACATATGAACATATTTTATTTTTTCCTTGATATTGCTTGTACAATATATACCAAATTTAAACTTATTTATCCACTCCTATTTTCCAGTGTAGGTAAATTGTTTAGGAAATAAACATAGGTTAAGTCTGCTTCATTATTGTAGGTACACCTACCTAGGTCTTGCAGCACCTAAAGAGTAGAAGGTTCAATTCATTTGGCTTTGTCTATTACCCTAAGATGTATCTAGAGATTGGCAACCTCTAGAGGTATTTTGCTTGCTTTTTTGAGAGCTAACATGAGGGATGTCCAATAGGGATCCAATTGTCACCATGGTGTCTACTGCTCTGTTGTTTCCTCTGGTATCTGGTTGAATGTGATCTTAATGAAGGACTCCTTCAGACTTTCTAGAAATTTCTTGTATGGAGTTAGCTTGTCGTCCCTAGTTTGGTACACATCATTTAATTGATTGATTATTAGCTATGAATCCCCATATACCTTGAGAGCCATTATATGCCAATGCACTGCTATTCTGAGTCCTATGGTTAGAGGCTCATATTCTACAATATTGTTTGTGCAAGGAAATGCCAACTTTTAGGATCTTGGTATGTAGTCTCCCTATGGAGTGATGAAATAGACCCCATCCCCCGATCCATGCTATATGTAGGAACCATCAAAGTACAATTTCCAGTGGTCTGCTATTCTTAAGTTGAAGATAGATTCATCAGGAAACTCTAAAATTAGTGGATTCTCTAAATACATTGGTGCTTCTACTAGTTGGTCTGCGATCAATTCTCCCTTGATGGCCTTGCGCTCTACATACTTGATATCGTATTCTGATAGGATCATGACACACTTGGCCATCATTCCTATGAGAATTTCTTTAGAAGGTAGGTACTTGAGTGGGTTAATTTTGGCAATGATTTTGATTCTATGTGCTAACATGTAGTGTCTAAACTTCTATGAGGAAAACACCACTACTAAACAAGCCTTTTTGATGAAGGAATAATTTAACTCATGCCCTACCATGGTCTGAATGATGTATTAGATGGCCTTTTCTGTTCCATTTTCATCATGCTAGGCTAGGAGAGTGCCAAGAGATATTGGTGTTGCTAATATGTAGAGGATTAGAAGCTTTCATGGGATTGGTGGCATAAGCACTAAATGTGTGAGTAAATATTCTTTGATCTTGTTGAAGGCTTGATCACATTTGTCCCATTGTACACTATGCCCTTGTGGAGTAGGTGAGAATATGTGATTGACTTGTCTACTAGATAAGCTATGAACCAGCGGATGGACTGGCACCTTGTAGGAATCTCAACTGTTTCAATGTCTTAGTTGTCTCCATCTCGAGGATTGCCTTTACTTTGGTAGGATCTATTTCAATCCCTCTCATGGACACAATGTATCCAAACAACTTCCATGATTGTACGCCAAAGAAGCATTTATTTGGATTAAGGCAGACTTTGTATTCCTCGATTCTATCAAAGATGGTACTCAATGTTGCTATGTGGTCCCTTCTCTTTCTAGATTTGGCCAATATGTCGTCAACATAATCCTCCATATTTTTATGGATCATGTCATAAAATATTAAGGTCATGGCCCTTTGATATGTTGCTCCAACATTCTTTAGGCCAAACAAAATCATGTTCCAACAATATGTCCCCCATGGACAAGTAAAATCTATTTTGTGTTGGTCTTCTTTGGCTATCGTGATTTGGTTATACCCAAAGAATCTATCCATCAATGAAAGCATCTCATGTCCCATGGTCATAGCTATAATTATATCAATGTTGGGCAGTGGGAAATCATCCTTAGGACATGCCTTGCTTAGGTCACTGAAATCTGTGCAGATATGGATGCCCCCAGTGGGCTTTGAAATAGGTACCAAGTTTGATACCCACTCTAGATAGTCAATTGGCCATATGAACCCTGCATCAAGTAACTTCTTCAATTCCATATTAACCAACAAAGCTATCGAAGGATGCATTTTTCTAAGCTTTTTCCTAACAGGCTTTGCTTCAGGTTAAATTTCTAGATGGTGGACCATAATCTCTGGATCAAGCCCAGGCATGTCAGCATAAGTCCATGCAAAGTTGAACTTTCACTCCCTTAAGAAAGCATCTAGGAGCTCTTGTTCTTCTAACATTAATGATTCAACATAAAATGTGATATGCGGGGTCTCCTTTGTTCCCAAGTTAATTGGGTTGCACTTCTCGGCTAGAACCACTGACTTTTCCTAGTGTAGAGAACTAAGAGGAAGATTGAATTCTTCATCCTCGGGCACCTTAGAGAGGTTTTCACCATTAGATACATCCTTTATTTTTACTATTTTTGGATTAGAGAGTGCCACAGTGTGGTTTTCATTCAAAGACCTTGAGATTATTCTCAATTTTTTGCTTTTGCAACTAAAGGATTCATTTGTCTCCTCGTAATAGGCTTGTGTTTGTAGTATGATTTCAAACCCAGCCTTGGGATCTTTGTATGGAACCATGTCTTGCAGTCCCATGAATTCCAATAGTGCCTCATCATTTTTGAAAATGTCTAGAACTGGTGGTCCTCATTGGTTGTAATCAATGAGCTAGGGATAAACTAGGTTTATTTCATTGGTTTGACTGGTTGCCTCAAATGATATGGTAATAATCATAAGGAGAAAGGTATCCTCAAAAATCATAGGTAAGTTAGTTATGGCATCTTCCTCATTATCACTACTACTACAAACGTTGGTTATGTCAAATTTGAAGTTGTCTATGACTCGACCTGTAGATAGGGGTAAGAAAAGTTCAACTGCTATTGGTTGAGGGGGAGTCTTGATTGCTTTAACTGAGGGACCTTTTCCATGTATGGTTATACTCGGAGGGGTACATCCGAGGCCAATATTTCTCATTTGTGTCTTAGGAATGATGGGTACTTGGAGACTATTGCCATTCCATCCAAGCCTCTATTTTCTATCATAGCCCATGGAGAGCATCATTTGTAAGCCTTTACTATTATCATCCATAGGTAGGTCAGTTGTTGGTCTATTGTCTTGGTACAGGAGGTTTGATGGCTCCTCTTCTATTATTTCCCAACCTAGGTCTCCCCAACTCCTGAACCTAAAGGGGCCAGCTCTAAAAGTTTGCGCTAATGTTCCAGCTAGTTGGGGCTTCCCATGGGACCTATGAGATTATGGTAACTCTCCTACCATGGAAGCACCTTTCTTCATTTTATAATCCTCACACCCATTTTCTTGTATAGTGACCTTGATATTAGGTGGATCCTGGATCAATCTGGCCAAGATGGATGAATTGTGCTCCTATGAATGGACTGGCTCCATGTCCTCCTGCATCAGCAAAATCACTACTCAAGTTTTGTAAAAAATTAGGTTCCTGTTTGAGGTTTGCACAGCTGAAATGGAAAATCCATCGCTATCTATAATTGCGTCACTTTTTGAAACTTCCAAACTGTGCCACTAGAAGCCAAACTTTGTTGTCACCACACAGTTTTCTAGTGACCTAGTTTGGCCTCTTAACCCTAAAACCTAAATAGGACCATCACGACACTGGGTGTATATGCATTGCTCTTTAAAGAAAACCCTAATATTTCAAACTCCATCATTGTGGCTCTATGTTCACTTGCAGCGCAGTTTGAGCCTACACGACACCAATTTAAGCTTTTTAGTAGTACTATATAGCACCACTTGATATTTTTTAACTTCTAAGCTAATAAATGCACAAAAAAATCAAAATGCAAGGTTGGACGAGGTGACATACCATGGGTCCTGTGCTGGGAAGCCTCTGGTACACTTGCACATGATCAAAAATGTGTTGTGGAAGCACATGTTGCACCATCTTGATTAGTCCTCAGAGATCAAATCACAAAATTCTCTAAAGGCTATGTGTACAAATGAATTGGAAGTGGCCCCTTGAGGCCTATTTAAGCCTAAAATTTAGGGTTTTTTTACCCTATTTAGCCATCCTGCTAGGGTTTTGGACCCCTGATCTTGTTTTTACCCATCTGAGGACCATTTTGCATCATTTTCCTACATTTTTTGCAGACTTTTGGCATCCCATACCTTTCTAGAACCGTCAGGCCCCTTGTCCTCTTTTTTTGAGAGATCATCCAAAAAATTGAAATTTCTGTCTAATCTCTCGAGGGGGTAGTATGTTGGCATGTTTCTTCTCATTGGGGCAGTAGTGGGGAAATTTTGAAAACCAATTTTTTTTTTTAATTTTGATCGAGATAGTTTATTCTTTGAACCAACACAGCAAGTACCTTGCTTCAAAGAGGCCCAAAATGTAGACATGGAAAATATACCAACATACTTAATCTTGATTACTAACACCATTTTGACCTAAATCATCCTCTTAGCTAATCATCACCATTTCATCCCTTAATTAAATAAATCATTATTTATCTGATTAAGTCATTCTCTCTTGTTAATTGAATATATCAATTTTATTCAATTAACCTTATAGTTTCTCTTTAATTAAATAATCCATTTTATTTAATTAAATCTTTAAGGTCATTCTATTAAATTTTATCAATCTTTATTTAATTTAATCTAACATCCTCACCCCTCTTTAATTATATAAACTAAAAATATTTTATTTAATTAAATATAAATCACATTCTTCTCCTCTTTGATTTAAATCAATCCAAAAATCTAAATCAAATAGTCACATCAACTAACCTCCTATTAAATTAATCAAATTCTGATTAATTTTATCCTAATCATCTGAATTCTCTATATTTTTCCACTTGCACATGAAAATATATTTAAATGATTTATTTAAATATTTATTTAAATATTTATTTTCTCTCAACTTGGAATCTTTAGGGGAATATTTCTCCAATTGAAAATCCCTCCAAGTGGGTTTGTCCTTCCAACAAAGCATTTAACTCTCTTTCATGTCCTTGTGCATTGAGCCAAGTGGCATTTAATCCATTTTCATCCCCCTCAAATATGTCATTTCACAAATTTGAAATGCCACCTAATGTCATTTATTATGCACATTCATCAAAATGTGCTCAAGCTTCCTCCATTCACATCTTGACAAGTGACACTTCGCCATTGGATGTTGAATGATCCCACATTCCTTCATTTTTCTCATCTCTTCATCTTGTCTTTCTATAAATAGAAGGCTTTCTTTTGTATTTTGGATCCACAACTTACGAGCAAATTTACTCTCCTCACATTTAGAGCTAATTATATCCATCTTCATAGCATTTTTCATCATCTTAGCTAGGTTATTATAGATTTCACCAAGGAGTCACATTTTTCTTCATCACCAAGTAGATCAACCTTCATCAAAATCATCAAGCTTGCAAAGGAGCTAGGAAAGGGCCAATTTCCACATCAAATTGGCACCAATTCCCCCATGGGATTGAGGGTTTGCATGTTTAAATAGGATTTTATTTCTTCTCTTTGTTTGTTCTTCATTTTTCTTCCTATTTTGATCATTGTAGATGAATTCCATGGGTAATCTTAATTCTAACTTTCGTTTGGATCTAATAGTGTGTTTGTTTACTATGTTTGTGTAGGTCTAGGATTGGGGTTCACAGTAATACAGTAAACTAGACTAAGGAAACTCTCTCAGACACTATATTTTAGATAATGGGGTGAAATAATTATGTAGATCATTTGAATAAAATGTCTTTATCTTACATTAATTACTTTATTTATATAGCTAAAATATCCTGATTTAAATGCTCCATTGTAGATAGAATAAAAGTAACACATTCACCACTATGCCTAAAATTTATCAACTTCATCAATCACATGAAGATAACCATAACAAAATCTAATATTTTTTAACATAAATATCACACTCAATTCTCAAGCCTACTAGCTAGCATCAACCAAATTTTACTATGGGGGGCTACTATTAAATTCACCTCACGGATCAATTCCACCTACAATATATCTAATATAAAACTAGTACAATACATACTCAAAATTAAATAGCTTAACCTACCAAAAATCTAATAAGAATATAAAATTTGGCCAAACTAAATATGCCATCAAAATCTAGGGTGAACTATTGGTATGTCCTCCAAGTAATATTTTTTAATACTAACCTATCAAAGACCTAATACTAAGTCCTAAGTGATTATCCCTCCCTCCATCTACCAATATTAATAATTTGCAACTAGGATATCAATGTTATGATAGCAACCACATTTATGGAGTGTATACCTAGAGTCCATTATATATGCGTAAGAATACACATAATTGTAAAAGGGAAACTATGCAAAAGGTCATGTGGTACTCTTATTCACAAAAAATATGAACATATTTTTAGAGTTGGGAAAGTATACATTGACCCTAAGGAAAAAACCATTTCATACTCCTTAATATTACTATATTACTAAATAACCCCATAAGGGATAAAGGAACCCTACCCATACCACAAGATATAAATATCATTTAACAATAACCACTTGTGTCACTATGATACATTGCTAAGTATAATCTTAGAAAAAGTAACAGAACCCTACTTATAATGAAGGCATCTAGTACAATAGTAGTATACATATTTATCCTCCAAATGGGTAGTGTGGAGAGTCTCCACTCATAATTCCTAGACTAGAATTTATAAGATGTACTGCAAATCCTCTAAATCTTGCATCTCAAAAAGAGAAATGATAATATCATACAATCTTAATCCTTCCTCTCAAAGAGAGAAATCAACATGTGTGTTTCAAAATTTAAGATCATCAATGCAACTATATATTAGATACACTACCTCTAATAATGCTTGGTATGCATCAATAGGTTCTAGAGATTGCATGTTGACTACCTAGTTGATTTTGTGGTCTAGCTATTTTTCACTATCAAGAAAATAAAAAATAAAAGTGGTTGATTGTATTGGAATAATAAGCATATATTTATGTGTGTTGATAAATTTATTTCCATGTGACATGCCTTAAGTACATATTTGTAAAAAATAATTATTCCATTTCAAAAATGTATTGGCTATTGTCCTTCCACCTCCTTTACAACACCTAATGTGGACTGTCCACAAGAACTAAAAATTACATGTAAGGAAGTAGAAAAGAATTCCATAGTACATTACAATGTGTATTCAATTAGGTCTAACATGTATTCTTGTGTTCCAATAAAATTAGTACAAATAGTACTATGACATATATTTCACACCTCTCATGAACACAAGGTGGGAATAACATATAGTTACATCTTTAAAAAGAATTTATATTTCCACATAAATGTGAACCTTATATTCTATAGTCCTAAAATTATAATATGTGTAGCTAAAAATAATGATTTTATCCTGCACATTCTATCATACTTAGATCAATATCTAGAGCTCAATTTTGAACTACTTAATTTTTTCTTTTGATATTTACTCAAGGAATCAATAACTTAACACATATTAAATTTGGATCATAAGATTTGACAAATAAATTTGAAAAGATCATATATTATTAGGAATACTACAAAGAAATAAAAGTGGTTGATTGTATTGGAATAATACGCATATATTTATGTGTGTTGATAAATTTATTTCCATGTGACATGCCTTAAGTACATATTTGTAAAAAATAATTATTCCATTTCAAAAATGTATTGGCTATTGTCCTTCCACCTCCTTTACAACACCTAATGTGGACTATCCATAAGAACTAAAAATTACATGTAAGGAAGTAGAAAAAAATTCCATAGTACATTACAATGTGTATTCAATTAGGTCTAACATGTATTCTTGTGTTCCAATAAAATTAGTACAAATAGTACTATGACATATATTACACACCTCTCATGAACACAAGGTGGGAATAACATATAGTTACATCTTTAAAAAGAATTTATATTTCCACACAAATGTGAACCTTATATTCTATAGTCCTAAAATTATACTATGTGTAGCTAAAAATAATGATTTTATCTTGCACATTCTATCATACTTAGATCAATATCTAGAGCTCAATTTTGAACTACTTAATTTTTTCTTTTGATATTTACTCAAGGAATCAATAACTTAACACATATTAAATTTGGATCATAAGATTTGACAAATAAATTTGAAAAGATCATATATTATTAGGAATACTACAAAGAAAACCCACCATGACACACATTTATTCAGAATTATCAAGACTAGATAATATGTGGATCAAGCTAAGTGGTGGGTAAAAGTGTAAAGTTGTCACTCTTTTATAAAGGAAATGACCAACATCGATCCAACTTTCTAACTTGAATAACTAAAAAAGTGGTATACATGTTTCAAATTTTGAAATTATCTGAACTAATAAATGTTTATTTTTTAGTGTACTTTATGTTTTTATTTATTTAGATAAGTTTAAAAAATGAATATAGTTTTTCATAAAATGGACGTTTTAATTTAATTGATGATCAAATGCTAAAAAATGAAGGAAAATGGGATGTCACTCTTTATATAGTAAAATTTAATTTTTTCCTTCCATTTTCCATGTGTATTTATAACTTCAAAATTTATTGCATGGAATTATTTTTCCCAATTTTGATAAAGATATTTTGAAAATAAATCTTAAAATGTGCATGTATTGATAACACATTTGTTTCCATTAGATAACACAAGAGAAAAAAATTCATCTCTCGCTATCCACAATAACGAATAAACCACACTTTATCCAAACCACTCGCAACAATGAACTTACTTTCATTTAACTTTTATAAATCACAAAATTACACAAGTTCATCACCACAAACATTCAATTGTTCATTTCACAAATTTATCAATTAAATGAAACTAAAATCTCCCAAAAAAATTATTTGAATCAATATCCATGCTTCCATCCACTCCTCTTAGTAGGTCAACTTCTAACTTCTATGGTGTTATTTTTCTCTCCATCATTTCCTAGAACACATGCCATATGTAAAGTTATGGAATTAAAAACCTTTTAAATCCAATCCAATCATCCTTCCCCAACTGTGTACACCATTTGTATGGGATTTATTTCCTTGCCAAATGCAAAAAGTGGCTTCCCTCTCTATCTATCCCTCATTCCTTCATCTTTTTTCCCTTTTATCAACATTGATAAGTCGTTCATTTTTCCTAATATTCTCATGCTACCCCCTTCCTTCTTTCCCAAAATTTGTATTTACTTTTTTCATTTAAATTTTCCTCTTTTGATTGTCTATTTTCCCCTACACAGGGTAATCATTTCCCAAACAATCATTTCCCAAAAAATTCCATTCTACTATTTCAAATTCTAATCCTTTTATGCAAAATCACATTGAACATTTTAATGTCAGTTTATTTGTCCTTTTTTTTCCTCCAAGATAGATGATGCACCTTCCTTTTGTTTGATTTTCCAAACCATGAGAGTTTCCCTTTGTTTCCTATTCATATTTCCACATGATATCCCTTGAATTTGTTGAGCATTCAAATTTATTCCCATTCAAAATTCCATAGTTTGAACTACTACTCATACTTATGATTACAATAAAATTCACAAGTATTTAATTTTATTGTGAAATATGATCAACAAAGAAATGATTTTAGATTCACTATCCAGATGTGAAATTACAATATGTGTTGATATTTTCTCATTGAATGTCTTTTCTAGCATCTAAATCACATTCATTTTTCATGCCAACCTTACCACACCATGGATTTCCAAAGTTGTGAGAAGTAAAAAAATAATTGAAGCAAACCAAAACTATGGAATAACAAACCAAAAATGTTTTTGGTTGGTTGATGAAAAGGGAGACTCACCCTTTCAATTCTGATCACAAAACCAAAAACAATACAATGCAAGAAGGAAACAAACTAAATTGAAACACATAATATGGAATGGATATCTGAAACATGTATTATATTGAAAATCTGAAAATGAGATACATAAACATGGAGTTCATATGCTCCATTACAATATGGTCTTCAATCTTACAAAAATCTGCAATACAACATTCTAGATTCACTACGACAACATTTCAGTATGAAAAATTTCACCTCTCCAAGCCCCCCTTCTCCCAAATGCAAAGGAATGAATTAATAGAGAAGATGTATGGAGGAAACAACTCATAGTTTTACCAAAACCATTAGCCAAAATCACCTTGAGAAAGCTACGCCCAACCTTGGGAGTTGTAAATATGCCATTAAGAAATGTGGTCCAATGCATGTCAATCCAGTCTTGGGTGCCTAGACACTTGGCCAATCAAATTTGAGATGCTATGACAACTTACACCTCTTATAGATTCCTTACAGCATATCATAACAGTTGTTGCATGCAAAGACATGCAAGCAACATGCAAAATTCATTGCATCCCACTTTAAAACTTTTCATGCCACATGTACATGCATGTAAGACCACTTTTGGCCTCCTCCAAAAGTGGGATTCCCAAAGGACTATCCTTTTGGGTATGTGCAGGATCATGATGGGCCAAAAAGTGGCGATATGATGGGTATGTGTAGGGTATGTGGCTAATGCCTTTTTTTTACAAAAAATTGATGAAACGAAAAGGGTTTTTAAAGGAGATTCTCAGCTTTCCACCAATGTAAATTATGATTTACTTTGAATTTAATAAATAATTATTATTCATTTTCTATTTGAATTATGACTAAATTCTTGATTGATAGGATGATTGAAAAACATCTATAGCTTTCAAATAGTATCACATTTTTGAATATGAAACATGTGTCACATTCTATGTGTCGCATACTATAGGATTGAAAAAAAAGGAATTTCATGAAATTTTGACCAAGTTAAGGTGGTCAGACATACAATTTTTTATATTTTTTAAAAGTTGTAATAAAAAATTCATAAATAATTATTTACTTGGAATCAAATTACAAAAAAAATGCATCACATCTGGACATGAGTCCTCTACTTATATCTAAAATCTTATAAAAAAATATTACCATTTTATTGTGGTTAGGGTGGTCAGACAAACACCTACTTCTTTTTTTTCTCTAAAATTTGAGTACTACTGCATTAAAATTTCAAATTTTCACCAAATAGATTTATTTTCTTAAATAAACCTAGTATTTTAGAAACTACATTAAATTTTCTACATATTCTATTCTTACATATTTTTGAAATAATATAGACAACTTATTCAAATTTTTACGTCAAGTTGCCTAACTCTAATTTTTCTGAATTTTCATCGCCACTTAAGGGTCTATTTTTTCCATGATAATCTTGCACTTACCCTTTTACAAATTACATTTACCAAGTTATCGAGGGTATTTTCCCATCAAAAGTTACATTACATTTTCACACAAAGGAAATTTATAATGTTGCAAATAATTTCTTTTTTTCATTTATTTATACTATAGGGTATCCCCACAACCTAGCCCAACAACCCTTACCTTGAGTACCTAAGGTGAGATAGGGTGAGACTAGTTCCCTATGGGTGAGATCCCTCGCTCGCAAAAAGTCCCACCTCTTCAACCTGTGAGCGAAGTCAAACTCAAGACCAATGGGGAGAAAACCCACTGCCCAAGCCAACTCTACTACCCATTCGAGCTGTACAAATGCAAAATTATTATTTTCTATCACCTAAGGCCTTATTGATATCAATAAAATAAAATAAAATATTTTTTGTGATACAAGATTGCCAGTACACCATGGATGCTCCTACATCAGACACCCAAGGTAGAAGAAAAGTGATCCTGTCACTTCTCAAGAGGGAAAAAGACATTCAAATTCATCTTTTGACAACCAAGATGAGTCCTCAATAGGCCTTCCAAACCATTTTACCAAGAACTCAAAGTATTGTTTGTGCCTTGTACACCTACTCACCCTACAATCAAAAATTGCCTCTATTTTCCCCTCTTTTGAAGTAGGTGTTGGTATATGAATTGTTTCACCTATGGTACCTTCATCACTTTCAGCTTAATGAAACTTTTTTAGATAAAAAATATTAAATATAGGTGAAATATTAAGTCCACTAGGCAACTCTACTTCATATGCATTACCTGAATCATGCCTACTCATAGCTCAGAAAGGCCCAAACTTCTTCATTTTTAACTTGATATAGGTACCAATTGGAAATATTTCTTTTCTCAAGTGTACCATTACCTCATTGCCAACCTAAAACTCCTTATGTTTCCTCTTCAAATCAGCTTTGGACTTGTACTAAAAGATCATTTTATTGATGTGATTTTGTACTTCCTCATATCTACTCTTTATGTGTTCAACAAAGTCATCTACTTCTCCACTCTTCTTGTCAACATTATCAATAATTTTTAGATCTAAAACAACTCTTGGGATGCTGCCATAAATAATTTTGAATGGATACTTACAAATAATTCTATTCATTGAGTTATTATATGCAATTTTTTCTTGAGGTAGAATCAAATCCCACCATTTTGGCTTATCTCCAACTAGGCATCTCAACAAATTACCCAAGCTTCTATTTACCACCACTAATTGACCATCTATTTGTGGATGGTATGTTGAACAAAACTTCACATTAGTTTTCATCTTCTTCCATAAGGTCCTCCAAAAGTACCACACAATTTTTTTTATCTCTATCTAAAACAATGCTCTTCAGAAGACCATTTAATCTCACTATTTCCCTGAAAAACAATTATGCAACATTAATAGCATCACTAGTCTTCTTTCATGGAATAAAATAAGCGATCTTGGAAAATATATCTACAAAAAAAATATTGAACCATGTCCCCTTTGGGTCCTTGGAAAATCCAAAACAAAATCCATACTAATCTCTTCCCATGGCCTCTCAAGTATTGGTAGTGGTTGATATAAACCTATGTTTTGACTTGTTCCTTTTTCTACCTAAAAAACCCTACAACCTTGCACAAATTTTCTAATATCTTGTTGCAAATGAGGCAAATAATATTTCTCTCTGATAAGTGTTATGGCTTTATCAAAACTGAAATTCCCTGCAATTCCTCCACTATGTTTTTCCTTAATCAAATTTACTTTCATTGAACTTCTAGGAATATAAAACTTGTTACCTTTGAACAAAATTCCATCTTGGATTAAATAATCCAGCCATTTGGTTCTATCACCAGAAATAGGGTCTTTGCAAGCCTTCCAAGCCTCTACAAAATCTAGATCCTCTTCATACAACTCCTTCAACTCATTGAATCCAACAACCTCAACCTGCATTTCAATGAACAAATCTTGTCTTCTACTCAAAGAATTTGCAGCCCTATTAGACTTCCCACTCTTATGTTTCAAAATAGAAGTATAAATTTGCAAGAACTCTACCTATTTAATATGCCTTTTATTTAACTTCCCTTGGCTACTCAAATACTAAAGTGCTTGATGATCAGTAAATAAAAAAAATTCCTTAGGCAAAAGATAGTATCTCCACTTTTTCAATGCTTACACAATAGCATAAAATTCTCTATCATAAACTAAATATTTTATTTTCACATCATTTATCTTCTCACTAAAATAAGCAATGGGTTTACCTTCTTTACTTAGAACAGCTCCAATGGAATTACCACTTGCATGACAATCAACTTGGAATACCTTCCTAAAATTTAGAAGTGCTAAAACAGGTTGCTCAATCATTTTACCTTCAACAAATCAAAACTTCTTACTACTCTTGTAGTCCATTTGAAATATATTTCATCTCCTCTCATGGTCTCAGTTAGTGGTGCACAAATACTACTGAAACCTCTAATGAACTTTCTATAAAAACTTTCCAAACCGTGAAATGATAATCTCACCTTGGTAGCACTTCTAGTTGTAGGCCATTCTAAAATAGCATTCACCTTTTATGGGTCCATCTTGATACCTTCTCTTGAAACAAAAATACCAAATTATACTAATTCCCTCTTCATAAAGTTGCACTTTTTCAAGTTAATTAGCAACTTTTCTTCCTTCAAATTTAAAAAAAAAAAATGATATGCAACAAATTGTCCTCTAGTGTCTTACTAAAGATCAATATATCATCTAGATAAAAAATAACAAATCTTCCCAAAAACTCTTTCAATACCTCATTCATCGATCTCATAAATGTGCTACGATCATTGGTTAGTCCAAAAATCATGACCAACCATTCATACAAACCTTCCTTGGTCTGTAAATTTGTTTTCCACTCATCACCTTCTTGGATTTGTATCTAATGATAACCACTCTTGAAGTCAATCTTGGTGAAATATTCACCCCCACTCAAATAGCCCATGATATCATCCATTCTGGGTAATGAAAATCTATATTTTATGGTGATTTTTTTTATAGCCATTGAATCCATGCACATCCTCCATTCTCCTCCTTTCTTTGGTGCCAAAACAATAGGAACTGCAAATGGGCTTAGGCTCTCTCGAATCAAGCCTTTCCACAACAGTTCTTGAACTTGCTTGTTCAACTCATCACTCTCAGTTGGAGACCTCATATAGGCTACTTTGTTAGGAAAAAATTATCTTGGTGTTAGATCAATTTGATGACTTATCTTCCTCATGGGTGGCAGCCCCTTAGGTGTATTGTCTGAAACAATTTCTAGAAATTCTTGTAACAAATTTGCAACCTCCACAAGAACATCTTCCACATTTTCACTGTTAGTTTTAGTAATCAAAGAAAAACAAACATTTTCATGCCTCATACCATCTAGAAATTTTCTTGCATCAACTAAAAAAACTCTTGGATTACCACAAAATTGAACCAAGTCTTTTTTCAAAGGTTTCAATTTATTCTTCACAATATCCTTAGTTATGGAGTATGTATTAGCAAAACCATCATGCATTGCTTTCCTATCATACTGCCAAGGCCTTCCTATAAAAATATGACATGCATACTATAAGAGAGGGGGACCAACATGTGCAAGGTCCCAAGTCACAGAGGGCCAAGATGTGGAAGGCTTCCCTAACTTACCTCATCTTAACGAGGAGTTAGGATATGCAAGACAAGAATGATGAGGACTATATGGTCCTTCAATCACTCTACAGACCTTAGATATAGAATGGGGCTATGTGAGGAAGTTTTCGGGTTTGGTACTACACCTCATGAAGCTCACTGTCCAAGGATCAAAGTCCAATCCTTGGATGATAGTGTGGCATGTTGGCATCTCTAAAGTGCATTGGCATCTGTATGGCCAGCCAACTACATAAACAAGTTAAAACCTAAGAAAACAAGCTAACAACCCAACTAACTATTACTAAAGGGCCAAAATAATGTGATTAAGTGAATGAAATACTCTCTAATGTGATAAAGTAAAAATGTAAAGGTTAAGGTGGCAAGAAGGATCTAACAAAGGAATTTGTTCATCGACTAGCTCCTTGAAAGAACATTCACCTACACATAAAGAAGAGGAGAATTTTGGGTGGGTGTATAGGGTCCTATCTCAATCAAACCCCCATTTAGGTGTTTCCACCTCCATGGATAACCAAGAGAGCAAGTATGATAAAGAAAGTAATATAATGAAAATCTCCAAAAACACTACAAAATAGTAAGTGTGCTTACTCAACCAAGTGATAGTGGAGAGGAAAGGGAATCTTACCACCTCCACCAAGAGCACTCAAGGCTGATCGGGAGAGAAAATGAGAGTAATTGAGCCTCTACAAAAATGGTGTTGTCCCCAACTTGCTCTAATAAAGTGATGGAGTGGAGTCACTGTTGCAATGGAGTGCTTGAAATGTTGCTTGAGATATTGAGAGTGAGTGCAAAAGTATGAAAGTGAGCTTGTGAATGAAGTGAAGAAGTTGTAGAAGATGAAATTCTTGTTGAAGGAATGAATTTGAAGGAAAGGGTAAAGAAAACAGCCATATTGGGGTCGATCGGCCAAAGAGGGCGTTACAACTTGACTCTTGTAATGCCTTTGTAGGTTCAACCATATGAATCTACCAGGGGTGTAAGCATGCCACATAGATTTTTGCACACCATGTGGGTGTCCTTGATAGAAACACCTCCACCAATGCTTAAAATAGGCGCCAAGTGGGATGAGAGCAGCAGGCTTAAGTGAAATTAAGCTTTCAAACTTGGTTTTCTAAGGTGGATAAAGAAAAAAAGAGAATTTACACACAGGGTGCAAGTTCACTCTTATACATTTTTCCCCCACTTTAGCGAGCATGAATACTGATGAGTGCTTGGTAAAGTAGATCAAGGAGGAGTAAGGTTAGAAATGTATATCTGAACCATTGAGAAAGTAGATTACAATCTAATGAACCTGAAGGTGCAGGGCAAGTGGAGGACTTCATAGCTTCTCATAACTATGAAGTTGAAGAAAGAAAGTTCCTTACAAGCCAGCAAACCTACAAGGAAGGTGTCCCCCAAAAAATCTAGCATGGAGGAAATCCAAAGGAAGCGGACTCTACAGACTCGAGAAGTGGCCATGTAGGAAAGTAAGGAAACAATTGCATAAATTGTTGATAATTTGGAAGTCTTTCAAAGGGTTCCCTTGGGAACCCTTCAAACGAAGAGGGGTCTAGTCAAGGGATGTGCTACTTGAAAATTGAGGTCTAGTCAGGTTGGCCCCAAGCTAGACTGCAAAGAGATTCACTCAAGATAAGATATTTCAAAGGGGCTCCCTCGGGAACCCATTGTGAGAAAAGGGGGTCCACTCAAGGGATGCATTATTTTAAAAAGCGAGGTCTAGTCAGGCTACCCCCAAGCTAGAATCAAAGAAATTCATTTGAGATAAAGGCTTTCAAAGGGGCTACCTTAGGAACCCTTCAAAAGAAAAGTGGTCCACTCAAGGGATGTGTTATTCAAAAGTAGATGTTCTCTTTCTCAAATTGATCCATTATCAAGGGATCCTTTCGAAAGATGTTCACTTCATCAAGGAATTCAAAAGGAAGGATATGCCGCCATGCGAGGGAAAGGTCAAAGTTGTTCTCACTTTGGAGGAAGGATTTCAAGTCCTTTCCTTATGAACCCATGATGGCAGAAACATGTTCTATTAGGGTTCCAAGTTGAGAATGTGATTCTGAAAAATGGTTTGCAAGGCTTTTTTAGAAAAGATTCATTAGCAATGAAGGCTTTTTATAAAAATAAAAATGTTGAAGAAATGCATTGTCACGAATGAGAGGGACAACTCAAGCAAAGAAGAGAGAAAGATGAAGAGAAATCAAAAGAGGAAAACAAAAAAAAGGGAGTAGGGGTAGCCTGATATTTTAGGTTCAGAAATGCTCATAAATATATATATGTATGTATAGTAATAGTATATAAATGAACTATCATCAACTGCCTACTATATTAGGCCATGTGAAGAATGCACGAGAAGACAAAGTAAAAATTAAAATTAAAAATTGGGTCAACATGGAAGGGAGGCCTAAATTCCTCCAAAGCTTTGCATCATCTTGAATTTATCAAAAATCAAGCACAAATATGGAAGAATAATGATACAAATAGAAGAAGGTTTACAACACAAAAAACCATGCCTGTACCCAAGCACCAACAAGGGTGACGATAGTCATCTAGGAACACATAGCATGATCATGGGGGAACAAATTAAAAAACACACACACACACGAGATCAAGAAGAGGTCTCCTCCTAACATTGATCAACCATGAGTTTGTTTGCTTCCCACTCTAGATCATCATAGGGGGAAGGGGGATGAGCCTAGAATGGAGGGATGTTAAGAGGAGCATTTGACCCTCCTACAACAAGGGCCAAGGAAGAAGTCCCTGCAAGGTCTTCTTCACCAAGCTCTTGTAGACCTAAGGTTAGCAATTTTGCGAAGATCATTGACAAGGCCAGAAATTCATCCACAAAGTTAAACATTCACTCCACAAAAGCATAGTATTTGACTTCAGTGGATGGGGTAGGTTGTAATAGAGATTCACCGCTCAACTCACTGAATGACTTGGGAGAGGTGACAAACTTAGGGGAAGTTGGGACTGGTTCCAAAACAAGTTAGCGTGGGGATTCCTTATAGAGAAGGAAAGCTCCTCTTACTTCCCTTGCTACTAGAAGGATGACACTCCACCTTTTTCTTCATCAAAGGAGATGAACTCCCCATGGACAAGGCTAGAGGTGTAGAGGAAAAGGAGGAAAGAACCACAATGGATACAACCAAGCTATTAATCATATCCATAGGCTTTGGGAAAGGTTGGATAACTGGAATGGGCATCAACCAAGGTGGCTCCACCAAAGGAGCAATGAACACATGTACTTACTTGGGGTTAGGTGCACTCATACTCATAACAGAAGTCAGAAGCAGTGTAGGACTAGACTGAAGAGAAGCAGAAGGAAGGGGAGAGGAAGACACTATAGGAGGTCTTGAAGTAGGGGTGGTAATTTCTTCTTGCTTCCTTTACAAGGTGGCTTGCTCAACCAAGAGATCCTTTATCAATCACTTTCACTTGCGCACAAGGTGGTTTCTATGACTCTTTGAATTGCAAGCCAGAGGCTGTGAAGGAACAAAAGGTTCCTACTCAACCATGGGAATGTCCACTACAACCGTTTCCAATGGAGGAACAAATTACTAAATGGGAGCAGTAGGAATAGGTTGAGGAGTGGTGGGGGGAGTCGACTCAAGACCATTGGTAGTGGACCTCTTCCTGTTCACTGCCTTGGGAGCAAGAGCGGTAGGAGGCCGAAAAGTGAGTTCCCTTTGGGAACCTTTGTTTCTACCATATAAGTAGTACCATGGTTTGGGGTATTCATTAGGGAGATCCATGATCCTAAGCTTGGTCCTACGCCAAGGAGGAATCATAGGACTCATCGAATAGCCACCGAGCTGGCTCATCCAATACTCCTCCCAAGAAAGGGGAGAGGACAAGGTGGTCTAGGAGAAGGTAAACTTCTCTTTACCTTTATGGGAAAGAGAGGGAGACAGCATGGACTTCTCCTTTCCTTTCTAGGAAGAGGGAGCAGTTGGTACAAGCTTCTCCTTCTCCTCTCAAGAAGAGGAGGCAATTGATTGTTTTATCATGGTAAGGGTCAGTTTTGGTTGTCCCTTGCCCCCAGTTTTATACTTTACATAATTCTTGTAAAGTAGGTCCATTCTCAGAGGAAGTAGACCAACTAGGGAGGGAAAAAAGTTATCTAAAAGATATCCACCATGGGAAACCAAGGACTGGTATCCAATGTCATGCACTACATGCATGAAAACTTCATGGGAGAATTTTAAACACTTGTAAATAATGGAGGTGATTCCATTCATGGAAGCTAGCCAAGATATGCCTAGCATCAGCTTGAACAAATTTGACTCCAGGATAAGATCAAAAACTATGTCAACAACCTTGGGTCCAACCAAGACATACAAAGTTATCGAGTCGTATGGTTTAAGACACATACCATCATTCGTACAGATGGTAGATTTTGTTTCTTCGTATTCTTCTCTCTATAATGAATTTAATACTAATGTTTCCTCTATGATAACATTCACACAACTCATGGGGTCTACCAAGAGTCCTTTAATGATGTTACCATTGAGATGAGTGGGAATGTAGAGAGGTGAGGGTTTTTTGTTTAAGGAAAAATATTGTGATTTCAATGTTATGTCCAGTGAGCTGGTTGTAGGTAGAGCATTAGAAGTCACTATGACCATGTTAACATAGGCCTCAAGTTGAGTAACAAAAGCAGTGTTATCAATAATCATGTTAGTAGAGTGCGACAAAAATGGGTCCATGTATATCTGCAATTCACTATTAGCTTTTGCCACTAATTTGTTAGCATTTTGTTTACTCCCATCAAGATGAATGGTACCATCATTGATGCAATCTTGTATCTCATGACACAACCACATACAACATTTGGTATCATGTCCATTAACTTGATGGTACTGACAAAAAGTGATCCCATCATACCAATTAGGGTAAGGTTCCTTAACAAGTTTAGGATTTGGCAAGCTTACGATCTTATCCTTCAATAGCTTCTACAAAATAGAAGAATAAGATTCTGATAACTTTGTGAATTTTTGGTTATGTTTGATGCCATTGTTATCAACAGCATCAAATACATTTGTAATAGTCTTACCTTTCCTAGGGATTGATACGATGGACTTTCCCTTATTACAGGGGCATGAGGAGGATGCCCTGAACTGAACAAATGTTTGTTGGTACTCTCGTAAGGTTGTACACAAGTGCGCGAAAGAAGGGTATTTCATAAGGGAGAACTTCTCTTGCCAAGACCTTTGTAAGTTTCCTATGAATACCTTCTACACATCAAAATTGAGCAGTTGATACGAGATTTATCAAAAGAATGCTTGATAGCACGATATGAAATCAATGATTTTTTCATTATCTCCTTTCTTACATCGAACGAGATCTGGAAAGGTCATCTTCAGCCCGATGTCTGCTTGAATTGCCTAGGGATATGATTTATAAGTTGGTCAAACGAGAAAATGGAATTGTTAGGAAAGGAATAGTACCACTCGAGCGTTGTGTCCTTAAGAGATCAAGGAAATAGTTTAGCCATCAACACGTCATCATGGAAGAAGTTTGTGCACAAGGTGTTAAAGGTTGACACATGTGTTTGCGGATCTCCTTTACTACCATAATTTTCAAATTTAGGGATCTCCATTCCTTGGGGGAAGGGAGTGTTTAAGATTGCAACCAAAAATGGGTTGTGTTGGAAGAAGGGCTGGAAGATAGGCTAGGCCGAGGCTTGGGAAAGACTTGCCAACTGGCTATGCATCTTACCCATATTCTAAAGAACAGTGTGCAGAATAGGGTCATTAGAAGATAGAGGGCCAGAGCAACCTCCTCTAGATCCACTGCCAAAGACACCTCTAGAACTGCCACTGTTGTGACTTCCGCCAGAATCACTACTAAAGCCATCGCCACTAGTAGGGCCCCTACCGAAGCCACCACCATGACCTCCACCAGAGCCACCTCCACTAGCACCACCTTCTCTACCAAATCCACCACCACTACCAAAGCCCCCACCACTCATCCTGCCAAAGCCTCCACCACTAGAGGTGATGGGGGGGCAAAGTTAAAGCCTAAAAGGACCCTATTTACTTTGATAGTTTCAAGTTGTTCAGAGACAAAAGAGATACTGATAGAAGGGCTTCCATCAACCTTGTAAACAAAAGTGAGAGGCACTGATACTCCTAACTGTCCTTCATGCTCTTTGAAAGTGACTCCTTGCACAAAGCTAGGATTGTTCAAAGGAGAACATGCTTCGGCGAGACCGAGGAGGCTAGTCATAAATTCTATGCCTATTTGATCTTTACCCATCATATTCCTTAACTCACTAACAACCCAAGCACCTCTAGCCATCTTCAGATTTCTTTCCAAGTGATTTTCTAAGTTGACCAATCCTTTAGCGAGGGAAAAGACATATTGTGTAGGGATTTGAATAGCCTCATACTTGTCCATCGATGATGGTGTAGGGAACACAAGAGGAGTGGGGTCATGATCAGTCTCATCAGAGAATCCTACCTCGCCCCTTGAAAACTGCTCCTATGTGGCCACACTAATGGTGGGACCAGATAAAAGGCCCATAGAGAAACCAATAGAGACCTTCATCCTTTCCATTGGGAGTTGTCATACACTTCTCCTAATGATATACTTGGAATTTGTAGACTAGGTTGTGATACTCATAAACCTTCACAACACTCAAGAACACAATATTCACGAAGTACATGAGAGAGGTCTCAACACCAATTGATGAATAGACATTGGTTCATGTCGGGTTAACCAAAAATGTAAGAGAGGGGGACCACCATGTGCAAGTCCCTAGGTCACAGAGTGCCAAGATGTGGAAGGCTGCCCTAACTAACCTCAACTTAATGGGGAATTGGGATATACGAGATGAGAATGATGAGGACTATAAGGTCCTTCAACTACTCTATAGACTCAAGATAAAGAATGGGGCTAGTTGAACTAGTTTTTAGGTTTGACACTGCACCTCAAGAATCTCTCTAGCCGAGGATGAAAGCACGATGCATTGGTGTCTCTAAAGTGTGTTGTCATTCATATGGCCAAACAACTATAGAGATGAGGTCAAACCTAAGAAAAAAATCTAATGGCCTAGCTAACTACTACTAAAGGGCCAAAATAACATGATTAAGTAAACAAAATACTCTCTAATGTGATAAAGTAAAAATGCAAATGTTAGGGTGGCAAGAAGGATCTCACAAAGAAATTTGTTCGCTAGCGAGCTCCTTGAAAGCACGTTCACCTACATAGAAATAAGAGAATTATGGGTGGTTGTATAGAGGCCTACCTTAGTAAGACCCCTATTTAGGCATTTCCACCTCCATGAATAGCCAAGAAAGCGAGTATGATAAAGAAAGTAATATAATGAAAAGCACCAAAAACACTACAAAACAGTAAATGTGCTTATTCAACCAAGTAATAGAGGAGAAGAAAGGGAAGCTTACCACCTCCACCAAGAGCACTCAAGGCTTATTGGGGGAGAAAATGAGATTACTCGAGCCTCTAATGCAATGGTGTTGTCCCCAACTTGCTCTATTGAAGTAATGGAGAGGAGTTGTTGCGGCAATGGAGTGCTTGAAATGTTGCTTGAGAGCTTGAGAGTGAGTGCAATAATATGAAAATGAGCTTGTGAATGAAGTGAACAAGTTGTAGAAGATGAAATGATTATTGAAGGAATGAATTTGAAGGAAAGGGTGAAGAAATTCCATATTCAGGTCAGTTGGCCGAAGAGGATGTTACAACTTGACTCACAATGAGAAGTGTAATGCCTCTGCAGGTTCAACCTCAGGAATCTGCCAAGGACGTAAGTGTAATACATAGATGTCTACATTGTGTGGGCATGTCCGATAGAGAAAACTCCATCAATGCTCAAAATAGGCATCAAGTGGGATGAGACCAATAGGCTTAAGTGGAATTAAGCCTTTGAACTTGGTTTTCTAAGGTGGATAAAAGTAAAAAGGGAATTTGAGAATGTGGTGAAAATTCACTCTTATACACATACATAGGAATTATATCACACAATATTTCATCAAAATAACCTCCTATTTTAAATTTTACCAAACATTGCTCACTTATCAAAAGCTTTCGATTATCTTGTAAGCAAGATATTTAGTACGCTTCCTGGTGCCTCCTTTCTAGGTTCAATTTTCTCACCATTTCTTTAGATACCAAGTTATCTTTGCTTCCACTATCTATGATGACATTACAATATTTCCCTTTGCATTTACATATTTTCTTGAA
Organism: Sequoia sempervirens; assembly: GCA_007258455.2. Classification (NCBI taxonomy): domain Eukaryota; kingdom Viridiplantae; phylum Streptophyta; class Pinopsida; order Cupressales; family Cupressaceae; genus Sequoia; species Sequoia sempervirens. Next base: position 93,685,038 of record VDFB02075321.1, on the reverse strand, counting down.
TAATCTCTTTCTTTGAACTAGTTCATCTTCATCATTCAATAATGCTCTTATTTTCATCAAGACTTCACCTCCTTCTGCTTCTTTGAAATGTGATGAGCATGCATCCTCCTCATTTATCTTTTCTCCTCTATTTTGATTTTTAGGTCTTTTATTGGATCTTTCTTGATTGTGAGGCCAGTCATAAGCTCTATGCCCCTCTTCACTACATTGAAAGCAAGTTCCATAGTAGTCACCTCATCTGAATTATCTACCCAATATTGCTCTACCTCTTGGATTTTGATCTCTGGGAGGGTGATAATTTTATGATTTTTAATTTTTTCTACTCCCTTGATCTTCAAATTTCTAATTTTTGTGATTTCCATCATAAATTCTTCCCTTGATTTTTTTGCCACAACCTCTTCCTCTTTGTTTACTTTCAAAATTTCCATTCGATCTTTCTTCAAATTTCAATGAAAATTGATAAGCATCCTCAATGGTGGTCATTCTCACAAATTCCAACTCTTCTTGAATATTAGGTTTTAGCCCATTAATCTAATGAGCTACCTTCTCCTTATTTGGTTCGGAATGTCCAGTTTGAATTAGAACCTTGTGAAATTCTTCTACGTATTCTTTCACCATCCTCATTCCTTGTCTCAAGCTTTGTATCTTTTCTAGTAGCTCCAACTCATAATCTACTAGAATGAATTGTATTTTCATTTTTTCCACCATTCTATCCCATATAGAAATTTTTTCTTTCCCTTTTCTTCCTCTTTCAAGCTATATTTGTTTCCACCAAATTCTTGCATGGCCTTTTAGCTTTTTTTTTGCATACGTCACTCTGTGAGGGTCTTCAATCTCTTCAAACTCAAAAAAATATTTTGGATTTAAAAATCCATTGAAGGTTGAAACCTCCATTTTTTGTTTCTTTCCAATGTTTGGTATTGCTTTCAATAGTCTAACTTCTCTGAGATCCATTTTTTCATGTTCTTCCTCTTCCAATTCCTCTTTAGTTTCCTTCTGAGGGCTCTAATTTCATCTCTAGGAGGGTCTCTACCTCCACAACCTCTACCTCTACCTCTACCATGATTGGAAATTATTGGAGGCATTTTAATCTTCACCCACAACTCATAGGTCCTGCTGCAAATTTCCTCTCTTTATTGCTCTATTTAAAGACTCAAGACAACCCACTCTAATACCACTGATGAAAAGAGAGACTTTTCCGTTCAATTTTGATCACAAAAACAAAAACAATACAATGAAAGAAGGAAAAAAACTAAATTGAAACACAAAAGGTGGAGGGGAAATCTGCAACATGTATTATATTGAAAATCTGAAAATGAGATGCATAAACATGGAGCCCATATGCTCTATTACAACAATGGCTTCAATCTTATAGAAATCTGAAACAAAACATTATAGCTTCACTCCAGTAACATTTTGGTATGCAAAGATTCACTTCTCCAATCCCACCTTCTCCCAAATGCAAAGGAATGAATTAATAGAGAAGATGTAAGGAGGAAACAACTCATAGTTTTTCCAAAACAATCAACCAAAACCACCTTGAGAAAGGTATTCCCAATCTCGGGAGTTGTAAATATGCCATGAAGAAATGTGATCCAATGCATTTCAATCCACTCTTGGGTGCCTAGACACTTGGCCAATCAAATTTGAGATGCTATGACAACTTACACCTCTTATAGATTCCTTACAGCCTGCCATAATAGTTGTTGATGCAAATACATGCAAGAAACATCAAAATTCCATTATAGCCCATTTTAAGACTTGTCATGCCACATGTACATGCATGTAAGAACTATTTTTACCTCCTCAAAAAGTGGGATTCCCAAAGGCCCATCCTTTTACAAATTACATTTATTGAGTTACCAGGGTATTTTCCCATCAAAAGTTACATTACATTTTCACACAAAGGAAATTTACATTGTTGCAAATGAAAATTTATTATTTCCTATCACCTAAGCCCTTATTGAAATCAAAAAAAAGAAAAAGAAAATATTTTTGTGACAAAGGATTTCCAGTACACCATGGATGCTCTTGCACATTGGTGTTGATCACTAGTTCACTCAGGTGCTCCTGCACTAGACATGTCAGGTAATTGAAATGTTCCATGAGTTGGAAAACATAGGAACATTGGAAGGTGCTTGGGGTGGTAATCCATGTTTATTTTTTATCCATAGTGGCTCCTTATCTATGAGATCCTTCCCCTTTCTACTCTTCTACTCAATCTCAACACTCAACCCACCTTTACTGGTATTATCCCTTTTCGCTAAACAACTTCCTACCATAGGTCCACATCTAAAACCACCACATTATTTTGGGTTATTATTTTCTTCTTTATTTCACTACTACAATAAATTAGAATCCAATTTTCCCTTTCCTCTTGAAATTTTTCCCTTGAATGGTTGCAAATCATTGTACTTTGTTTGTTCCTCTTCCTCTATTTGTTGCTTCTCTACACTACAAAAATCAATAGAGTTGGATGCTTTCATCTTCTTCTCCTTCTCTATTAGAGACTTCAACATATAATTTTTTCCATCCTTTTCAATGGTATAAACATTCTTTCTACCGTCATAGATGGCCTACCAGTGAAACTAACATGGCCTACCCAACAACACATTACAAGAAATCATAGGCATCATGTCACACAACTACAACAACACATTCTTTTGGTTGATGTCCAAGAGTATGATGATATTTGCAATATGGTATGTGGGAATTTTTAGGATGAATGACCAACCTATTGGAAGGTGGTAATAATAAGACCTTTATTTAAAAGAAGTTGAAGTCTAAAACAAGACATTCTTTCATTCAATGTCCAAGAGTATAATGGTATTTTCATTATGGTATGTGGGAATCTTTAGGATGAATGACCAACCTATTGGAAGGTGGTAATAATATAAGACCTTTTTTTAAAAGCAGTTGAAGTGTCCTTTCATAGTCAAGTGGAGGATTTGTAGGAAACTTTAGCTTCTTCAATTTGTATGGTTATTTTTGGTTTGCTAGATTATCCTTTTTCATGAATAGGAGGAGGGGGACCCATGGGGTTCTAAACATCCTTATCATTAGGAGAGAATGTTTTTTCATGTGGAAGGAGACTGTTCTAGTCAAGAGAAGGGTTCAAGATCACTGTGCAAGCATCCTGAAGTCTCTTAGGTTGAAGAGGATGTCTATCAGGATGAGAAGGATCTTGATATCCTAGTCCTATTGTGTTTGCTTCAGTTGGTTTTTGTTTAAGAAGTTGATGAATGTCATGTTCATGTTTTGTGTCACAACCTTGTTTACTTAAGATAGTGAAACTATTACCATATGTTTCTTCAAGGTTTATGGAAGTGTTTGTGACTTTATGATCATAGAAGGGGTGTGAATGTGTTTGGTTAAAGAAACTAGATCCATTTGAGGGGGGAATCATAGGTCCATCATTGATTTCAGGATGTAAATATGCAAAGTGATCAGGAGGTGCAACATTAGGAAGATATTGTGACTCCATGGAGGGATAAAAGGCTGCATTGGCTTCTAAGTTATTAAGGAAATCATTGTAGAACTTGTTCATGCTAACGTCATCTTCTCCAATGATTTCTACATCACAAGGAGGAAAATAATGAGGAGTTTAATGAGCATGAGGTAGCTCACTGTCATTAGGGTCACAACTAGAGGTAGAATTGGACATGTCTACCGATGATTTTAGTGAATTCCAAAACTTATTGAAAGAAAAACCCATGATGCAAATAAACTAAGATGCAATAAATTATTAAAAACAAAGAATCTGGAAATTAAAACAGAATGCAAGAACAGGAAAATGCAATGTAGAAAAATGCTAGAAAGATGTTTGAAATGTTGTTTAACAAGTGCAAAGGGGTTGATTCGCCCTGGGTGACGAATGAGTTCCAATATGCAATTTTTTTCTATTTTTTAGAAATTTTAAGATGATTTTAATGCTCTATAGAATGCAACTAAGGATGCAAAAAGTAGATTTTTTGTTTTTTCAATGAGATGAATTGCAAAAATGAAATCTAAATGATGTTTTCACTAATGCAATATGAAAAGTCCTAGAATGCAAAAACAAAAAAATGTCATAATTGAATGTTGATGCAAATGTAAACTAAGATGAAATATGAAAATGAGATCAGAAATGCAAAGTGTTCAAAATGCAATTTCACCAAAATGAAACGAAGGATTTTGGCACCTAAATCCTTCCTTGCCCTTTTAGGATTTTTCACCTAAAAGGGGAAAGATGGGCCAAAATGCACAATGTTTCAATCAAGATTAATGTTATGTGCAATGTTTTCTAGACTAACTGAAGTAAACTAAATGCAATTGACTAAATTAAATGGATGAAAATTAATGCAAAAGCTAGGATTTTATATATGTTTAAAAACACACTATGATATGCAAACAATGAACTAAATGAAGGAATTATGCAGAATAGAAAGAAATAGGTAGAAACAGAGTGCACCTGGATAATATCTAATGAATCTAGAATTTTGTGGATGCTAGTTAAAATCACTAATTTTTCAGAGTGGGACTCATTCACCCAAGGTGGCGAATTAGTCCTCCTCCTGGTGAAAAAGTGATAGATGTTGGTTTTTGACAATTGGGATCCAAAATAAGAAAAAACTTAGATTTTCAGTCCTAAGGTGGGACTCATTCACCATTGGTGGTGAATCAGTCCTCTCCCAAAATTTTGGAAAATCAGGAGACAACTCTACAACACTAGATCTGGAAATCACGGAATATTGGGCTACCAAAGTCAATTCTTCGGGAAATGGACAAAAAGCTTTCTCCAAGCATGAAATAAGAATAAGTTGACTTGAAGCACCTAGTTGAATTGTTCTCCACTTTTCAACATGAAAAATATTATTAAGTCTGCATACCTAAGTCTACAAACACACATGCAAGAGGGAAAAATGGTTGAGGGTTAGCAAATAGTTGTTTTCCTTAGTCAAACCCCACTTTGGTAATCAAACCCTTAATAAAATAATGAAATGAAAGAGAATGTCAAACTAATAACATGAAAATGCTATCAACTTACCAAACCATTGATAATGCAAGTCTGAAGTAATGTCAATGTATGGTCTAAAGTGCTCGAATATTGCTTGAATATGATGTATGAATGTTGAAGAATTGTAGGAGAATCTAAAATGAGGTGAAAAATGCCTATTTATACAATCTTGTGACTTAGTTTCTCATACATACCTCATCACAGGCTGACATCAAGTGTGTTTTTAAATAAAAACCTAAAAATAAATTTAAAATATTTTGAATTTGGAGCCAATGGGGACTCATTCGCCACCCATGCCGAATGGGTCCCACCTAGGACCTAAAAACAAGTGTCAAGAATTAAGTTTTATTTAATGTTTTTTATCTGGATTACGTTCAAAAATACACTTAATTAAAGCATATGAGGGCATAAAGGTGTCAAAACAGTCATAAGAAGAGGATAAATAGAGAAGTTGTTCCTAGAAAAGTGTGAAATCTTTGTTACAAGACTTTACAACACTTCAAAATAGGACTTAATGATGTGTAAAAAGGTGATTTTTAGGTAAATTGTAATGAATAGAGTCTAGAAGAATGTAGAAATGTCTTACAACACTTCACAACACCTTCACAAGATGTCATTATTTGAATTTTAGTACCTAAATATACATGTTCAGGCCATGTTGCAACATAAAATCAAAGAAAAATATATCAAATACCATGAAACAATACTTAAAAGGCCATGAAAATGACAAGGGTCCATTTTTCTATGGCACATTTAGCCCCCACTTTAGTGAGAGGATGAATCTGCTTCAAACTCACACTAAAGTATCCATGAACATTGAGAGGAGGGTTCAAATGCACTTATGTTAGCAAGATGGAATGACAATGATCAAGAGGGATGATCAAGCCCATAGGATGAAGATCCCATGGAAAACTAACCATAAGAACAAAGGAACACACAAATGTTGAGAATTAGATGAAGCTTCAATCATCAATCCAACTAGTTGTGGATTAGATCTAGGCTAAAAGATAATTTATACTCACTCTAGGGTGACAGAACACATGATGGACCATCAGGTGAGAAGGCCCAAATGTACTCACTCTTGGGCCACAAAACTTCTAGTTTTCTATGGGGTGAGCAAGCCCAAAAAGGTAAGATACATACACTAGTTGGTATGCATTCACAAACACAAAAGTGGCTATGGGGAAAAGTCATGCCGCTATGTGGGCTTCCCACTCAACCATGTTAAAGTTACACATGTTGATAACTTTAACAAGGAACCACAAAGAAAAAGAATGTTTATGAACAAAAAGAAAATGGTATCATAATCATTCATGTTGTGTTATGCAAGGTGGTAAAAGAAAATGTAAAAATGCAAAAATGTAAAATGTAAAAGTTGTTCAAAGGAGTCTTGTTCAGTTTATGCAAGGTCAATCACTTATGGAACATTGTGCGTAATGTCTCCAAGAGAGGAAAAATCAAAGAATAGTATATTCACAACTTAGGGGATGCAGTGTGTCGCATCAGGCCACAAAGAGGAATGCAATATGCTAAGATAGATCATAGTTATGAAGGACATTACACCTAGTGACATCCACAAAGTGAAAAATGCATTATATAAACAACAAGGATACACTAGGAACCAAGAATGAAAAATGAATTATGATAATGTATGCCCCCCACTTTAAAGGAATTTCTACACATCGTTTTATGAGAAATTACTTTAAAGTAGCGAAGGGAAGAAAATGCAATAGGAAAAGAAGACATGAGAGCTAACTTGGAAATCCTGATGCCAAGTCATATGTTTCGAAGTTAGGTTGCATCATTTCAACAAAAATGAAAGAAAAATAAAGGGAGTTTCCCCCCAAAAAAAGAGCACACCAAACACATAAGGTATCTATGGATTTGGGGCCAGTATGTTCTTTGCGGCAATGTTTTTATGAAAGAGCTTGAAACTGTCATCATTCCCCAAAGCACATAGAACTGGAAGAATGACACAAAGAGAGCAAAAAAAATAAAAATCATTTTGAGTCAACATGGAAGAGACAGTACAGTCTTAACACTTTGCATCATCCCCAAAAGGAAAACACAAGTGAAAAGAAAATGAAAAGGAAAAGGAAAAAGAAAAGGAAAAAGCTTTTTCATCAACATGAAGGAGACATTGTGGTCTCAATGCTTTGCATCATCACCAAAAGGAAAATGCAAAATAAAAGCAAAAAATATAATGACCGATTGGGTCAACATGGAGGAGACATAGAGCATCTCTATGCCTTGTGTCATCCCCAAAAGGAAAACATGAAAAAAAAAGAAAAAAAGTTAAGGACCTTTTGGGTCAACATGGAAGAGACATATGACATCTCTACGCTTTGTGCGATCCCCAAAAGGAAAACACAAATCAAAAGAAAAAAAGACAATGTGTGACAATTAGAAGAATAGAGGTACAAATAAAAGAAGTGTGCAAAGAGAGGGAACATCAAACATGTATACGATACGGGGGAACACGATACACACATGAAAAGGAAAAAAAAAGGAACAAGTAGGAAAATGTAAGTCAACCATTAACAAAGTTATTGGTCTCACAGTCTTAAATGGTTAAGCAGAAAGGAATAACATAGTTAAGAGACAAAGACAAGTGCATTACAAGGACAAAGGCTAACAACTACTTATTTCCACAAAGGGGAAAACAAGCATGATCCCTAGATGATGATGAAAAGTATCATGCAATAGTGAGAATGAAAGATCCTACAACTATGGCATGATAAGGAAATAGTGTTTTTAAGGGATGGTAGGAAAGCAATTGGTATTAGTGAAGTGATGCTTATCCAGTGTCTCGTTCAATGTCTGACATTCTTCCATTCGATGTCTAAGAGTACAATGATATTTTCAATATGGTATGTGGGAATATTTAAGATGAATGACCAACCTATTGGAAGGTAGTAATAATATAAGACATTTGTTTAAAATAAGTTGAAGTCTCCTTTCACATTTAGCTCGAGGATGTGTACGAAACTTTAGATTCTTAAATTTTTATGGTCGATTTTGTTTGTTAGATTCTCCGTGTTCATGAATAGAATGAGGAGTGTGACCCATGGGGTTCCAAAAATCCTTATCATTAGAAGGAGAGAATGGTTGTTCACATGGAAGGACAATGTTCAAGTTAGGAGGAGGGTTCAAGATAACTGTACTAGCATCCCAAAGTCTCCTAGGTTGAAGAGGATGTCTATTAGGATGAGAAGGATCTTGATATCCTAGTCCTATTGTGTTTTCTTTGATTGGTTTTTTTTCAAGTTGATGAATGTCATGTTCATGTTTTGTGTCATGACCTTGTTTAATTAAGATAGTGAAACCGTTACCGTATGTTTCTTCAAGGTTTATGGAAGTGTTTGTGACTTTGTGATCATAATAAGGGTGTGAATGTGTTTGGTTAAAGAAACTAGATCCACTTGAGGGAGGAATCATAGGTCCATCATTGATTTTAGGATGTAAACATGCAGAGTGATCAAGAGGTGCAACAGTAGGAAGATCTTGTGACTTCATGGAGGGATAAAAGGTTGCATTAGCTTCTAAGTTATTAAGGCAGTCATTATAGAACTTGTTCATGCTAACATCATCTTCTCCAATGATCTCTACATCATGAGGAGGAAAATCATGAGGAGTTGAAGGAGCATGAGGTAGCTTGACATCATTAGGGTCACAACCAAAGGGAAAATTGGACATGTCTACCAATGATTTTAATGAATTTCAAAACTTATTGAAAGAAAATGCCATGATGCAAATAAACTAAGATGCAATAAATGATTAAAAACAAAGAATATGGAAATTAAAACAGAATGTAGGAATAGGAAACTGTAATGCAGAAAAATTCCAGAAAGATGTTTGAAATGTTGTTTAACAAGTGTAGAGGGACTGATTTTCCCTGGGTGGCGAATGAGTCCCAGAATGTAATTTTTTGTGTTTTTTAGAAACTTTAAGATGATTTTAATGCTCTAAAGAATGTAACTAAGGATGCAGAATGCATATTTTTTGTTTTTTCAATGAGATGCAATACAAAAATGAAATCTAAATGAAATTTTCACTAATGCAATATGAAAAGTCCTAGAATGCAAAAATAAAACAATGTCCTAATTGAATGTTGATGCAAATGTAAACTAAGATGAAATATGAAAATAAGATCAGAAATGTAAAGTGTTCAAAATGTAGGTTCACCAAAATGAAAAAAAGGATTTTGGAACCTAAATCCTTCCTCGCTCTCTTAGGATTTTTCACCTAAAAGGGGAAGGATGGGCCAAAATGCACAATGTTTCAATCAAGATTAATGTTATGTGAAATGTTTTCTAGGATAAATGAAGTAAAATAAATGCAATTGACTAAATTAAATTGATGAAAATGAATGCAAAAGCTAGGACTTTATATATGTTTGGAAACACACTATGATATGCAAACAATGAACTAAATGAACGAATTATGTAGAATAGAAAGAAATAGGAAGAAACAGAGTGCACCTGGATAATATCTGATGAATCTAGAATGTTGTGGATGTTGGTTGAATCACTGATTTTTCACAATGGGACTCATTCACCTAGGGTGACAAATTAGTCCTCCTAGTGAAAAAGTGACAGAAGCTGGTTTCTGACAATCAGGATCCAAAATCTGACAAAACTTATATTTTCAATCCTAAGATGGGACTCATTCACCACTGGTGGCGAATCAATCCTCTCCCCAAATTTTGGAAAATCAGGAGAGAACTTTGCAACACCAGATCTGGAAATCACTAAATGTTGGGTTGTCAAAGTCAATTCTGTAGGAAACAGACAGAAAACCTTCTCCAAGCTTGAAATAAGAATAAGTTGATTTGAAGCACCTAGTTGACTTTTTCTCCACTTTTCAACACCAAAAGCTTGTTAAATATGCATACCTAAGTTTGAAAACACACATGCAAGAGGGAAAAATGGTTCAGGGTTCACAAATAGGGGTTTTCCTTGGTCAAAACCCACTTTGACAATCAACCCCTTAATAAAATAATGAAATGAAAGAGAATGAAAAATGAATAAAATGCAAATGCTATCAACTTACCAAACCCTTGATAATGCAATTCTGAGGTAATGCCAGTGGATGCTCCAAAGTGCTTGAATATTGCTTGAATTGATGTTGTAAGATGCTTGAATGCTTGAATATGATGTATCAATGTTGAAGAATTGTAGGAGAATCTAAAATGAGGTGAAAATTTCCTATTTATATAATCTTGTGTCTTAGTTTCCCGTTCAAGCCTCATCACAAGTTGACATCAAGTGTTTTTTTAAATAAAAAAACTGAAAAGAAATTTAAAATATTTTGAATTTGGGGCAAATGGGGACTCGTTCGCCACCCATGGTGAATGGGTCCCACCTAGGACCTCAAAACAAGTGTCAGCAATTAAGTTATATTTAATGTTATTTATTGGGATTATAAACTTAATTGAAGTATATGAGGGTATAAAGGAGTCAAATAAGTCATAAGAAGAGGATAAATAGAGAATTTCTTCCTAGAAAATCATGAAATCTTGTTACAATACTTTACAACACTTCAAAATAGGACTTGATGATGTGTAAAAAGGTGATTTTTAGGTAAATTGTAATGAAGAGAGTCTAGAAGAATGTAGAAATTTCTTACAACACTTCACAACACCTTCACAAGATGTCATTATTTGATTTTTAGTACCTAAATATGCATGTTCAAGCCATGTTACAACATAAAATCAAAGAAAAATATATCAAATACGATGAAACAAGACGTAAAAGGCCATGAAAATGACAAGGGGCCATTTTTCTATAACACACCTCTGAAACTAGGTTATATGTACTACCACTATATACTATAACTTTGCAACACTTACCTCTAGCCTTACACATAATTTTAAAGAGACTCCTTCTTTTGGATGGTTCATCCTCAACCACCTTTGGATTCACCAATCCTCTCTTCATCATGAGAGATTCATATTCTTCTAGGTTCAGGGATGCATCACGTTCCTCATCCTCTTGTTCCAAGTAGTTTCTCACTAGAGTCTTTTTTCTACCTTATTGTACTTTAGGGAACTTGTAAACATGATGACCAAATTCTCCACATTGGTAACATCTATCTAAAAACACTTTGATACTACTACCATATCCTCTTGATTATACCTCCTTTTCTTTTATGTTTTGGACCACCTCTTTACTTCATTTGGGCTTGAATTATTCCTCAAACTTTTTTCCTTTGTTGTTGCTCACTTGTCCCTTTTTAGTTACAAATCTAGACTTAAATTGGAATTTCTTATTTTCCTTCTCATAATTTCTCCTCAACTTTTAATGCATATTGATATGATTCCTCCACTATAGTAATTTTTAGCATACTCATTTTGTTGTGAATGCTAAATTGTAAGCCATTCAAATACATTTCTAACCTTTCCCTATTGATTCCATCCCTTCTAGATCGAATATCCAACTTGTAAAATTCCTCCATGTAATCTTTCACACTCATATTTCATTTCTTCAGATTTTGCAACTTCTTGAATGACTCCATTTCATAATCTCTAGGTATGAATTTTTTCTTCAATCTTGTCACCATCTAGTTCCATCTCGTTATCCTAGGATCTCCATTCATTTCTTGCTCCTTTTGGAACCCTTTCCACCATAACACAACATGCCATTTCAATTTTGTTTTAGCTAACTTTACCTAGTCTGACTCTCTAATTTCTACCATTTCAAAGTAGTCCTCTAGCACTCCTATCCAATCAATTAACTCTTCTATATTTAATGTTCTAAAAAAATTTGGCACATCCATTTTATTATTATTTATAATTCTTGCAAGAACACTTAAAAATATTTCTTCTTCATCATCCTCTAGCTATACTTCTTATCTTTCTCACTCTTCCTCTTTGATTTCTTCCTCACTCTCAAGATCTCTTGCATTACCAGCACATAATCTCACCTCATTTCTTATATTATTTCTGATATCATTTCTTATCATCTATTGAATTTTTTCCAACACTGTCTCTATTCTAGGCATTCCTCTTCATGGCAACATCTCTTTCAATCAATGGATTGTCCCTCTTAGCTTTCAATTGTTCAGGACTCTACACACACTTGTAAAAATTCTCCTGAGCTCTACACAACCATTACTCACTTCCCATATGTCCCGATGTATCCTCTACACTCTCAAGTCCAACTTCTCTAGTAGAAATTGATGCAAGAGAAAAATATCCTCTCGTTATCCACAATAGCCAATAAACCACACTCTTTCCAAAGCATTGGAAACAACAAACTTACTTTAATTTAATTTTTATAAATCACAAAATTAAAAAAAATTATCACCACAAACTTTCAATTGCTCATTTCACAAATTTATTAGATTATATAAAATTAAAATCTCCCACAAATTTTATTTGAATCAAAATCCATTCTTCCTTCCACTCCTCTTAGTAGGTCTCCTTCCAACTTCTATGGTGCTCTTCATCTATAAAGTTAAGGAATTAAAACCTTTTAAATTCAAGGAAATCAACCTTTGTCAACTGTGCACACCACTTGTATGAGATTTCTTTCCTTTCCAAATGCAAAAAGTGGCTTCCCTCTCTATCGGCCCATTACACCTTCATCTTTTTGCTCTTTTATCATTGTTGATAAGTCATTATTTTGTCCTAATATTCCCACATGACCCCCTGCCTTCTTCCCCAAAATCTGCATTTACTTTTGTCTTTTAAATTTAGCTCTTTTGACTGTTCGTTTTCCCCTATACAACCTAATAATCTCCCACACAATGTCATTCTGCTGTTTCAAATTTTAATCCTTTTATTCAAAATCACATTGAACCTTTTAAATTCCAATTTATTTTTCCTTTTTTTCCAACAGGAAAGATGGTGCACCTTCCTTTGGTTTGATTTGCAAAACCATAAGAGTTTCCCTTCATTGCTTATTCATGTTTCCATATGGCGTCCCTTCAATTTTTCTTGGTGTTGAATGCTTTGAAGCCTAAAGAACCCCTCCCTAGGTCTTCCTTGTTGAGAATTGACTCACCTTTGTGTTGATAGTCAATCCAGTTTAGGCTCCTAGATTATTCATGAATGACAATTGGAGAATAGTGGTGGTCTATGACCTAGGCCATAAAGCACTCACATTTCCCTATTGTTCATTTTGGTGAACTTGACATTTTGAACATTCATTTTTTTGATTTGGAGTTTATTAAATTCCTAGATCTGGGTTGCATTCATTCTTGCATTGCATCTTGCATTAATGAAAGTGCATCTAGGGTTTCTCATATTTGCATTAGTGAAAGTGCATATAGGTTGTATTTTTTCTTTCTTGCATCATCTTATCTTATTGAAAAATTGAAAAGTACATTTTCAAATCATCCTAATTGAATTTAGGAACATTTTTATTGCATTAAAAATTGAAAAAAATTGCATTCAACTTTGCATTCAATTTCTTATCATTATTTACTTTTTCTTGCATTGATGTGCACACTTTTCTATTTCTAAACATCAAGTCCTTGAGTAGGCAACCTGGGAACACTATTATCAACCCAAATTTTACATTTTTTCTATGAAAAACCTTTACTAGGACTAAAATGTCGTTACTGGCATCTTAGTACCTCTATGGATTTTTGGCTCAAAATCCTCTCTATGTTGTTTGTTTTCTATTCTAGTTTCTGAAACCTCAAAATCTCATCAGTAGGACCAAGATTCCCTTACTAGCATCTTAGTCCCCGTTGACTTTGAATTTGTAGTTTTTAGGGTTTGAAGTTGCTTTCTTGTTCTTTTGTTGGTTTCTTTCAATTTTCTATTACAGTTTTAAGAATTGTTGTTATTCCAATTTCTTTCATTTGAAGTGTAATTGTCAGCATATGATATTTTTTTCATTGCACTTTCTTTGGTTTATCCCTTGCATGAGCTATACTAGTAGGTGTCCTATTGCTAATATTGTGGTGAGACGAAGTGCGAGACTAATGGCATCTCATGATAAGAAACTCATTGTGGATCTTGGGTTATCTAGCTCTCTTACTCCTAGTGTTGGTACTAGTTCACTTGGTATGGACCATACCTTTGATAACTCTTTTTCTATGCCTACCTTACCTATAAGTTCTATGCCAAGTGTTCAAACAATGGTTGATCATATCCCTCAAGAAAACATAATGAAAATGCTTGAAGACTTAGCCCATTTATAAGATAATGTGCTTACTAAAAATATTTCCAACACTGTTATACCTGCCATAGATAGTATTCACCGCATGATGGAAAGTGATGAATTTGTGTGTAATATAGGTAGAAACTTTGGAAAACATCTTCCTTCCATCACCAATGGTTCTCAAACTTCAAAAAATGTGCAAAGCTAGGGTGGAATTCAAATTCCCTCCCTTCAACCATAACCTCCATTCCCACCTGTACAAATCATCAAGTGACCACAATGATGCAACCAACTAGTAATTTCCTTCCTACTTCAAACATTTCCACTAGTTTTCCTTATACCTATGTGGCATCTAACCTAATATCTCCTCCAACAAGCTATCCATCCAATTTTCCTTCCATCACATACACACCACCACTATATTCACCTCCATCTCAAACAAAAAAAAATGACCCAATCATTAACCATATTTTAAAAATAATTTCATCCATTCAACATCAAGTGTCCAGCATAAATCAAAATCAAAATGGTCAACCTTCATACTATGTCAAAAGCAACCCACTATCTTTGGAGATATTGAAAACCCCAATGCCAAAAGGTATAAAGGTTCCTAGATTTGAGAAATATGAAGGAAAGGGAGATCTTTCTAATCATGTTAATGACTTTAATGCTTTGTGTAGTGACTTTATCCTTGAGGGAAAAAATTTGGCTAATCTTTTTCCCCGATCCTTAAAAGACGTTTCCTTGGACTGGTTTTCTACATTATCGAATAACTCAATTTGTTCATTTAATGAACTTGTTGAAGCCTTTATTAACCATTTCTAAGTGCATATGGTTCCTAAAATTACATTAGATTATTTGATGAGATGTAAGAAAAATGAGGGTGAAAAATTCACTAACTTTAGTTCCCATTAGCAATCGCTTTATTCCCAAATTAGTGTGAAAATTCCTGATTCTCACCTTCAAAATATGTTCATAGAAAATTTACAAAGAAAGATACAAGACAAGCTTAACATGATGAAACTCCCTTCCTTCATGGACTTTTGCACTACCCTTCAAGATTATCAGAATTTTGTAGGTAGTTGTGAACCAAAAACCACCTCTACCCACCTTGAAAAGTCTGAATCTCCAAACCAAAATACCTACCACCCTTTCAAAAGGCAAAATACAAGTTTCCTTCAACTAAATTCCACCTCCCAGCCTACCCAATAGGTTGATACCCAAGTAGTTGCTATAAATAAGAGTAATCCTTATATCTTTGGGGATCCACAAAGAAAATCTACTCCCTTACTCGACAGACTTCAAAATATCATGTCTCAGCTAATAAACAAAAACATGTTTACCTTACCTCCCATTCAACCTCTTGACCCTATCAAGTTGTTACCTCTGAGCTTTAGACATAATTCTTATTGTGCTTATCACCATAAAAAAGGACATGATACAAAACATTGCAATCATCTTAAACATCTTGTGCAAGACCTCATTGATTCTAATCATATTCAAATTGGAGGTGTGAATGAAAATGGTAATAAATTTGTAGCTTCTCCTAACCAAAACACACAAATTTTTACCAATCCCAAGCCTAACCACAATATTTCATTTGTTAAGGCTAGTGAAGCTAAGCCCGATGTGATGAACATTGACACAAATGATGGTAACATGGACAATAACAAACAAAATCCTATGGATACTATTGAAAAAATTCATATTATTACAATGATAGAAGTGATAAAAATTGAGCCTCACAAATATCAAACCATAATGTATATTATCATTACTTTCTCTTTAGAAGAAACAATAAAAAATACACTTGATGGTCCTCTTTACATAGCCGGAAGAATCAATGGTAGGCCCACTCTTGGGATTTTAATTGATCCCATCTATGGAGAGTGTAGACACGTGAAATTAACATCGTGCACCCAATTCACGTTCATCCACTCATTGAATAAATCAAACACAAAAAATCCATTCACTAGGTAAATCAGGTCTTTAGTTCTAAGGTTATTCATTTAAATAAATCAAAGGCTCACATCATCCTTTAATTAAATAAATCAAACTTTATTTAATTAAAATCTCAAAATTCATTTCCCATCCCTTTTGATTTAAATAAATCAAAGCATTTAAATCAAATAATTCAAAACATTCTAATCATCATCCTAGTTGATTAATCCTGATTAAATATAATCTAATGCATGTCACATCCTCTAGATAATCCCACTTGCACAAATAAATCAATTTATTGATTTATTAAATCCAATATTTTCTTTCAACATGGCATTTATGGGGAAGATTCCCTCAAGTTTGAAAATGAGGACAAGTTGACTTGTCCTCTCCAACATTGCATTAATTTCCCATTTTCATTTCCCCCTCTCAAAATTTATGGCTCAAATTTGAATTTGAAACTCCCTCTCTTGGGCACATTTCCCAAATCTTACACATCCCTCAACCAATAGCAAGTTGACAAGTGGCCTCTTTTCATTGGTCTATTTTTAATCCCACATTCATCCATTTGGCCAATCCCTCATCAAGAAAATCTATAAATGAAAGGCTTCATTCTTGTTCAAATCCTTCACAATCCTCATGCAAGGTCACTCTCTTAAACTAAGAACTAATTTTGTCCATTCATCATCTTGATCATCAACATATCATTTTCATATCATGGAGCTTAATGAAGGATTGGGAAAGGGCTTCTTTCCATAGAAGCACCAATCCACTATAAGATGCTAGTTTGATTATTAGAATGATGTTTTCTATGTTTTTCTTGCTTCTTTTGCATTATTCTTGTGCTTAGATGAATCTTATAGGGAATATTTGTTTGCTTTGGTTTACTAACAATGCTAAGGGCTTTTTTTTTGAGCTAATGCAGATTTAAGATTCTATAAAGAGAATGTGATCACAAAGGAACTCTTATATGTGCATGAACTCACTCAACATAGATATGATAAACCAAAACCATGGATAAAATGCATGATGGTTTTGCTTGTGCTATGATGGGCTCAATCACATTCCCTTTACAAGTAGGACCAAATAAATAAAATGTATCACTCTCTATCATCTCTGATTCAAATCAATTTTGTGTGAAGTTAGACTACAAATGGCTTCGCTCCATGAATGTGGTCCCATCCATTTTCCATAAGTGCTTAAATTTTCTAGTTAGTAATGAAATATTCATTGTGAATCATAGTGGCTTTATCCCATGGAAATTTTTCCTTAGACTATTTTTGGCCTTAGCCCATGGAACTTATAAGACCCTATGAGGACTTCCTTTTCTTATCCTACCAAAATTTCAAATCAAAATGCATATCCAAGTTATCCCTTGAAAAATTTCCTCCTCTGCTCCTTGAGGAAAAAAAATATTGAGCTTATAGCCCTTCCGACTAACCAAGACCCATCCATAAAAAATCCCTTGCCTATTTCCTACAAAATTCCAAGAGAAAACCAAATAAGCCCTAATCCACCTCCTACGAAAATTTATAAATCCAAAGATAAAGTGGTTGAACAACCTCTCATGGTTTCTTCCATTCTTCCCTCAGAAGAATAAAATGAACCTATGGTTGAAAAACCCGCTCCTACACAAATACAACTTGAAAACCATAATAAAAGAAACTAAAATGATAGAGAGCGTAGGTGCATACGTCATGTTATTTCTCAAAAGATGAACGAAGAGAAAAAAATGGAAAATCAAAATCCAAACTTGACAAAAGCAATATATGATGAGCCTCCTCCATTACTAGAACCAAAAGATCCTATGTCTTCAACACAACAAGCACTAGCACCTTCTATGGATATTATTATTCATCTTCCTAGTGTGGTTAACTTGGATGCCGATGAAGAAACAACTAAAATTGAGGAGCAAGTGCATAATGAATTGAATTTGTTGTTTTGAACTCTTTTATGATCTTAGATGATAACAACCATGATGATCCTCCTAAACTGAGTGATTTACCACATGTTTATCTTGGTGATTCTCCCAATACAACACTTGAAGTTGTACCTCTTGCTAGTGATTTTCATTTTGCATATACTGAACAAGACTGGGATTGAGGATGACCTGCTGGATGGTTGAATTGCATGTGCTTTACTAGTCCTTTTTCTTTTCTTTTTTCTTTCTTTTTTTTTGGTTGATTGCATGTGTGTAATGTGATCTCCTGTATTGTTTGATGTTTCCTCTCTATGTGTATTCCTCTATTTGTACCTTCATTCTTCTATATGTTGTAATATTTTTCCTTTTTCATTGGTCTTTAGCTTTCATTTGATTATTTTTTTTGTGTTCTCCTTTTGAGGATGACACAAGCTGTCAAGATAACCTATGTCTCTTCCATGTTGAACCAAAATATTTTAATTATCATTTATTTTCATTTCATTTTTGTCTTGTGTTTTCCTTTTGGGGATGACACAAGGTGTCGAGACACCCTATGTCTCTTCCATGTTGACCCAAAAGTTTTTTCATTTTGTTTGCACTCTCTTTGTGTCATTCTTCCAGTTCTATGTGTATTTGGGGAATGATGACAATTGCGATATTTCTAATATCATTGCAGCAAAGAAAGATACTAACCTTGAATCCATAGATCCCTTATGTGTTTCAAGGGGGAAACCCTCTTTTCTCTTTTCCTCTTTCATGTTTTTCTACTTTAAAGTAATTGTTCACAACATGGTGTTTAGCAATTTCTTTAAAGTGGGGCATATATTGGCATTATTTTTCATGACTTCATTTGTGTTTTTCTCCCATCTTCCTTGATGTGGTTTTATTACTTCATGCAATGTTTTTTTCTCTTTGTGGTGAAATTGAGACTAATTTCCTTCAAGAGCTTGATATATCTTCGCATATTACATTCCTGTTAGTGGTAATGTAACACACTGCATTCCATAAGTTGCAAATCTTTTATCCTTTGATTGGTCCTCTCTTGGAGACATTAGGAAAAAATTCCCCTAAGATTAAGACCTCACATGAACTAAGAAAAATCCCTTCAAACATACCTCTTTCTTATTGTGTTGTATTTTTGTACCTTATTAAAGTCATAGATGTATGGCTTTGATATGGTTTCCTAGAGCTCACCTAGTGAATAACTAGCTTAACTAGACCTTATCAGCATGCATCTTCTTTTCATACCTTATTAAATTCATGGAGGTATGGTTTTGATATGGTTTCCTAGGGCTCACCTAGTGAACAACTAGCTTCATTATCCCTATGATCATGCATCTTCTTTTTGTCCTTATCATAGTCAAGGGGGTATGGGTTTGATATGGACCTCTTGGGGCTTAGCCTAGTGAACAACTAGCTTCACTAGCCCTTGTGAGTGCGCATCTTCTTTTTGTCCTTATCATAGTCATGGGGGTATGACTTTGATATGGACCACTTGGGGTTTACCTAGTGAACAACTAGCTTCACTAGCCTTTGTCAGTGTGCATATTCTTTTTTTCCTTAACATAGTCATGGGGGTATGACTTTGATATGGACCTCTTGGGGCTCACCTAGGGAAAAACTAGCTTCACTAGCCCTTGTGAGAATGCATCTTCTTTTTTTCCTTATCATAGTCATGGGGGTATGAATTTAATATGGACCTCTTGGGGCTCACCTATTGGACAAGTAGCTTCACTAGCCCTTGTAAGCATTAATTTTTTTTGCATAGTGGACACCGCGTTCCACTTGTAAACCTTTTTGGAAAAACAATGTAGACCTAGTCCACAAGGTTCTGGAAGGCCAATCAAAGCTTGATTTGTTTCATTTTTATTTCTCTTTTCCCTCTTTCATTTTCCTATCTTTGATGGTGTATGTTTGTGATCTAGTTATGGCTTCATATATCATCTGCAAGTGTGTTCCTTTGTGCCTATGTTGGTTTGTCATAGGGTCTTGATCCTAGGGGCTTGGCCAACCTCTTGGTTATTATTATCATTTCTTACTAGAATTTTTATATTTGAACCCCTCTTGATTGTGTGGTTGGGTACTTTAGTGTGAGTTTGAAGCATTTTCATCCTCTCACTATAGTGGGGGCTAAATGTACTATAGGAAAATGAATACCCTTACATTTTCACACTTTTTTGGCCCTGAATTTCTTTGTTTATCCTTATTTATGTCTTAATTGATCCTATCTTGCATCTATAAGCCTAATGAATTATATCTTTTTATGGCTAATACCGACAAACATCAAAGGATAAATGATAATTTAATGATTTTGGCTATGTGTCCCTAATTTTTGGGTCGAGACTAAGATGCGACCTAGGGTTTCTTTGTCCCCCAAAGGTCTTGGGACCTTGATTTCAAAGGAACCTTAAATAGGTCCCTTTTTTGGAGTTTGTTCCCTAAGTTTCAAACCTCGGGACTAAGATACCACCTAGTGCATCTTAGGCCCCCTCAAGTTATTTTTGGGATTTAATTTCAAATCTTGGTAAGATTTAGCCTCCTTTAATTAATGATTTCACATTTTGGCTTGGTGTGGTGTAATTTTGGGATATTCAGCATGGACAAGTATAAATACAAGGTTCTTTCACTCATTTTTATCATCCAAGAATACACGACTTTTGTGAGAGGATTCCTTATAGCATAATTGAGTTCACAAGAGCATTCAAGAGAAATTCATCAAGCATTTAGATCCATCATCAAGATTCAAGAATCATGTCAAATATATTCTTAAATCATGTGTTTTTTTTAGCTAACATTTGTTATGTAGGGTTTTGATTCAAGAAAGCAATTCAAGTCAAGATTTATCAAGCATTCAAGCATTTCAAGATCTACATTCACACTAGCTACTTCACACAAGTTTGAAGATTTCATAACAAGGGTTTGGTGAGTTGCAACATAGCACTTTGTTCATTCACCATTTCCCTTCATTATTCTATTTCATTCCATGTTTTGATTACCAACAAGGGGTTTGACCAAGGAAAACCCTCACTTACTAACAATCAAAAAGTTTTTCTTCCTTTATGTGTTTAAGTTTGCAGATTTAAGTTGAAGATCATTTGAATTGAAAAGTTGTAAAGATGTGAATTTGCATTTCAAAGTTGTCATCTTCATGGAAACTCACCTGTAGGTCAAATCTAGAGGTTTCAGGACCTAAGATCTAAGAAGAAGGAAGTGCATATATTGAGCCTGAGGATCACATTAAGAGATTTCAGAAATTCAAGGTGAGACTAGGACAATAGTAAGGGCGTCTTAGTCCTCCCAAGGGTATTTTGTAGAGATTCTTTCAGATTTTGTTTTGACATCCAAATATTTTGCATTTACCTTAGAAAATAGCAGTGGGACTAAGAAAATAGTAAGGGCATCTTAGTACTCCCTAGCATATTTTGACAACATTTTTGCATTTCCAAAATCCTTATCACATTTCTAAACTTTCCAGGTACATACACCCTAACTTGTTACTTAATTTTGTCATTTTCACTCATTATTTGGCTTGCATTAATAGATTTTGTGAGTTGAATTTCAAGTTGTCTTTCCCAAGATTTTATTTGTGGTGAACCCTTTGAAGCCTAAAGAACCCCTCCCTAGGTCTTCCTTGTTGAGAATTGGCTCACCTTTGTGTTGATAGGAAATCCAATTTGGGCCCCTAGGGAATTCTTGAATGACAATTGGAGAATACCGGTGTTCTATGACATAGGAGATAAAGCACCCCATTTCCCTATTGTTTAGTCACTTTTAGAAGGCTATCTCAGACTCATTTTCCCATGGAAAAATGGGTCTTTGTTAGGAATTCTTTAAGAAAATTTTGAGATCCTCTAATATTGATCTTTTGCTTCTGATTTTCCTAGGTTTTAGTATCAGAAATTCAGAAATTAGATCTATTGGTAAGACTTCATGGTTTGTAAAAAACTTTGACAACTTTGACAACTTTTCCAATCCTACACTTCCAAAGGTTT
The DNA here is from genome assembly GCA_007258455.2 of Sequoia sempervirens. Lineage (NCBI taxonomy): Eukaryota > Viridiplantae > Streptophyta > Pinopsida > Cupressales > Cupressaceae > Sequoia > Sequoia sempervirens. Next base: position 93,663,075 of record VDFB02075321.1, on the reverse strand, counting down.
TCAATCCTTCTTCAACCTAAATCTGCAACACAAGCACAAGAGAGAAAAATTGTTTATTTTTGGTGAATGGGGGTTTCCCTTGGTCAAACCTAATTTTGGTAATTAGACCTTAAAATGAAATAATGAAAGTATGAAAGGAAGGAATGATGAATGAACAATGCTATGTTACCACTCAACAAATCCTTGTAGAAACCTTTGAATGTATATCTTAGAAGGTTTAAAACTTGCATGAAATGGCTTCAATGGATGTGGATCTTGATACTTAAAATAATGCTTTGAATTCTTGAACTTTATCTTGAAACCTACATCACAATATTAGCTCCAAAAAATGCATGATGCAAGAAGACTTTGACATGATGATTAGATCTTTATTTCTGCAATAAATCTATAATAATTCTACTCTTGAATGCTCTTGATCATCAACTTTTTGATAAGAAATGCTTTATTTAAAACTCTAGCTTCTTGAAAAAACTTAGACTTGATTTGATAAAATAACCTTGTATTATGGTGTAAGAGAGGGGGACCAACCACCTTAAGGTCCTAGGTCATGGAGAGCCAAGAGAAAAAGGCTTCCCTAACTTACCTCACTCTAATGGTGTGTTTGAAATGAGGGACAAGAATGATGAGGAATATAAAGTCCTTAGATCACTCTATAGGCCCAAACTTTAGTTTTGGCTAGGCGAGCTGGCTTTTTGGAGTCAGTTCTATTCCTCAGACAACTCTCTATCTAAGGATGACAACATAGTTTTGGGATGTCATTGCGGCACACTGGCATCCCTTAGGAATTTTGGTGCACGCGTACATCTAGAAAATAGTGAACACGATAAAACTTCCAAAAATACCTACTACCAACCTAGCTAGTTTAGTCTAGATGGTAAAAATAGAATGAAGAAGTATGAAAAATAGATACTAAGGTGATAAAGTAAATAGACTAGGACTAAGGTGACAAAAATAACCTCAAAACAGCGTCTATTTGTAATTTATCTCCAAATGCATGTCCACCTACACACATGAAAGAGAGGAAATTTTTTGGGGCTATATAAGGGTATGCCTCAATCAGACACCCTGTTTCGGTGTTTGCACCTCCACGAACAACTAAATAGCAATAACAAAGAGATGTATGATAAAGAAGTAAACAAATGAAGTACGCGAATAACACTACAAAATAGTATATAGCTACTCAACCATATTGTAAAGGAGGGGAGAAAAAATGTTACCACCTCTACCAAGAGCTCACTAGCTAATGATGGAGAAAGAGATCTTGAAAAATCACCACAACCTCGACTATGATGAAGGGAGGTGTTGTGTGAATCAAGCCAACCTTGACTATGATGAAGGGATGTGTTGTAAAACCTCAAGCCCCTCCTACAATGGATTGATTCACACTTTCTTAGCAAATTTGATGGAGTGTTGTTAGTGCAATGGAGTACTAAACTACTATTAAGAGTAGAGAATGAAGTTGAATGGTTAGAGGATACAAAAGAGATGAGTTGAATGAAGAATGGAAGAATTCAAAGAAGAAGAGGTAAAAAAAATTCATTTTCATGGTTGATTGGTCGAAGAAGGACATTACAAATCATTCCCAATGTGAAGTGTAATGCCTCTGCTAGCTTCAAACACAAGAATCCATCAAGGACATAAGCATGTTGTGCATACGTCTATGCATCACATGGACGTCCCTGACAAATATTCTTCTATCAAGACAAAGGATAGATGCCAAGTGGAAGGAATTCAACCTGCTAATGTGGAATTTTGACTTCATATTTGGTTTTCTAAGGTTAGGATGTATGAAAGGGGAATTTGTGCAAGGGGTGCAAATTCTCTCTTATACACTTTTCCCCCACTTTAGCGAGCATGAATACTAATGAGTGCTTTGGTAAAGTAGATCAAAGAGTGAATAGGGTTACAAATTTATACATGAACCGTTGAGGAAGCAGACCACAATCTCGTGAGCTTGAAAGTGCAAGGTAGGAAAATGACTACATAGCCTCGCAAAACTATGAAGTTGTAGAATGAAAGCGTCTTATAGGCCCATAGACCTGCAACGAGGCGACCCCTAAGATCTCTCACATGAAGGAAGCCCCAACAAGTAAGTGCCTCATAGACCTGGAAACCTGCAAGGAAGGTGTCCTCCAAGATCTCTCACATAAAGGAAACCTAGAAAAGCACCCTACAAACCCGCATGATGGAGCTTGTGAAATTATGAAGAATTTCATCACAATTTTCATGAGCCTTGCTTCCATTCTGAACCCTTGTCCTCAAGTGAGTAAGGTTTTCAATCAAGAAAGTGTGCCAATGTTGTATTTTCATGTTGACATGTTCAGTCGGTCACCAGTTTCTTAAGTGATCCTTTGAGCCATCTGACATGTTTGCTTACTGGCCCCATTTGCCTAAGCAACCAGTCATCTTTTTCCAACCATGTCAAATCTTTCCTAAAGTTGGGCTTTGAATTTTAACCAGGTGACTTAAGGATTAAGTCACTAACCTTGTGGTCATGTCACCATCGATTGGGCCAAGTCTTGTCCATTTAATGCTAACATCATGTATTATGCAATTTTCAAGCTTCAGACATCAAGGGTAATATATAAACCATACCTCGCCAGCCCGTGGGAGTTAAGTGCATGACAAATAAATGCAACGAGGTTAGTGAGAAGCTAACACATGTTCCAGGTATAGCATGGGACCCACTCCCCACTACCGATTCCATGTCTCAACATCTTCAACAAGTGGTCGAGATCAACCAGGCAGAACGATCTTCACCATTCCACGCTAGCTCGTTGAATGAAAGTGATCAATGGTTAAAACTAGTGAGATCAGCAAGATCTCGACACCTGTCCCTCGCTTGCTTAGGCTACGGACCCCACATACAATGAAGGTGTCATTTGACATGGATAGGAATGATTGGTTGCAAATATTTCAATGAAGCACTGCTAGAAATCAAAGGAGGTCAAACACAAGTTGGTCTTTCGATCATCCATCAAGACAGAAGATCAATGGATTGCATTCAAAGTTAGAAAGTGACACCTGATGGTCAGTTCTACTCTACAAAACTAGCTTGTATTAATGGATAACACTCTGTAGAGCAATCAAGTTTATCTCAACTCATGTGAAGATGCAAATGTAGATAATCACGAAGAATAATCAATAGATCTCCATGCAAATGGGAATTAAACAACGCAAGTACATTTGCAATGGGATGCTAGAGTTACGCATGTGTGATGAACACTAAGTGTGAATGCAATTGTTTCACCCAATAAATACAATAGAGGTGGTTGTTATTTGCATCATTATCACATAATAGTTAAATGTTTTTCGGTGTGAGCAATTATCAAGAGAGAAAGATGAGAAAACCAGTAATAAATTTGGTTCATCTAAATTTACAAATGTCTAGCCCAAACTCATAGGAAGTTGCTCCTACCATGGAAGTGGGTACTTCTTCTAAGCCTAGATTGGCACCAAGTAGATGCAGTCACCAACTGCAATTCCAAGGTGGTGTTGCCATAGAAGAGGGTGACAAAGGAAAATGTCTAGTGCAATCTCTGACTAGATCAAAGCAAAAAGTGAGGTATGGGCATGGCTCTTATGGATGCCAGCACTCTCCCATCAACCTTACAAGCACCTCCTCTAGCAACACTGATTCAAAGAGTGATTATGCTTATTCTCGGTACTTGGCACTGCTAAATGAGGGATTTCCCTTAAACAAGGAGGTGATCTATGTGTTGCCACTGGCTATCAAAACACCAAGTTGTCATACTAGGAGCGCATCTAGAAAAGGAAAGAAGGAGGAAGAAGTTGAGGTCTCTTCTATCCCTCCTCCAATGAAGAGAAGTGCTTAGGTATACTGTGGAAATGACTTTGGTTGTGGTAGTGTGAGTGGAAAGTGAATTTTTTGTGTTTGAAATCTTCTTTTTGTTGGTGTTTGTGAATTTTGCTATGGTGGGATTTTGTTTTGCATTCGTGGAAATTTTTTAGATGATTCAACATTAGTCATGCACCTTCGTGGAACTTTGGTTGCCTGGTTCATGATGCTTGGGTGGTGACAAGGGAAGTTTTTGTGGTACTTTGCATTCTCTTCCCCAGTGGCGGTTATATTGTAGGCTTTCTCTTATTATACTAGCTTTTGTAATTTTAGTATGTGGTTTATTTTTTTGAAATTCACATCAAATTCAGCTAAAATTTTGGTGAAATAAGAATTTTACATCATAATTGCATTCGAGTTTGAAGATTGTTGCTCCTTATTGATATAAAGGGAATTCAAGAATTGAAGATAGAAAGGGGGGAGAATAGAGAGAGAGAGAAAAGAGAAAAAAAGGATAGATAATAGAGAAGTATAAGGTTAGGTCTAGGCCAGTCCATATACAATTATAGTGATAGGAATGGAGGAGCATGCCTACTTTTAGTTATTTGGCACAAATATATACATATTATCTTAAATTTTTGTGTAGACTTCATCCATGAATATAAATGAAATTTTATCTATGATGCATTTTCTCTCTTTGTGTGGGTTTGAGTAAATATAGGATGAAATTGTCAATAACATTTTCATTCTTCTTTTGAACATCAATTCAAATGTATATTTTAGTTTTGTGCCTTGATTCAAGTAATCAATTAAATAGTCAAATAGACTTATAGATTTACAATTATCTGCTTGGGATATGATAAGATGTTGTGTATCACAGATTTTGAGTCTCATAATGCAAAGTTGTTATGTGGATAGTCTTTTCCATTAGGATTTGAGATAATTTTTGCATTATTGGTATTGTGTGTATGACTTCATAGCCCAATGGATAAGGAACTAATCTATTTCCTTGAGAGATTTTTCTAATGGGTTAATCAAATTATTCTAGGGTGGTTGACCTAGAGTCAGAATTTGAATTTATTTTAAACTTTCCAAAATCTTTATACAAATCTTACATGCAATTGTAATATGTGAGGGCATTTACTGAAATGGTAGCAAGTTACTTAGAAACTAACCAATTTCATAGTAAGCTTTTCATATTTACCTTTCAATTGCAATGATCTATGAAAGAGATGTCTTCCATCAAGTAAAATTTAAGTGAACACCAATAGGAATACCCTCCTCAGCCCCACAGAGCCTAAAGTGTAGAAGATTTCAAGCTCTAACTAGATCTTGTTAGTTGGCTAGTCATTTTTAGGAGTTTTGAACATAGGAAATGGAAAATCCTTAGAAGTTCCTTTAGGTGCACTAGAAAAACCACCAACACCACAATCCTATAGGGAAGGTGTCCTCTAAGATCTCTCACAGGAAGGAAACCCCACAAAAAGTGCCCTATAGACCCACAGACCTGTAGGGAAGGTGTCCTCCAAGATCTCTCACATGAAAGAAACCCCAAGAAAAGCATCCTATAGACCCAGAGACCTATAGGGAAGGTGTCCTCGAAGATCTATCACATTAAGGAAACCCTAAGAAAAGCACCCTACAGACCCGCAGACCTATAGGGAAGGTGTCCTCGAAGATCTCTCACATGAAGGAAACCCTAGAAACAACACCCTATAGACCCACAAACCTATAGGAAAGGTGTCCTCCTTGATCTCTCACATGAAGGAAACCCTAGAAAAAGTGACCTACAAACCTGCAGACCTAGAAGGGAGTGACCCCCAAGATATCTCGCATGGAGGAAGCTCATAATAAGTGCCCTATAGGCTTGCAAACCTGTAGGGAGGTATCCCCCAAGAATATCACATGTAGGAAACCCAAGGAAGGGGACTTCCTACAGTTAGAAAGTGACTTTACATGTGCACCTACAAAGCGACATGTCTATCTATAGATAGGACATGTCCAAAAACACTCACCTAGTCAAGTAAGTGAACAATTAACATGAGCGTCGATAGATTAGTAAACTTTCAAAGGGGTCCCTCGAGAACCTAATGTGAAGAAAGGGGTCCACTCAAGGGATGCTTTGTTTGTAAGGGTGGAAGAGATGTTTCTTTCTCAAATTGATTCATCATCAAGGAATCCTTTTGACAGATGTTCACTTGATCAAGGAATTTCAAATGGAGAAAATGTCCCCACAAGAGGGGAAGGTCGAAGTTGCTCCCTCCTTGAAGAAAAGATCCCATGTTCTTTCTTTGCGAACCCATGATGAAGGAAACATGTTCTATTAGGGGTCCAATTCGAGAATGTGATTCTTTGAAAAAAATTTGTGAATATTATCAAGAAAAGATTCATTGGCAACGAATGCATTTTCTAAAAATCAAAGTAACAACATTGTAACACATGAAAGGGACAACTCAAGAAAAGAAGAGAAAAAGAGATAATCACAAACAAAGTGCACAAGGGTGATTTGATATTTTAGGGTTAGAACTGCTCATAAATATGTATGTAAGTATAATAATAGTATATAAAATGAACTTTCATCAACCCCCTACTATATCAGACCATGTGAAGAATGCATGAGCAGAAAAAGTAAAAATAAAAAATTGGGTCAACATGGAAGGGAAGCCTAAATTCCCCCAACACTTTGCATCATCCCTAATTTATCAAAAACCTATCACAAACATGGAAGAATGATCATACAAATAGAAGAAGGTTCACGACACAAAAAAAAATCTTGTATCCAAACATCAATAATGGTGACAATGGTCATCCAGGAACACATAGCATGATCACAATGAAACACATCACAACACACACACGTCTAATCTAAATATAAAGAAGAGGCCTCCCCCCAATACTAATCAAGCAAGAGGTCATATGCTTCCCAATCTAGATCATCGTAAGGGGAAGGAGGATGAGCCTATAGTGGTGGGATGTTAATAGGAGGAGCTTTTGAACCTCCCGCAACAAGGGCTAAGGAAGAAGGCCCAACAAGGTCTTCTCCACTAGGCTCTTGTGGAGCTATGGTCAAAATTTTCACAAAAATAACTGAAAAGGAAAAGACTTCATCTAGAGAGTTAAACATGCACTTCACAGGAGTGCCATGTCATACCTCAATGAACAGAGAAGGTTGCACCTGAGATTCACCACTAGGCTCACCAAGTGACTTGGAGTGGTGATGAACTCAGGGGAAGCTGGGGTGGGTTCCATCACTAGGACACAAAAAGTTAGCATGGGACCACCTTTTGAGGAAGGTGGGATCCTCTTACATCCTCTATTGTTGGAAAGAGCACCCTCCACCTTCTACTTTATTAGGGGATGTGAACTCCCCACAAGAAAGTTGAGAGGTGTAGAGGAAGAGGAGGAGAAAACCAAATCAGATACCACCGAAGTGTTTGACATATCTACGGGCTTTGGGAAAGGAGGGACATCAACAAGGGTAGATTCGTTGAAGGAGAAATGAACACCTACACCTTTTTGGGGTTAGGTGCATTCGTACTCATAGCGGAAGTCAAAAGAAAGATTAACCTAGATTGGATAGAAACATAGGGGAGGAGAGATGATGATGCATGAAGAGGCCCTAAAGTAGGGTCAGTAATCTCCTCTTCCTCTCTTAATAAGGTGTATTGCTAAGATACGAGAGGATTTTGTCAGTGCTTGCACTCATGCGCAAGGTAGTTTTTGTGACTCTTCAAACTGAAGAGCGGTGACTATGAAGGGAAGGAGGGCTCCTACTCAGCCATGGGAGTTTCCTCCATGGTTGTTTCCAGTGGAGGGATAGGTTCTTGAATGGGATTAGGAGGAACAAGTTGAGAAGCGACTATGGGAGTTAGTTCTAATGCCTCAGTAGTGGGCCTCTTGTCATTTACTGCTTTGGGAGCAAAAGTGGTAGGTGGTCATAGAGGTTGACACATAGAAGATTCCCCATGGGGACCTTTTCCTCTACCATACAAGTAGTACCAAGGTCTAAGAAGTTTAGTATGGAGGTTTGATATCCTAATCTTAGGTATACACCAAGGTGGTATCATTAGACTTAGTGGATTAAAATGAGGCATATTCATCCAAAGCTCTTCTCTAAAAAGAGGAGGAGAGCCATCTCGAGGATGGGTTGGCTTCTCTTTCCCTATTCGAGAAGGGGAGGTAGAAATTTAATAGAAGATTAAGTTTCAACTGTCCCTTGCCCCTGGTCTTGTACTTCATATAGTTTTTGTAAAGTAGGTTCATTCTTGGAGGAATCGGATCAACTGGTGGGGGGAAAAAGTTGTCTAACGAGTAACCCCTATGGGACACCAATGGTTGGTATCTAGTTTTATGCACTACATACACAAGACCTTCATGGGAGAACTTCAAACACTTATGAATAATCATGGTGATTCCATTCATGGAAGCTAACCAAGGTATTCCTAACTTCATCTTGAATAGATCCGAGTCCAGAATGATATCAAAGACTGTGTCTATAGCCCTAGGTCCAACTAGGATAGACAAAGCTATCAATATATACATCTTTAAAAAAAGGCCATCTTGTGTACAAATGGTAGATTTTGTTTCTTCATACTCTTTTCTATGTAATGAATTAAGCCACAATGTCGCCTTTTTAATGACATTCACTCGGCTCACGGGGTCGACTAGGACTCATGTCACAATGCTGCCATTTAGGCAAGTGGGAATGTAGAGGGTAGAGGGCTTTTTGTTTAGGGGTAAGTCTTGCGATGTGAATGTTATGCCTGGGAAATTGGGCACAATTTGTGTGGGAGGGGTAACCATCACCATGTTAACATACACCTTAGGCCAAGTAGTATAATCGGACGGATCAATAATCATGCTTGCAGAATGTGATAGAAATGGGTCCATGTATATCTACAATCCACTATTCACTTTTTCCACCAATATGTTTGTATTTTTTTTATCTCCATCAAGATGGATAGTACCATCCTCGATGCAGTCATGTATCTCATGATGCAAGTGCATACAATATTCAATATCATGTTTGCTAACTTAATGGTACTGATAGAAGGTATTTGGATTGTACCAACTAGCGAAAGGTTCCTTAAGAGGTTTTGGGTTCTCCAAGGTTATGATTTTGTCCTTCAACAACTTTTTCAATATGGAAGAATAAGACTCTGCTAACTTTGTGAACTTTCAGCTGCACCTGAGGCTATTATTAGTCATAGCAGCTACTACATTCACAACAACCTTACCTTTCCTAGAGATGGATACAATGGACTTTCCTTCTGAACAAGAGTGAAAGGGGGACCCCTCGAACTAAACTACTATTTTTTATACTCCTGTAATACAACACACAGATGCATGAAAGAAGGGTGTTTCATAAATGAAAACTTCTCCTGCAAAGCTCTTTAAAAGTTCCCTATGAACACCTTCTACACATCAGAATCGAGCAGCGGGTATGAGATTTGTGACAAGAGTGCTTGGTATATCACTATAAAATTAATAAATATTTTCATTGTCACGTTGCTTGCATCGGATGAGATTAGAAAATTTCATCGTCGATCCGATGTTAGCTTGGAATTGTTGTAGGAATTGGTCTACAAGTTGGTCAAATGAGAATGGAATTTCTAGGTAATTAACAATACCATTTGAGAGTTGTATCCTTAAGAGATCGGGGGAATAACTTCACCATCAATGCATCATGATGGAAGAAATTTGTACATAGGGCATTAAAGGCGGACACATGTATTTGTGGGTCCTTTTTTCCACCACATTTTTTGAATTTGGGGATCTCAATTCCTTGTGGGAAGGGAGCATTTAGAATTCCAACTGACAATAGCCTGTGTTAGAAGAAGGGTTGAAAGATAAGCTAGGTAGAGGCTTGGGAGAGACTCAAGAACTGGCTCTGCATCTTACCCATATTTTGAAGAAGAATGTTCAGAATAGGGTCATTAGAAGATATAGGACTGGAGGAACATCCCCCAGAACTACCACCAAAGCCACATTCATGGCATCCACTGGAACCACCTCCACCAGTGTAACTTCCACTACTAAAGCCATCACCACTACCAAAGCCCCCACCACTCATCCTACCAAAACCTCCACTACTGGAGGTGATAGGAGGGGTGAAGGTAAATCAAAAGGGTACTCTATTCACCTTGATAATTTTGGATCTCTTAGAGGTAGATGGGATCCTGATGGAGGGTACAACATTGGCCATGTACATAGACATAGGAGGCATCAACATTCCTAGCTATCTCTCATGATCTTCAAAACTGGCCCCTTGTACAATGTTGGGATTGTTTAGAGGAGCACATGCTTCAATCAGACTAGAGAGACTAGCCAAGATTTCTATGCTTGTTCAATCTTTCCTAACCATATATTTTATTTCGCTAATAACCCTAGTTGATCTAGCCATCTTCAGGTCCTTTTCCAAGTGATTTTTTAGGTCACCCAATCCTTTGCTAAGGACAAAAATATACTCTGAAGGAATGTGAACAACCTTTTACTCACCCATTTACGATGGTATAAGAGATGCAGGAGGAGTGGGGACATGGTTAGTCTCATCGAAGATCCCTACCTCGCCCCTTGACAACTACTCCTATGTGGCAAGACCAATAGCAGATCCAACAAAAAGGCATGTAGAGAAACCATTAGTGACCTTTGTCCTCTCCATTGGAATGTGTCATACACTTATCCTAAGAAGATACCTAGAGGTTGTGGATTGGGTTGTGAGGCTCATAAACCTTCACAACACTTAGGGGCACAACAATCACAAGGTATAAGGGAAAGCTTCAATACGAATGAATGAACATACGTTGGTTCATGTCAAGTTCACCAAAAATGTAAGAGAGGGGACCAACCATGTCAAGGCCCTAGGTCATGGAGAGCCAAAAGCATAAGGCTACCCTAACTTACCTCACTCTAAATGGGTGTTTAAAATGAGTAACAAGAATGATGAAGACTATCAAGCCCTTAGATCACTTTGTGGGCCCAAAATTTAGTTTGGGCTAGGCAAGCTAGCGTTTTGGAGTATGTTTTGTGCCTCAAATATTTCTCTATCAGAGGTTGACATCGTAGTTTTGGGACATTAGTGTGGTACGCTAGCATCTGTATGGACATAAAACAATGAACAAAGTAAAACTACTAAAAGGACCTACTAACAGCCTAGCTAGTTCAATCTAGATGGTAAAAATAGAATGAGGAAGTATGCAAAATAGATACTAAGTTGATAAAGTAAATAGACTAGGACTAAGGTGATGAAAATAACCTCACAAAAATTTCTATTCACCGGTTAGTTCAAAATGCATGTCCACCTACATGCAAGAAAGAGGGGAAATTTTTTGGGGCTGTATAGGGGTTTTCCTTAGTCAGACCCACATTTTGGTGTTTCCACCTCCACGAACAACCAAATAGAAATGATAGAGAAATGTATGATAGAGAAGTAAAGAAAGGAACTAGATGAATAACACTACAAAATAGTATATAGCTACTCAATCAAATTGTAAAGGAGAGGAGTGAAAATATTACCACCTCCACCAAAAGCTCACTAGCTAATGATAGAGAAAGAGAGCTTGAACAATCACCATAGCCTTGACTGCAATGAAGGGAGGTGTTGCAAAACCTCAAGCCCCTACTGCAATGGCTTGCTTAACACTTGTTTAACAGAGTTGATGGAGTGTTGTTACAATGGAGTACTAAACTGCTATTAAGAGTGGAGAATGAAATTGAATGCTTAAAGAATTCAAAAAGAGATCAGTTGAATGAATAATGGAAGAATTTGAAGAAGAAGAGGGAAGAATCTGCCATTTTCGGGGTCACTTGATCAAAGAGGGACATTACGAATTGTTCCCAATGGGAAGTGTAACATCTCTTCCAACTTCAGATGTAGGAATCCATTAGGGACGTAAGCACACTGCATGGATTTATATGCACTATGTGGGCATCCCCGACAAATATTATTCTACCAACACAAAGGAAAAATTCCAAGTAGAAAGAAGTTATCCAACAGATGTGGAATTTTGACTTCATATTTGGTTTTCTAAGGTGAGGATGTAAGAAAAGAGAATTTGTGCAAGGGGTGCAAATTTTCTCCTATACAATAGGTATGTATCCTTAATTTCCCAAAATTCAAATATTACAATCTGAAATTGAAATAAGGATTTAGGGACCTTAAAATAAAGCCAAAAGCATATTTTAAATTAATGTTAAAAGGCCTAGGGATGACCCATTCACCCATAGGTGAATGGGTCCATGGTCCCTATTCCTAGAACACACATTGCTCAAGGTAAAGTGTTATGTGTTGGCATTAATTATTGTCAAGTTCCCCTTCAAAAAATGTAATTTATTAGGCTTATAGATGTAAAATAGGGATTACTAAGGAATAATTAAGTCCAATTTAATTAAGAGGGCCCAAATAAAGTGTGAAAATGTAAATGGAGACAATTTTCAACACTAAATTAAGGCATTATTAAGTCCATTTTAATTATGAGGGCCTAAACAAAGTGTTAAAATGTAAAGGGATACATTTTTCTACACTACATTTAGCCCCAACTTTTGTGACAAGATGACCTTGCATCAAACTTACACTAAAATAGAAAATAAAGAGAGGTCTAATTGTACAATTGTTGGAAGGATAAGATGACAAAGATAAAGGAGGATGATCAAGACTCCAAGATCTAAGATCTCATTGAAAAACCAATAAAGGCACAAGGAGACACATGCCTATGCTAAATATATATATGTAACAATGACAATATACTCAATCATACAATGTCAAACACTCAAAGAAATAAAGAAAAAGAAAAGGCGCGGATCAAGCCTTGACTATTTTCCCAACTCAATGTAGATCAAGCCTTAGTTGTTTCTCCAAAAAATTTACAGGTGGAAATCATACAATCAACCATGCACACTCACACGGGCCAGTGAAATCCATTGTCCACTAGGCGAGCCTCCAAAATTGGAAAATGAGAGAATCTTACTAGGATACCATAACCATACCAAAAATATACCTCCTAATAACTTTGATAAGGCACCACACAATATGAACTTTGAGCTTCATAAGGCTTAGAAAGCAGTGTTATGCTAAACACTCATGAACAAACATGGCCCCACTAGAAAGAAAGGTGCGTTATGCTTGGTGGCCATGAAAAGGGTTGTAACTTCGAGCTTCACAAGATTAGATAGTTTTGTTATGCTAAACACTTATGAAAAAAATGAAAATAGTGTAAGACATGTTCAAAGAAGTTTTTCCTGGTTCATGTAAGGTCTCCTCTTAGGGAACATTGTGTTTAATGTCTCCAAGAGAGGACAAGTCTACGATAAAATATTTATAACTTAGGGAATGTAATGCGTAGCATCACCACTAAGAGGAATGTCATATTCCAAGAAAGGTCACACTCTTGGATGACATCAAACCCAATGAAACCACCAAGAAGAAGACACATCACTAGAAGTAAGAAGACCACACTATGAAACATAAGATATAGTAAAAAATTTCAAAATGATAAGCCAATGTATGCCCCCACTTTAAAGAAATTGCTAAAAACCATTGTTGTGAGAAATTAGCTTAAAGTAGAAAATGATAAATACTAACATTAAAGAAGGCATGAGAGCTTATTTGGAAATCCCTATGTCAAGCATATGTTTCCAAATGAAGCTACATCATGAAAAAGGGAGGGGTTGCCACTGAATGAAATCCCAAAATCACTCATAACAGATCCACAGATTTTGGGTCAGCATATGTCTTTGCTACAATGATACTATAGAGATTAAAAACATCATAATTCCCCAAATAACTCATGGAAATTGAAGAATCACACATAGAGTGAAAAAAATATATTTTGGGTCAACATCGAAGAGACCTAAATGTCACCACACCCTGTGTCATCCCCAAAAGGAAAAAAATAAGACCAAAGAAAAGATAAAGGTTTATGACATATAGAAGAATGTAGATACAAATAGAGGAATGATTATAAAGACATGTCAAATAGAACAATATCGAGGATCACATTATGCACATGAAATCACATAAAAATAACATTAAAATAACACAAAGAAAAAGAATAGTAGGTGCATGTGAGTCAATCTATAGCAAGTCGTCTGCATCCCAATCTTTTTCATCATATGCAAAAGGTGAACAACTAGCAAAAGAGACAACTGCAAGTGCCAAAATAGGACAATCACCATGTTCAACACGTGGTGAATCACTCTTTTTAGGAGGATCATTACAATTGTTATCATTTAAGCTCATAGAAGAGGAAAATAATGAATTTGGCTCATTATACACTTCCTCATAAAATTTTGCAATTGCATCATTATCATCCAAATTAATCACAACAAAAGGTCTTATGATAATATCCATGGAAGGTACTTTTTCTTGTTGTGGTTGAAGTTTAATATTTTCTAGTTTTGGTGAAGGTGGAGAATCATCATGTATTGCTTGAGATAAGTTTGTATTTTGAGGTGTTGCATCATGTTTTTGTTGTAATAGATGAGAAATAGCATGACATCTATGCCTATACTCTCTAGCATTTTGATTTCCTTTTGTTTGGTTTTCAAGTTATTATTACATAGGAGCAATTTTATCAAACATAGGTCACTTTTCTGCCCTTATTGGAGGAACAAAAGGAACCATGGGAGTTTGTTTGACCACTTTTTCTTTAGCTTTGTAATTTTTTTTGATTTGAGGAGGCACAACAAGACTTATTTGGTTACCTCATAGTCTCTTATATGAAATGGGTGGAGGATTTGTCATAGATTTATAATAGTTACTTGGAAGGGATTTTGGTTTAATCATGGTTTCATCAAGGATGGGAGGCTCAATCGTGGGTTGAGGTATATTACTAAGGGATAACTTTGCTATGTTTTTTTCCTTAAACTTTTGATAGGACTTGAAAAAGAAGTCTTCATGAGGCCTAATTGATTCCATAGGTTTGGGCCAAAATAAATGCAATGAGAAATTCCCACAGGAAGACACGTGATTAAAGCCACTATAATGTAAAGTAAAGATTTATTTTCCAAATGGAAACTTTAATCATTTATTCTCTACCAATGGGATAATATTCTTGGAGTGAAGCCATGGATAGCCTAACTTCACATGAAATTGATCCAATGTTGGGATGATGGAGAATGAGACATTCAATTGTTTCAGTCCAACTTTTAAAGGAAGAATTATCGAACCTGTTGTAGGGAAAGAAAAACCATTATGTGTTTTGATCCATTATTTTAGTTATTCATAAGTATCTTGATAAAGCTCATACACAAATAAGAATTATTCAGCTATCGCATTATCTTAACAAATGGTATCAATTAATATTCTATTAGTAGACTTGTAGTTTATTCTTCCAACTATGTAAAGAGGACCATCAGGTGCATGTTTGATTATGTCATGTTGTGAGAAAGAAATGTCAAGGCAAATTTTTGTTAGGCCCTTACAAGGTTGAAGTTCAATGAGTCTAATTAGATTTTCCATGTTTTTCATGTTATCATCACTCGTTTCAATATTCATCACATAATTATTTGTTTCGATAGCTTCAAGAAAAAGGAGATGTTATGATTTGTAATAGGATTATTAATGATTTACAAGTTTTAGTTGGGAGGAGTTGCAGACTTATTACGTTGATCACTAACACTGCTAATTTGAATGTGATTAGAATCAATGAGGTCTTGCACAATATGTTTAAGATGCTTGCAATGTTACATTTCATATCCATTTTGTCGGTGAAGATGGAAAAAGGATTTTTTTCTATAATTTAGAGGTAAAGGTTTAGTAGGATCGGAAGCCCTAACAAGAGGTAGGGAATTTAAGTTCTTGTTTAAGGGTTACAACATGGTGTTATGTAGGGTATCAAGTAGAGGGGTAAATTTTCTATTTCTCTCTCCAAATGTATATGGATTTTTCATCTTTATGGTAGCCACTTGAGTGTCAACATGTTGAGTTGGTTGAGGGGGATTAAGTTGTAAAAATACCTTATGTTGTTTCTTGAATGGTTGGTAGTTGGTTTGAGGCATGGATTCATATTTTTTAGGAAATTTAAAGGGAGTCTTCACTTCATGACTACTAACCAAATTTTGGTAATCATGAAGGGAAATACACAAGTTTACAAAGGAAGTAAATTTCAACATCTCAAGTTTAGTTTGGATTTTGTTCTACAAATTGGCAATAAAAATTATTTGAAGGTCAACATCAAGAATCTTAATGTTTATTTATGAGTAAAGAAATTGATATCGTGATATGAAATTAGTGACCTTTTCATCATCCTTTTGTTTGCATGTCATTAAATCAGCTAAGGTCATCTTAGGACCCATTTTTATTTAGAAGTGATTGAGAAAGGAATCAATAAGTTCATTGAATGAATGTATTGAGTTATTTAGTAAGGAGAAAAACCATTCCAAAATAGTATCCTTCAAGGATCTAGGGAAGATTTTATCCAAGAGTTTATCTTAAAAAATGAAGTCACTACATAGGGTTGTATATATGAAAACATGGCTAACAAGATCTCCTTTCCCATCATATTTCACAAATCTAGGAATCTTTATACCTTGTGGCATTTGTGTTCTCAATATATCAATGGATAAGGGGTTTCTTTTGAAATATTGTTAAGGTTCACCATTTTGATTTTGATTCAATGGAGAAAATTCTTGTTGGAGGGATGAAACATTTTGCAATATTTGGTTAAGGATGGGATCATTGTTTGTGTTGTGAGATGGAGGTGAATATGGTGGAGTTGTACATGTATTTAGAGGGCAAGTGACTTCTAGGTTTTTGAGGGGAGATGGATTAGGAGATATGAAATTTGAATGCACAAAGCTAAAGGGATTCACAATGGAAATGCCTAAGGAAGTATTGAAATTTCTTATAGGCTGTATGGTTGTTGTAATAGTTGGATTAGTGTATGTCAAAATAGAGGTCATGGTTATGGAAGAAGGAATTGGATTTCACCTTGACTTTGGGTATACCCCAAAGGTTGAGCACAAATAGTCATTGTAGGGATATGTTTATTAATGGTATGATATATTCTACAAAAAACTTACAGTCCTTGTTCATTTTCAATCATTCTCATCATGTTATCTATGACAAGAATGTTAGTACCAACAATGTATTCAGAACACACAAAGTCTTGCAATATATCTAGTTCTTTATCCATTCTTCTTAGGTTCTCTTGAGGGACTGTATTAGAAACCATTTTATCAACATCAATCACATTGGTTATGGGTAGGGAGGTCATTTGAAATGAAGTTCCAATGGTATGATCCATAGTGGGTTGACTAGCGTCAACACTATGAGTGAAAGTTAGAAAACCCAAGATCCATGATGAGTGATCTATCATGGGATGAAATGACTCTCAAACTACACCTCATGATAGTATTAGCAATAGGAAACCAAGTTATAAATCTCATACACATTCAATACAAGTACGTAAGAGAAATTTCTAGATTTTAAACAAGATAATGTACTGATTATAATATGCAAAAATCTAAAAATGATGCAAATTTGAATTCAAACAATGCACTGAATTTGATAAATTAACCTTAATATGAACAATTTCAGGAAATAAAAATTTTGGAAACTGAAACAACCAACTGAATGTGTGAATATAGAAGCAAAAATAGTGTTTTTGATGCTCAGAGATGCAAAAAACCCTGATTAGGGACTCATTCTCCCATGGGAGAATGGGTCTTGCTTCGGCAATTTTAAAATTTAAGTTACAAATTTCTATGTTGATTTTTATGTCTTTAGATTTTAGTTTCAAATAGGTGTTTATAGTTTTAGATTTTTGGAAAAGTAGGTTTAAATGTAAGTGCAAAATGTAAGGAAGCTAAGGTAGCAGAACAACTTCCTACACTAATCTTGAGAGGAGGAAAATGAAATTTTTTTACAAATCTTGAACAAATGAAGAAACTTAAACAAAATTAAACATAAACATCACACATACCACAACACAATGATTTATGTGGGGAAAACCCTTTCAGGAGAAAAACTTCACACTCCAAAAGCTACCCAATATATTATTCAGAAATCACAAACAATACAATATACTTGCAGAGAAAGCTTCTCATTGGAGTATCACCAACTAGAGATCCAAAGGAAACATGACCATTAGAAGAATTCTAGAATATATCACAATACATGGCTATAATACAATTCCCTCCTAAAATAGGGTTGCCTTCTAGGGCAAGTCAAGCTAATAAAATACTAGTCATTGTTGTTGGATGAACAATACCCTATGTATCAATAGTAACTTATGTAATTGTAAGGTTGAGAAACATTTTCTCAACACAAAATGATGCTAAATGATAAACAAAAAGACATAATTTGAGATGCAACTTTGATTCAATTTTCTTATCTAAATGACCGATCATGTGCAATGTTATGAAAACACTATGCAAAATTATTGAGATTTTTGAATTTTCTTGATTTTAAATGATGCAAAAATGGAAACCAAAAACACTAAATGAGACACAAATCAATGCAATGCAATGAAAAGTAACACAAATCCTAGATCTATGACTAAAATGACTCTAAAATCATAAAGTTATGATGCTCAAAAGTCGGCTTCACCAAAATGAAGCATAGAAAAATATGTTTGGTTCAAAATGAAGTGATAAAAAAGGTGTATGTTAGACCTATCTTTCTATATTCATTAGGAAATGAGATTCCCACAAAGAATTGAATAACAACCCTTAGGTGAATCAACTCAATGTGAGAATCTATAGATTTCTTTATGGTTGAGGATAGGGGTTTCAATGTGAACACTTTTGGGAGAAAAACTAAAAATAGAACATAAACCTAATTATGCCAATTCAAACTTGAAATAGAAATATAAAGCTCAATATTGAGAGAAGCAGAAATTTGATTGCACATCTAAGAAGAGTAGAATGATTTTTATGAGTCACCAAAAGTCACTTTTAGGAGGTTGTTTAGCACTCATTCGTCCCTGGGCGAATGAGTCTTTTGTCAGGGTTTTTAAGAAACTTTTGGGAGCCTCCAATATTGATCAGTAGCTTTTGATGTTGGGAAATTGCGTCTCAAACTTGCAATTATATAATAGATAGTGTTGATAGGTGAAATGGTTTTTTTACTTAAGTAATGGGATTCCAATATTTCCTAACCTAATTCATGGGGTTCCAATGTTTCATAACCTCCAAACTTAGTGATCTTTTTTTGTTGATGTGTTCTGGGTTTTTAGAATTTCAGAACCTATGACATGAGGTTTTGAAGTTTTTTTTTTTAGTGACTTAGCAATCTCTTTTTTGTTGGCGAGTCATGGGATTTTAGAACTTCATTACCTCTGACATGAGGTTCTGAGGTTCAATTGTTTTGTGACTTAGCGATGAAGTGATGAGGAGGAAGGAAGCACTATGAGTGGGATCTAGCCATAATGACATGTGATGACAAGTTAGAAAAGGGAGTGATGGTTTATTGTGCCAATGGTGGAGTTGATACATTGTAAATCTACATCATTAAATATTCGGGTTTAGATCTAATGGTGAATATTTTTTTTGCCTATCTTTCCCTATAATGTAACTCTACTTTTGTGAGGGCACTACATTACAGCAGAAAGTGAGTATGTTAGTAGCCATGTTGTCTCTTGATCTATGAGTGGTGATACTCCTATGAGAAGCTTTCTCTGCAAGTATATTGTAATCTTTGTGATTTATTGAATAATATATTAGGTGCATTATATTTATGTTTATTTTTTTTTAAGTTTATGTAACTATTAAAGATCTACAAAAGTTTTGCATTGTTCTCCTCTCAAGATTAGTGTAGGAAGTTGTTTTGCTACCTTAGCTTCCTTTCAAGTGGTATCAGAGCCTGACCGCCTTTGGTTTCAGTTGTGGGTTGTTGGGTTTTTTGAACTAATCCAAACTTGAGTGGAAGTTTATGTAGAAGAAACTTTGTGATCTTTTTATAGGGATTTTTAGATGGCTAGTTCATTAGGGATAATAGAGGTGAAATTTTTTTCTAGAAATAATTTTGAAATGTTGAAGCTGAAAATGGAGGATCTATTGATAGATCGATATCTATGGGATCTTGTTGATGAGAACGTTTCAAAGCCCGCAGATCCTACTCTGGATGCTCAGTATGATGTTATGGACCGTAAAGCCAAGGATCTAATTAGACTGTGCTTGGAAAACTCTATTTTAATCAATGTCCATGAAGAGACCTATGCACATAAGCTATGGAAGAAGCTTGGTGAGATGTATCAAGCCAAATCTTTAGTGAACAAGAATTTCTTGAGGAAGAAATTGTATTCCTTGAGAATGGAAGAGGGTGGATGGATTACAGAACACCTAGAAGTATTCAATATGTTGGTGGCTCAATGAAATTAGATGGTGTCAAAATGGATGAGGAAGATAAATGTCAAATCTTGCTTTGTTCATCACCTAATTCATGGGATTCTCTTGTTATGGCTATTGGGAGTAATTCTATTATAATGAAGACTAAAGATGTGGTGGGTTCTTTGCTTTCTAAAGAGATGAGGAGGAAAGTATCCATTAGTGCCAAGGAGGCCCTAAATGTTCATGGAAGACCTAAGGAAAAAGGAAAGAAGAATGAGAAGCGTAAAAAATCCAAGTCTAGAGGTTGATATAAGTCTCATGGAAATTCCAAAATTATTTGTTGGAATTGTGGTAAGCCTGGACATGTTCATAAGGAATTTAAAGAAGAAAAGAAGAAGAAAAATAAGAAATTTGATTCTGATTCTGAGTCTAAGAAGGAAGGTGGTGACACATTCATTGTAGCTTTAGCAACTCGTGTAGGTAATGATGAATGGATAATTTACTCAGGTGCATCTTTCCATATGACCTCTAATAGAGATTGGTTTTATGAATATGAAAAATTTGATGGAGGTAAGGTGTACTTAGGTGATGATTCTCATTTAGACATTGCTGGTCATGGTAAAGTTAAAATCAAGTTTCCTGATGGTAGAATAAAAAGGACTAATGGTGTGTTGCATATCCCTGGATTAGCACATAATTTGTTATCTTTGAGAAAACTCATAGATGTGAGTGTGTAGGTAGTATTTTTTTATGCCAATGTTGCAAGATGGTTAGAGGTGATATGGTGATTGCTAGAGGTGTTAGATATGACACATTGTATAAGCTTTATGGATGCACTGTTGAGTGCAATATTACTTCTATGAAAAGAAAATTTGTGGAAGAAGTGAGGGTTTCACATTCAACAAATGGTCATGGATTTTGGGTACCCAATGGTGCTCTTATTTATGAAACTAAGTTACTTGTAGAGAAAAATATGCTATGGCATTAGAGACTTGGCCACATTGGAGAAAAGGGTCTAAGGACTTTGAAAAATATAAAGCTTGTTAAAGGTTTCTCTGATTATAATCTTGAATTCAATTTCTCTGAGAATTGCATTTATGGAAAATAAATTGCATTTAGTTTTACTCAAGTTCTCATAAATCTTGTGGTGCATGGATCTTATTCATTCTGATGTGTCTGGTCCTGTAGATTTTCCTTCGATTGGTAAATCCATATATTATGTTTCATTTATTCATGATTATAGTAGGACATGGGTATATTTTCTAAAGAGTAAATCTTAAGTTTTTAGTTGATTTAAAGAATTTAAAGCAATAGTTGAGTTGCAGAATGGAAATAAATAAAGTTTTTTATGACTCATAATGGCGGTGATTTTTTCTCTAATTATTTTGATATATTCTATAAATATTGTGGTATCATAGACATAAGAAAACTTTATATTCTCCACAACAGAATGGAGTTGCAAAAAGAATGAACAAGACATTGATGGAGAAGGCTAGGAGTATGTTGAGTGGTGTTGGCCTAGATCAAAGGTTTTGGGATGAAGCGGTTTCCACTGCTTGTTATTTGATTAACAAGTCTCCTACATTAGCTCTAATAAGACACCTATAGAAGCATGTTCGGGTTGCAAGCCTTCATTAAGAAATCTTAGAGTTTTTGGTTGTGAGACATATGGTCATGTGCTAAAGGAGAAGCGAACAAAGTTGGAGAAGGTTGTGAAATATATATCTTCATTAGATACAGTTATGGTGTGAAAGGATACAAGCTTTGGGACCCTATTGCACAAAAGGTAATTTATTCTAGAAGTGTTATTTTTAGAGATACTAAGCCTTCTCCTATTACATTGCAGCCAAAACAAAGTAAATAGGAAGATGTGATTCAATTTCCTTCTACACCCAAGGAAGTTGAATCAAGGCCCAAGGATAGAAAAAAAGTTGAGGAGAGCTCATCTAGCTATGAATCCTTAGAAGAGGAGGAAGAACCTCCAACTCAGCATGTTTGGAGGTTGGCAAGGAATAGACAACCACCTAAAAGGTATACACCTGATGATTGGAGATATATTTTTTCTTTGAATACTAGCATGGATGAACCCAAATCTGTAGAAGAGACACTAGGTATGAATGATGCATAATCCTAGAAGATTGCTATGGATGAAGAAATGGAATCTTTGAAAAAGAATGATACATGGATATTGTAACACTGCCTGAAGGACAAAAACCTATTGGTTGCAAATGGGTGTTGAAGAAAAAGATTGGTTCAGATTGAGGTATTGAGAAGTACAAGGAAAGGTTGGCTGCAAAAGTTACTCTCAAGTTGAGGGTGTTGATTATGGTGAGATATTCTCTCATGTTTCAAAAATGACATCCATTATATTTTTTCTTTCTATTGCTACTTCTTATGATTTAGAGGTTGAGAAAATGGATGTGAAAAATACTTTCCTTCATGGTGATTTGGAGGAGGATATTTATATGAAACAACCAAAGCACTATGTGGTGAAAGGTAAAAGTAAATTGGTTTACAAATTGAAGAAATATTTGTATGGATTAAAAAAAAAGTCCTAGGATGTGGTACTAAAAATTTGATACATATGTGTTGAGTTTGGGATTTGAGCATTCTAAATCAGATCATTTTGTTTATTATTGGAACCTATGAAAATGGTTTGGGAAATGAATGATGAATTCACACCCACTTTCAAAGAGATTCCACTCAAGGATAACCCTAGAGATATCAATGCAAAGGAGAATGAAATATAGCAATAGGTCTATCCTAGAGGCTGAAGATGATTTAAAGAGGGGTTCACCACCAAGTGAAAACTTGGAAAAGATATTGCAATTCAAGTTGTAAAACAAAAACCTAAATAACCTAGAAATATGAACAAAATGCAACAAAAAGTTATGAGATAGAAAGTGTGCACCTGGGAGACTGAAGAAAGTAGGATGGAGGTCTAGAATTTTGAAAAATCTATTATTAATGCTGACTAGGGCTCATTTTCCAAGCTAGGCAAATCAGTCCATTTTTTGGAAAAATGTGCAGAAACAAGTTTTAGCCAAAAGGGTATCCAGATTTGTGAAAATATTTGTTAGGCCTATATAGTGGGACTCATTCACCACTTGTGGTGAATCAGTCCACTTTTTCTTTTTTTGAAGTTCAGGACCTAATTTTGTTCCTCTTGGTCTGCTCTACTCTTTTTCACTAGTTTCCAGATCTGAAACTATAAATTTCCACCCGTAGACCTTCTCCAAGCTTCTCCAAGGCTTGATAAAAACTTTAGGGATTTGACAAATTTTCTCCAACTTTTCTCCTTGAAAAATCTGTAACCTATCCCTACAAATCACACACAAAAAAGAGGGAAAAATCTTGTGGGGTTAGTGAATAGGGGTTTTCCTTGTTCAAACCTATTTTTGGTAATTAAACCTTGAAATGAAAGCAAATATGAATGGAGAATGATGAATGAACAAATAACAATGTTGCAACTCACCAAAACCCAACAATAAGGTGCTATAAATATGCTTGAAATAGTTGCAATGGATGTGGTTCTTGACTCTTTCTTGAATTATGTTGATCTTGAGTAAAATGCTTGCTTGATTCATAAACTCTACATCACAATCTTTAGTACAATAAAAAAAAAATGAAGAATGCAATCTTTGACCTGACGATGCACACTTGAAGAATGCTCTAAAAATGCTTGATAATCTTCCCTTGAAATGATCTTGAATGCTCAATGACTTGTAAAATTGTTAGGTGATCTCTTGAATGCTAGGTGAGAATATGAGTGGAAGAACCTTGTATTTATACCCAATTATGCATGAATTCCCAAAATAACAACACTACAAACCAACATCAAATCAAAGAGAATAAAATCCCATTAGAAATTTGAATTAAATTTGAATTTGGGCCACACTGGACTCATTCACCCAAGGTGGAAAATGAGTCCACGAAGGCCCAATTTTTTTGAATATTTTAAAAAATAATTATAAAGGTGTAAAACCTATTTCAGAGCCAAAAGATGCAGGTTGGACACATTTGACCAAGGTGGTGAATGTGTCCCTAACATTAAATCTGGGCCACATAAGCCAAGAATACCTGAATTATGATTGGTGAATGATTGGTGTTGGGATTATTCTAAAAAATATGCAGTAAATGAGGCTTGTGGATGCAAAATATGGAAAATTAAAGCATAAGAAAGCACAATTATTAATGAAAATCCTAGAGAAATGTGAAAGTGTGTTACAACACTTTACAACACTCCAAATAAGGCAAGATTAAGGTTGATTATGTTTATTATGCTTAGTTATTTCATAAAACCCTAGAAAAGTGTGAAAGTGTGTTATAACACTTCACAACACTTTTGCAAGGAACCATTTCAAATTATTAGTTCATAAGCGCCCAAGTTCTAATGTGAATACATTATCCACATTACAACATTAAATCAAGGCAACATTAAGCCAAAACCACAAGGAGGGCCCAAACAAGTTAGAAAAAGAAGGATTACTTTTTTGGTGACTCCATCTAGCCCCCACTTTAGTGAGAGGATGAATTTTCTTCAAACTCACACTAAAGTAGACAATCACACATGAAGAGGGGTTCAAATGTACCGATACCAATAAGATGAGATAATGATCAAGAGGGGTGATCAAGCCCCCAACATCAAGATCCCATGGAAAACCAACATAGGAACAAAGAAACACACATGAGAATTCTATAAAGAATAGCTATAAGGCACAAGCATACACTTCCAAAGATGAAAAAGAGAAATGGTGAAATAAAAGAATCGGATCAAGCTTCGACCATTTGTCCAAAAATGCATACTCACTCTGAGGCGATGAAACTCTTGGTTGTCTGCTGGGTGAGAAGTCCTAAAAGGTGAGAGACATACACTCATGGTTGGTATGCACTCACACACACAGAAGTGGTTGTGGGGAAAGTCATGCCTTGGTTAGAGTTTACCACTCAAACCATACCAAAGTTATACACCTTGATAAATTTAATAAGGTACCACAAAAAAAATGGTTTTCGAGCTTCATGAGACAATAAAAACTTTGTATGCTTGGAGATCAGGAACAAATAGGATGGCTCTACAAGTAGGAAACCTATTTTATGCAAGGTGGCCATATAAATACAAATTCAAAATGCAACAATAGGAAATGTTCAAATGATTCTTGCTTAGTTCATGTGAGGTCTTTAACTTAGGGAACATTGTGCCTAATGTCTCTAAGAGAGGACCAATCAAAGAATAAAAGATTCAAAACTTAGGGGATGCAATGTGTTGCATCAAGCCACCAAGAGGAATATAATATGCTAAGAGAGATCATTCTCTTGAAGGAAATCACACCCAATGTCATCCACAAAGTGAGAAACACATCGTATGAAGTAAGAAAAACTGCACCAAGAACCATGAAAAGGGAAATGCAAAAGAATAGTGCCAATGTATGCCCTTAATTTAAAGAAATTGCTAAACACCATGTTGTGAGAAATTACTTAAAAGCTGAAAATGCAAATAAGGAACACATGAGAGCTAACTTGGAAAACCCTATGCCAAGTCATATGTTTCTGAGTAAAGTTGAATCATGTATGAGAAAAAGAAAAGAGAGGGGTTGCCGCAAAATGAAAATTCCAAACACATAAGGGTTCTATGGATTTGGGGTCAATATATTCTTTGCTACATTATTTTTAGAGAGCTTGAAACTTTCATCATCCCCAAAATACACATAGAACTAGAAGAATGACACAAAGATAGTGAAAACAAAGAAAAACCTTCTGGGTCAAGATGGAAGAGAATAACACAATTGAAAGATTTTTTTTTCCTACTCCTCTCTCATCCATCTGCATTTCAACAACATACACACATGGTGGATTCTATGTTGGGGGTACCCTACGGTCTCCCTCTATCCCCTCCTAACCTGAGTCTCACCCTATCACATGTAGAATTGTGTACCTTGGAAGCCTCTCCTAGAGTGTTTGATCCTTTGATTCTGGTTTTGTTTGGTTTGGAAGTTCCGATGGTCAAGGTCCTTCTGGAGGTTAAAGGTTGGAAGGATGTGCTGACCAATGGTAATAATAGTACTAAAGTCCCCTCCCCTCGCCCTAAAGAGGAAGTCATTGTCACAGGAACAAATTTTTCTATCTCTGATAAAGTCAGTGATAGGATTCTTTCCTCAATGGAAAATGTGGTTGTGGGTTGTTTCCTGTCCTTCTAACCTTTTGTGGATATGTTCAAAGATGGGCTACTACTAAATGGTGTATTGAAGGAAGTGTGGAAATTTGTGCAATGACGAGTGGTCTCTTCCTTTTCAAGTTCAAGGCTTTAGATGATTTGGTTGTGGTCCTCTCTTCTAAGCCATGGGTGTAAAGGAAGCATAGTCTAGCCTTATGCCATTGGAAGTTAGGTTTTGACCTTGCTGTGGATCTAAATAAATGAGCATCGGTCTAGGTTCACCTACCTACGTTTCCTCTAGAATATTTGGATGAATCCATCTTCAAAAGCATTGGGGATTCCTTGGGACAATTTATTACTTTGGATCCATTGGAAGTCGGGTTTTGACCCTGTTGTGGATCTAAATAAATGAGCATTGGTCTAGGTTCACCTACCTAGGTTGCCTCTGGAATATTTGGATGAATCCATCTTCAAAAGAATTGGGGATTCCTTGGGACAATTTATTACTTTGGATTCCATTACCAGGTCCAAATCCAGGTTAGTTTTTGCCCACTTCTGTGTTAATATTGGTGTGAATAAGATGCTTCCTAACTCTATGAAGCTATGCTCTAAGTTTGGTACCTAGGTTCAACTAGTCTACTATGAGAATGGTGTAGTTTATTTTTAGAAGTTTTCTAAACTTGACCACCTTATCTTTGAATTCAAATCTTCTTTTAATCAGGAGCCTAACCTAGGAGACTTGGTTGTTGATGTTCAACTTCCCTTTTGAAAAGATGTTCTAAAGGATGTTGAATCTCCGGTCAAGTTTGGATCACTAGTCTTGGTTGAACCCCTGATCTCTAGGGATCCTCCTGGTGGGATGGAGATTCCAAGTATGGATCCAACTTTGGGTCCTACTATTCCTATTTTGGCTGAGAATTTGGTCATTGATAAGGTGCTGGATGTCAGAGCTTTATCCCCTGACCAAGCTCTTGCAGGTGGTGAGTTTTTAGGTGGCTCCCTGATGGAGAAAGAAAATTTTCATAATATTGCTAAGTATTTATGGTTAGGTTCCCTTTACTATTATAGTGATGTTGAAGGGGCATTAGCTGGTCTTTCTATGTTATGGAACCCCTCTAGAATTAATGGTTCTGAACTATACTGCTATCATAGTAGTGTGGGAGTCTTATTTTCTTGCCCAAGTAGCTCTTGGTCACTTATCAATTCCTATGCTCCCAACCAGAGAAATGCTACGAATGCCTTGTGGTAAGATCTCTTTGATTGGTTAAAAAATAAAAGTGAGTCTCATTGGCTAGTGGTTGGGGATGTCAACTCCCCCTTATATCCTTCAGAGAAAAGTGGTGGTCTGGTAGATTATTCTGACAACATGGCTGATTTGGGAAACTTTTTGAGTTCTACTAGGCTGATTGACATTGAATTATCAAGCCAAGCTTTTACTTGGACCAACAAGCATCTTAGGTAGGGCTTGATTCAAGTTAGATTAGATATATTCCTTTGCTCCAACAACTAGATGGCCCTGTTGGGTGCTAATCTTCATTCCCTACCTAGGACAGTCTTTGACCACAACCCTCTATTGTCGGTCATGAATGACCATTCTGCTATTGGACCATTCCCATTTCAATTTGACATAATGTGGAATTACCACCCTAACTTCAAGAATAAAATTGTTGAATGGTTGAATATTCCTATTCATGGCTCCCCCATGTTCAAGATCTTTTTCAAACTTAAACATATCAAATGTATGGTGAAAGGTTGGAACAAAATTGTTTTTGGGAATGTCTTTTAGAAAAAAAGAGCTTTAGGGGATAAATTGAAAACTATACAAAAGAAAATGGAGGATGGGGATGTCAGCTTGCCTACCCGCAACTAGGAAAGAAAGATCCAAAGGGAGTGGGAGAAAATTTTAAGGAAAGAGGATTTTTTTTGGAAACAAAAATCTAGAGTTCAATGGTTGCAAGGAGACATGAATACCTCATTTTTTCATGTGTCTTCCCTAAAAAATAAGAAAATGAACTAGATAACTAAAATGAATAATGATAAGGGTTGTGGTCAATACACCCACCTAGATCGGTCTTTTGGCAGTGGACTATTTCTAGAAGGATTATTTGGACCCTAGTGAGGCTCCTAATCCAGCTTTGGAAATTTTTTTGTTGGAATTTCTCCCAACCATCATTTCCCAGAATGATAACCTTAGCATACTCAATGTTTTCACTCTTGAGGAGATCAGGTTGGATACTTTCAACATGGGGGCTTACAAAGCACCTGGCTGAAATGGTTTTCCCTCAGCCTTCTTTCAAATCTTTTAGAAGATTGTTGGTGGGGACCTTGTCTTAGTTGCTCACATGATTTCTTCAAATCTAGTAAGATTCTCAAACAATTGAACCTCTCCTTTATAGCCTTAATTTCCAAGATTTTTGATCCTCAGCCTATGACTCATTTTAGACCCATTAGTCTTTGCAATACCTTTTATAAAATCCTCTCTAAAATCTTTGTGAATTGTATCAAATCCCTCTTGGACAAAATAATCAGCCCCACTCAAAAAGGATTTGTGTTTGGTCATCATATCTTGGATGCTACTATAACCACTCACGAATTACTCTATTCCATGGACAAATGCAATAATGCTAGTATGGAACTTAAATTAGATATTTTAAAAGCATATGATAAGGTGATTTGGTACTTTGTCCCTAAAGTCTTAGCTAAGTTTTGGTTTGACCAATCTGTGGTCAAACTCATAATGGAATACATATCTAAGGTGAAGTACTTTGTTTTGGTTAATGGGAATCCTTTTGGTTTCTTTAATGCAAGGAGAGGTATCAGACAGGGGGATCCCCTTTCACCCTATTTATTTATCATGATTGCAGATGTCTTGAGCAAGAAATTTTCTAATTTGCTATCATAATGGTCTATTAAGGGAATTAAGGCTGCCTCTTATTTGGAACCTATTGTTACCAACAATTTTTGGATGATACCTTCCTATTTGGAAAAGCCTCTATGATTGAAGCCAAGAAATGGAAAAAAATTCTCAACAACTATGTTGCATGCTCTGGATAGTGTATTAACTATAATAAAAGTATTATTTATTTCTTCAACAATAGTCCTAACCTGCAAGCTCAGGTGACTATTGTTTTGGGTTGTATGAGTGGCTCTCTTCCTTTGGTATATCTTGGTTTACCCTTTACTGTCAAGGAAGTCACTCCTGACTCCTGGAATTCAATTTTTGAAAGGATCCATAGGAAGTTGGCTAGATGGAAAGGTTCCATCCTCAGTCATGTTGGAAAACTACAACTCCTTTCTATTGCTCTTCAAGGTATCCATGTTTACTTCCTTTCCATTTTCAAGATCCCCAGGTATATTACTAAATTTTTTGAGAAAATAAAAAGGAATTTCCTATGGTTGGGGACTAAGGAAAAGAATAAATTTTCTTTCAAGGTTAAATGGGATAAAGTTTGTCAACCTAGACATTGTGGTGGGCTTGGGATAAGGAATATCTCTAGTACCAATAAGGCCTTGATGGCCAAAGTGGGATGGGACCAACTGAGGAATAGGAAATATTGGTGAAATATTATGAACGCTAAGTATCTTCAAACTAGACCTTTGATTAACTATCTCTCTGATGATCATCCTTTGATTTCCTTGGCTTGGATGAACATTTGTAGCCTGCAGGGGATGATTAGGACAGGGATGAAATGGAAGATTGGAAATGGTAACAATATCATATTTTGGGAGGACCCTTGGTTACTTGACACCCCTTTGGAACACTTTGAATTTAGGAATCTAATGAGATTGGCACAATGTCTCTTTGGTGTTTACATTAGAGATTACCTCCTTGTCCTATAAGGGGTCAGGAAGTGGAATGATCTGGTTCTTTTCTACCCTTTATCCCTTGAGTTGAGCCTCCTTGCAAAGTCCCTATAGGAGCTACTCTCCCTTGCTAGATTACCATCAACCAACATGGTGGATGAATTCTTCTAGACTCATGACAAGCAGGGTGATCTTTAAGTTAACATGACTTACAATCTGCTGAAAGACTAGGGTGTAGTCCTTGATCTTTGGAAGAGGGTTTGGAACAAACACATGATCCCAAAAATAAAATTCTTTTGGTGGACTTCCTGCTATAATAAAATTATTACACAATACAATTTGAGGAAAAGGGGATTCCAGATCCCCAACAGGTGCTTGTTATGCAAGTACAATGAAGAATATGTGGACCACTTACTGCTACACTTCTTGTATGTTGTTGGTGTGTGGCAGCTGGCTTTAGAGTGTTTGGGCATTCAGTGGATTATGTGTAAGGAAATTAAATACTTTATCTTGAGCTAGTTTGGACCCTTCATTCACCCCTTACCTCATGAGATCTGGTACTAGGTCCCCCCCATTATCTATTGGTGCTTGTGGAAAGAGAGGAACAACATGATTTTTAGGAATATTGAGATGAGCCCGAAGGAGGTGTTTTGTATAGGATTTCAGCTCATCATGGAAAAAAAAAATCTTTTAAAGGGAAAATATTGGATAAAGGTCTGATTGAGAGGGAAATTATTATGACCAAAGCTTAGCATTAAAACCTTGAATCCAATTCCTATGACAACTCTAAATCCCTGGCTAGAAGGGACACTATCTAGAAATCTCCAAACCGTGGTTGGTATAAAATTAATTTTTATGGGGCGGCCAAAGGAAACCCAGGAAAAACTAGCATAGGAGGTGTTATTAGAGATTGCAAGGGTAATTTCATGGTTGATTAATTTGAGGGATTGGTATCCAATCTTATATGATTTCAGAAGCTAGAGCACTACTAAAGGGAATCCAGTTAGCTATTAATATGGGGATTGAGAATCTACATTTAGAAGGTGATTCTAAGTCTATTATCGATGTTGTTAACTTTGGTAGATTACTGGGGTGGAGTACTAAAGACATTTTATTAGACATAAATTTTTTTCTGTCTAAGTTGAATTTGAATATTGCTACCCACATTTATCGGGAGGGTAATCAAGTAGCTGATGCTTTAGCTAACCTTGGAACCCATTAGAAATCCTCTAAGTTTTGGCATAATTTTGGGAACCTACTACCATGTATTCAAGGTTTAATCCTTAAGGAGGAAGACCCTTATTTGATCCATGATAATAACTAATTATGCAATTTTATGGGCCTTATGGGGGACCACATTCTTGTATTATGGGCTATGTGGATGGGTGTAAATGTTGAGGTGTCTTACAAGTGGAAAATTTTGAATAATGGGGTGGAGTCTATTTTTAAAAAGGCAATTATGAGGAATTATGGAGAGTACTTTATGATTAAGGCCAAGCTGGGTCATGCCTTACGTAATCTCTTTTTGGGGTTTGCGCTAAGCTCTCATATATCCTGGAATTTTTTTAATTTCAAATTCAATGTGACAAATAATTGCAAGGTGAAGCTTTTGATTAGTCCTATGTTTTCCACTAATTTTCCTCCTTTACTAAAGGCCAGGATCTTAGGTTTATCTAAATTTGGACCTACGGCCATCTTACATTGGTACTTGTGCAAAAACAGTGTGTAAAGAAAACCTTCCATTTCCATTATTTCTTGCTTACCTAGCCACAAGTGTTTGATTATTTTCATTAATGAGATCGCTAAGATTTCCTTTAGGGATTTAACTCCTCAAGTGTATGTCTTGTACATTTCTTTTATTTCCCAAGGCTGCATCATTTGGCTTAAAAACTTAAGTGTGTGGGTGACCTATCACTTAACCAACACCTCTAACCTTTTTCTCTCACAGGTTTTCTAGTTTCTCTGTGTGCAGAGTGGCAACATGGGTGGAGATAGGGTGAGAATGGAGCCTGAAAATTATGGAGAATTTCACAAGGATCCATTGGTGTGGCACATTTTCATTAAAGGAAGGTTGACGCCTCTGATGGAAATTTTGGTGGGACATGACCCTAGTTTATTGGCACAGTTTGTGAATTCATGGAAAGATAGAAGGGTTACCGTAGGAGGTATTTCCTTTGAAGTGAATGAGGAGGTGATTGCACAAGCAATGGATACTAAGGACCAAGACAATGAAATCATGAATGACTTCTTTGTGGGTAATGAGAAATTGGTTCATAAATAGTCGAGCTTTGAAAGAGAAGCTCTATCATAGCCTTGAGACCAGGTCTACCTTTCCCTCATGAAGTATGTTACCCTAGAAGGTAGATACAAAACTTACTATTTCTATCACTTCCCTCTTTTGAATCACCTCCAACAAAAAATTATATTAAGATTTCCCTTTTTCTTACTTAAGGACTTAGAAAGCTCTATTGAGAAGTGCACTAAGGTTGCTAGCCAAAACCCAGAGGATACTCCTCCCTGGCCACTCCACCAAGGCCTCATTTTGAGGCTCTACCACTTCCATCTTGAATTATGCCCACCCAAACCCATTTATGTTATCTGTGTTGAGGAAATTAAACCACCTGTTGTGGTAAATATCTCCTCAGTTGGGTCCAAAGGTCCCATCAGAAAAACCCCTGTGGTTATAGCTAAAACTCACAAGCCTAAACCAGCTACTAAGAAGTTTAAGGGGAGTGTGGGGAATTCCCAATCTAGTGTTGTGGCTAGTCTTTGTGAGCTTAAGTCAGCCCCTACCAATTTTTTCAGAAAACCTACCTCTAAAAAGAAATTTAAGGATGAGGGGAAGGGTTTGATGGAGCCTCTGGCCATAGACAACAAAGGAAAGAATGTTGTGGGTAGGGAATCGAAGGGGGACACTATTGCCACTGCTACAGTGGAGACTAGTGGTGAAAACCCCATCATTAGGAGGTCTAGTAGGCTAGCTAAAAATAATAAGAAAGTGCAGGTTAATGAAATGGAAATAGATGAGCAGTGGTCTGACAGCAAAGGTTGTAGAGATGTGGATGATTTTGGGGATGGCAAGGAGGAGTATGTTGAAGGGCCCCACACCATTTTAGATTTCAGCAAAGTGCACAAGGAGAACTCAGCTCCCTAGTCCTATGACCTTCTAGATGTAGAGTGAGCTAATATTGAGAAGGATTTGGATAAAGGGGAGGAGCTTCATGTGTTGCAGGAAAGGATGGGAAAGATGGAGAAGAAGTTCAATGGCTTGACCTGTTTCATTGTCAAGTTAGTCCATTGTGTTACCAGTACCCTCTCTGCTGTGAGGAAGGATGAAATGGATAAGAAGTCTACTAAAGAAGGCCTTGAATGGGATGGGGATGATGTTTTCAATATCCTCTCTCAAAATTGGGAGAATGCTAGTTAATCTATTATTGTTGTGTGGTGTGTTTTTCAGTTGTTGGTCTATTGTGTATGTGTTTTTTGGCTTAGTTAATTATTTTTGGACTTGATATTTTTTGTCCCTTGTGGCTCACCATGTAAAGTGTAAAACACCCTGTAAATTATGTTTTTTACCATATCAAAAACATGGAAGAGACATAGGGTGTCTCGACGCCTTGCATCATCTAAAAAAGGAAAACACAAGACAAGCGAAAAAGAAATAGAGAAAAAGGAAAGGAAAAAGAAAATCCATTTGGGTCAACATGGAAGAGACATGAATGTCTTGATGCCTTGAATCATCCCCAAAAGGAAAACAAAAGATAAGCGAAACATAAATAGAGAAAAGGAAAGGAAAATGAAAATCCTTTTGGTTCAACATGGAAGAGACATGCATGTCTCCATGCCTTGCATCATCCCCAAAAGGAAAACACAAGATAAATTAAAAAGATAAAAAGTGAGGGACATGAATGAAATATAGAAGAATGAAGGTACAAATAGAAGAATATCACAAAGAGAGAGAAAACATCAAATAGAATGTAACAAGGGATCACATTATGCACATGCAATCACACAAAAGAAAATGAAAAGGAAATACATAGTAAGGAAAATGTGAGTCAACCAATGAGCAAGTCATCCACCTCCCAGTCATGTTCTATGTATACCAAAGGCTGGAAACTAGCCAAAGGGACAAGAGAAATTGCTAAACTAGGAGAAGCACCAGGTTCAATACTCTTCACAAAATATTTTCCATTGAAGCTCGTGGAAGAGGAAAATAATGTATTCAATTCATTATGCACCTCTTAGACAATTTTAGTAACCTCGTCATCATCATCTAAGTTGATCACAACAAGAGGACGAAGGATAATGTCTAGGAAAGAGTTCAACTCTTGTTGTGGATGTTGTATGAAATTGTCTTTTTTCAAGGCAGGGGTAGAGTCATCATGCATTGCTTCAGTCAAGTTTGGATCTTGATGTTCTTTGTTTAATTCTTCATGTAACTTATGATAAATAGTAAAATGCCTACACCTATGCTCTCTAGCACCTCTATTTCTTTTTTTTTTGTTTTCAATTTGCAATTTTCTAGGAGTGGGTTGATCAACCATAGGTTTCTTTTCTTCCCTGAGGAGAGGAATGGAAGGAACCACAAGAGGTTATTCAACTACTTTCTCTTTGACTTTGTAAAATTGTTTTATTCTAGGAGGTGCAATGAGATTCTTTTCATTATCTTTTGGTATTTTGTAGGAAGTAGGTGAAGGTTCTATTTTAGGTTGGTCTTGGTTTTTTGGGTCCTATTTAGGTTCAAGCATAGTTTTGTCAAGGATGAGAGATTCAGAGGTGGATGGGGACATGTTTTGGAGAGATAGTTTGGCTATTTTCTTTGCTTTGAATTTTTGGTAAGATATGAAAAAGAAGTATTCTCATTGCTGTATAGGTTCCATTGGATCAAGGAAAAAGGCATCTAAGGAAAATTTGGATGAAACAGGCTTAAAACCGCTATGGTGAATAGTGAATACTTCATTGTCAAAGGGAAACTTTAAGAATTTATACATAACTAAAGGGATGACTTTCATGGAGCGAAGCCATGGGTGGCCTAGCTTCACTCAAAATTGATCTTATTGTGGGATGATGGAGAATGTGGCATCTAGTTTTTTTGGTCCTATTTGCAATGGTAAGGTGACTGATCCTATCATGGGGAAAGAAAAACAATTATGTGTCTTGATCCATGCTTTCAATTTATTGTATTCATCTTGATAGAGTTCATGCAAAATTAAAAATTCCTCAGTCATCAAATTATTTCCATAGTTAGGATCTATTAGTGTCCCATTAGTGGGCTTGTCATAGATAAGATCGACTATGTAGAGAGGACCATGAGTGCATGTTTAATTATATCCTTAGAGGAGAAATAAATTTCAAGAGAACTCTTAGTTCATCCCTTATGAGGGATGATGTCTATCGCCCCTACAATTTCCTCTATAGGATTGACATTGATAGCACTATTTAGAACATAATCATTGTTTTCATCATCTATATCAACATTCATCACATCATTCTTCATAGTTTCACTAGCTTTGAAAAATGAAATATTATGTTTAGGAATTGGGTTGGTGAAAATTTGCAAGTTTTGGTTAGGAGGGGCAACAAACTTGTTTCCTTGATAACTAACACCTACAATGGATAGATGGCCGAAATAAATCTCAGGTCTTGCACTAGATGTTTAAGATGCTTGCAATGTTCTGTGTCATGTCCATTTTGTCGGTGATAGTGGCAATAAGCATTTTATTTAAAGCTCAGAGGTAAAGGATTATTAGGTTCGGGAGTTTTGATGAGAGGAAAGGTAAGGGTATGTGCAGGATCATGATGGGCCAAAAAGTGGCAATATTATGGGTATTTGTAGGGTATCTGGCTAATGACTTTTTTTTACCCAAAATTGATGAAACGAAAAGGGTTTTTAGAGGAGATTCTCAGCTTTCTACCAATATAAATTATGTTTTAATTTGAATTTAATAAATAATTATTATTCATTTTCTATTACAATTACGACTAAAGTCCTAATTGATAGGCTGATTGAAAAACATCTATAACTTTTAAATGGTATCACATTTTTTGAATCCAAAACATGTGCCACATTCTATGCTTCACATACTATAGGATTAAAAAAAGAAAAATTAAATTTCATGAAGTTTTGACCAAGTTAAGGTGGTCAGACATACAAGTTTTTATATTTTTTAAAAGTTGTAATAAAAATTCATAATTAATTATTTACTTTAAAACAAATTACAAAAGAATATGCATAACATCCAGACATGAGTCCTCTACTTATATATAAAATATTATAAAAATTAATTATCATTTTATTATGATTAGGTGGTTAGAGACACCTACTTCTATTTTTTCCCTAAAATTTAAGTACTACTGCATTGAAATTTCAAATTTTCACCAAATAGATTTTATTTATTTTTAAATAAACCTATTAGTTTGAAACTACATTCAATTTTTAGATTCTATTCTTACATATTTTTGAAATAATATAGATAACTTATTCAAATTTTATGTCAAGTTTCCTAACACTGATTTTTCTAAATTTTTGCCACTTAAGGGCATGTTTTTTCCATGATGATCTTGCACATACCTGTAATCATTTTTTGTTCTAAAAGATGGGACATTGTGTTATGAAGGGTATCAGGTAAGGGAGTCAATTATCTTTTCTAATCTCCATAATTAAAGGGCATCATGGCTTTTATAGCAGCCACTTGGTTATTGAAATTTTGAGTTGTTTGTTGAGGGGGGTTAAATTGAAGTAACCCTCTCTTTTTTTTCTAAAAGGTTGGAAATTGTTTTGGTTTGCGAGCTCACATCTCTTGATTCGAATAGAAGTGGAATTTGTATCTCAACTACTAACCAAATTTTGATAATATCAGAGGGCAGTACACATGTGCATGAAGGATGGGAATTTCATCATGGTAGGCTTGTATTGAATCTTACTTTGCAAATTTTTGATGAACATATTTTGAAGGTGTGGGTCAGGGACCTTGACATTAATTAGGGAATAAAGCTATTGATAGCATGAGATAAAATCGGTTATCTTTTCTTCCTCTTTTTGCTTGCATCTCATCAAATTGGCCAAGCTCATCTTGGGAGTCATATGCACTTGGAAATGATTTATAAATGCCTCAACAAGTTCATTGAATGAGCAAATTGAGTTGTCCATTAAGGAAGAGAACCCTTCCAAGGCGGTATCTTTCAAGGACCTAGGAAAAAGCTTTACCAATAGTATATCATCAAGGACAAAGTCACTACACAAGGTAGTGTAGGCATTAACATGGTTAGAAGGATCTCCCTTCCCTCCATATTTCTCAAATCTAGGCACCTCTACACATTGTGGCATCGATGTTCACAATATCTCCAAGGACAATGGACTAATTTTTACATAATATGTCACGGGTGGGCCATTTTGATTTTAGTTTATGGTGGAATTTTTCTTTCGAGGGGAAGAAACAGTTTGGAAAAGTTGCGTTATGAGAGGTTCATTTCTTGTGTTATGATATGGAAGTGAAAGTGGTGATGGAGTGTATGTGTTCATAGGACAAGTGAATGGAATGCTTATAGGTGGTAAGGTAGGAGATATAACTTGCAATGCCACATAGGAACTAGGGATGCTAGTAGGAATACCCAAGAAAGGAATCGCATTACTAACTTGTTGCATTGTTGTTGTGACTTGAGGATTGGTGTAGGTAGGAATTGAGGCTATTCTTGTGGGAGGAGGAATTTGGGTTCCTCCTTGACTTGTAAAATTTCTTGTTGGGAAAGAACATCTAGTGGTTGAGGGAAGATGTTTTCCAAATATCTCAACTATGTTTTTCACAAGGTCAAGGACATCTTCACTTTCAAGCATGTTGTGAATGTTTTCTATGGTAGGAATTGCAATAGTTGAAATGTTTTCTAGTTTTATTTGATGTTGTAAGTTTGTTAAATCTTCATGAATTTAAATGATTTTTTCTTGTGAGCTATTGTCAGTTCTTGTGCCAATATTCATGGTGCTACTTGAAGGCAAGGAGTTGTTAAGGACGTTGTCCATGCCTAGTGTACTAGTGTCAATACTAGGAGTGGAAGATCTAGACAACCCAAGATCCACAACGATTGTGTTGTCGTGGGATGACACAAGTCCTGAGTTCTTCATCTCACTATAGTATTAGAAATAGGACACCAAACACTCATACAAAGGTTTCTATATGTGAGGTGAATGCAAATGCAATGTAAGCTAAGAAAAATGAAATGCTTATAACTGAAATTCTAGAAACTAAAATAGAAAAGAAAAAATAGCAAATAGAAACTTAGAAAATGAATTTTAAATGCCAGAAAATGCAATTCAAAATGTGTAGAGGGAATGATTCACCCAAGGTGGTGAATGAGTCCCAGTGATGATTTTTTTTGAATTTTTTTAGAATTTTTGAACTGAATTTTATGCTTTTTATGTTTTTTAATATATGTATGAGATGTAGATGCAAAATTTAATTGATATTTGATGAAATTAAATGCAATAATGCAAGTTAAATGAGCATTTCACTAATGCAATTTTTGAAACCCTAGAATGCAATTTAACCAATGCAAACCTAATGCAAATGTTAGTGAAAGCTAAATATAGGATGAAGATGTACTCCAAATCA
Source organism: Sequoia sempervirens (assembly GCA_007258455.2). Lineage (NCBI taxonomy): Eukaryota > Viridiplantae > Streptophyta > Pinopsida > Cupressales > Cupressaceae > Sequoia > Sequoia sempervirens. Next base: position 93,624,446 of record VDFB02075321.1, on the reverse strand, counting down.
TAATTTCAATGTCTGAAATGCAGGTTCACCAAAATGCAACCTATTAAAATGGTTTGGGAAATGAATGATGAATTCACACCCACTTTCAAAGAGATTCCACTCAAGAATAAGCCTACAGATCTCAATTCAAAGGAGAATGAAATCTTGCAATAGGGTTGTCCTAGAGGATGAAGATGATTTAATGAGGGGTTCACCACCAAGTGTAAACTTGGAAAATATAATGCAATGCAAGTTGTAAAAAAAGCCCTAAATGACCTAGAAATATGAACAAAATGCAACAAAAAGTTATGAGATAGAAAGTGTGCACCTGGGAGACTAAAGAAGGTAGGATGGAGGTCTAGAATTCTAAAAAATCTATTGTTAATGTTGGCTAGGACTCATTTGCCAAGCTGGGGAGAATCAGTCGAGTTTCTAGAATAATGTGTAGAAATAGGTCTCATCCAAAAGGGTATCTAGATCTATGAAAATATCTGTCAGGCCTATATAATGGGACTTATTTTCCACTTGTGGCGAATCATTTCACTTCTACTTTTTTAGACGTTGGGGACCTGATTCTATTCCTCTTAGTTTTGTCTGCTCTTTTTAATTGGTTTTTGGATCCAAAACTATAAATTTCCACCTGTAAACCTTCTCCAAGCTTCTCGAAGGCTTGATGACAACTTTAAGGATTTAACAACTTTTCTCCAACTTTGTTGCTTGAAAAATCTTCAACCTAGCCTTGTAAATCACACATAAGAAGAGGGGAAAATGTTGTGGGGTTAGTGAATATGGGTTTTCCTTGGTCAAACCAGTTGTTGGTAATTAAACCTTGAAATGAAAGAAAATATGAATGGAGAATGATGAATGAACAAATAACAATGTTGCAACTCGCCAAAGCCTAACAATAAGGTGCTAAAAATATGCTTGAAATTCTCTTGAGTTCTAAAGGAACCATTAAAACTCATTAGTTCACAAGGGCCCAAGACCTAATGCAAATTTTGTATCCAAATTAAAACATTAAATCAAGGAAACATTAAGCCAAAACCACAAGGATGGCCCGGACAAGTTAGAAAAAGTAGAAGGGTTACTTTCCCGGTGACTCCAATTATAAAACTGATGGTGATCATTTCCTATTTATTGCATTATATGTTGATGATATGTTATTTATTAGAAAAGGAAAAGGTATGATTTTAGAATGAAATCTCAACTTGCTACTAAATTTGAAATGAAAGATCATAGTGTAGTGAAACACATTCTTGGGATGGAAATTAAAACAGATAGAGTGAACAGAAATTTATGGCTTTGCTAAAGTAAGTATGTCAATTCAATATTATAGAGATTTAACATGTAGGATTGTAGACCACTGTGTGTTCCTATTCCAATTGGAATAAAGTTATCTATTTTAGATTGTACAACATCTCCATCAGAGATGGAGTACATGAGTAGAGTGCCTTACCAAAATACAATTGGAAGTTTGATGTATGCTATGGTTTGTACTAGACCTAACATTTCCCAAGCAATGGGAGTTCTTTCTAGATATATGTCTAATCCTGGTAGAGTTCATTAGGATGTAGTAAAAAGGGTCTTTAGATATTTGTGTGGTACTTCAAATTATTCATTGTGTTATAATAGTAATATGACTGAAGGTGAGATTTCCCTTGATATTCTTGCTTATGTGGATTCAGATTGGGAAGGTGATGTTGATAGTAGATGATCCACTAGTGCTTATGTGTTTACATTATTAGGTGGTGCAATTAGCTGGATGATCAAGCAACAGGTTGCAGTTGCTTTGTCCATTATTGAAGTAGAGTATATGGCAGCTATTCATGCTTGTAAAGAAGCCAATTGGCTTAAGAGATTGTGTTCATATATTGGAATAAAAAAAGGTGTAGTGAAAATTTATTTTGATAGTTAGAGTGTGATATGTCTAGCCAAGAACCCAAAATTTCATGCCAGGACCAAGCACATTGATGTATAGTATCATTGTATTCAAGATATGGTTGAAGATGGCAGGGTGAAATTGGTTAAGGTAGAGACTTTGATGAATCGTGTTGACTCTATAACTAAGAATGTGAGAACAAAGAAGTTCAGATGGTGTTCAGAGATGTTGGGCCTTTTGGCCCCTAGTAATTAAGAGACAATATTTACTCCCTTTCGCTACCCTTGCAAGGTGTGCGACAAGTGAGAGATTTGTTCTTAAATTGTGTCTTAGCCTTGCAATTATATAACATCTATTGTTGATAGGAGAAAAAGTTTTGTTACTTTAGTCACGTGATTCCAAGTTTTCCTAACCTAAGTCATGGGGTTCTAAAGTTTCATAACCTCTCCACTTAGTGATCTCTTTGTTGTCAGTGTGTCATGAGTTTTTAGAATTTCATAACCTCTGACATGAGGTTCTGAAGTTTAGGTTTTCAATGACTTAGTGATCTCTTTTCTTCAACGAGTCGTGGGTTTTGAGAACTTTGTAACCTCTTACATGAGGTTCTAAGGTTCATGTTTTTTGTGACTTAGCAATGTAGCAATAAGGAGGAAGGAAGAACTGTGAGTCAGACCCAACCATAATGACATATGATGACAAGTTATCGAATGGAGTGAGGGTCTATTGTGTCATTGGTGGAGTTGATATATTTTAAATCTAGACCGTTAATTATTAAGGTTTAGATCTAACAGTGGATATTTTGTTGGCATGTCTTTCCCTAAAATGTAACTCTACTTTTGTGAGGGTACTGCATTACAACAGAAAGTGAGTCTGTTAGTATTCATGTTGTCTCTTGATCTCTGAGTGGTGATACTCTTGTGAGAAGCTTTCTCTGCAAGTATACTGTAATCTTTGTGATTTATTGAATAATATATTGGGCAGCTTTTGGAGTGTTGGGTTTTTCTCCCAAAAGGGTTTTCCCAATGTAAATCACTGTGCCATGGTATGCATGATATTTATGTCTATTTTTCTTTAAGTTTATGTAGTTGTTAAAGATCTATAAAATTTTTGCATTATTCTCCTCTCAAGATTAGTGTAGGAATTTGTTCTGATACCTTAGATTCCTTTCATTTGATTTATCCAAGTTTTATTTTTGAAAAGTTAGAAATCAAATCTATAGGTGAGATTCCATGATTTGACAACAATTTTGATAACTTTTGCAACTTTTGCAACTTTTCCAATATTGCACTTCAAGAGGTCTTCAATCCTTCTTGAACCTAAATCTACAACACAAGAACAAGAGAAAATTTGTTAATTTTTTGTGAATGGTGGTTTTCCTTGGTCAAACCCTACTTTGGTAATCAAACCTTGAAATGAAATAATGAAAGGAAGGAATGATGAATGAATAATGCTATGTTACCGTGCTCAACAAACCCTTGTATAAACCTTTGAATATAGATATTAGAAGGTCTATAACTTGCATGAAATGGCTTCAATGGATGTGGATCTTGATACTTGAAATAATGCTTTGAATGCTTAAACTTGATCTTAAAACCTACACCACAATGTTAGCTCCAAAAATATGCATGATGCAAGAATACTTTAACATGATGATTAGATCTTGATTGCTGCAATAAATCTCTAATAATTCTACTCTTGAATGTTCTTGATGATCAAATTTTCTATAGGAAATACTTGCATGAAAACTCTAGTAGCTTCTTGAAAAAAAATTAGACTTGATTTCATAACATAACCTTGTATTTATAGGTATGTATCGTTAATTTCCCAAAATTCAAATATTACAAGCCAACATTGAAATACATGGATTCAAGGATCTTAAGTTTCCATCAAAAACATATTTTAAATTAAGATTCAAAGGCCTATGGAGGACTGATTCACCCATGTGGAATGGGTCCCAGGTCCCTATTCCTGGAACACACATTGCTCAAGGTAAAGTGTTATGTGTTGAAATTAATTATTGTCAGGTTTCTCCTTCAAAAAATTTAATTTATTAAGCTTGTAGATGTAAAATAAGGCTTCTTAAGACACAATTAAGTCTAATTTTATTAAGAGGGTCCAAACAAAGTGTGAAAATGTAAAGGGATATATTTTTCAACACTACATTAAGGCTTTATTAGGTCCATTTTAATTAGGAGGGATAAAAAAAAGTGTGAAAATATAAAGGGATGCATTTTTCTACACTACAGTCACAAAATCTAATTTCTCTACCATTTAAATTTATTCTATTGTAGCATAGGAAAATGGATCTTTGGACATTTTCACACTCATTTGGGTCTTTCTTGTGGATGTTGGCCTAGTTTTTCCTTTATTTAATGTTGTAATGTGGTTAAAACATTCACATTAGGTCTTGGGCCCTTGTGAATTAATAAGAATTTTATGATGCCTTGTAAAAGTGTTGTGAAGTGTTTTAACAGATTTTCACACTTTTCTATGATCTTATTATTATAATTCACTTAAATAACCTCTTTTTATCATTTACAAAGTCTTATTTCAAAGTGTTGTAAAGTTTTGTAACAAACTTCCATGCTTTTCTAGGCTTGTCATCAATAATTATACCTTTCTTATGCTTTAACTGGCCCACTTTCATGTCTACAGGCCTTACTTAAGTGCATTTTTGAGAATAAACTTGATAAAAATCATTTAAAATATCTAATTTCTGACACTCACTTAAAATTTCTTAAGTAGGACCCATTCGCCATTAGGGGCGAATAATTCCCCTTTGGCTCAAAAATCAAAATAAATTCAAAACTTTAGTGGATTTTTTTTCTAGGATCTAAGGTCAGCCTGTGATGTAGTATTTTTAGGAATTAGGGCATAATTGTATATAAATACAAGGCTTTTCTATTGATTTCATCCTACCCAATCATTTAATCAAGCATCCAAGCAATCAATTCATCACTTAAGCATTTTAGGCATTTCAAGCATCTTCAAGTCTACATCCATTGGAGCTATCATTTCCATGTATGTAGAATTCTACTTCAAGGGTTTGGTGAGTTGTAGCATTGCATTTTGTTCATTCATCATTCTCTTTTCATATTTCATTTCATTCTCAATGGTTTAATTACCAACAAGGGGTTTGACCAAGGAAAACTCCTATTCTTTAGCCCCACAACCATTTTTCCCTCTCTTTACATGTGATTTTGTAGGTCTTGTTTCTAGATTTTTCAAAGAGCAAGATTGGAAAAGTCATCATTAAATTTTCAAAGCTACTCAAAGTGATCAAAACCCTAATAGAAGCTTGGAGAAGATCTATAGGCTAAATTTTGCATTTTCAGACCTGGATCTAAACCAGGAGCATAAAGGCAGATTGAAGGCTATATTTTCTTGTTCCAAATTTCCAAAAAACTAGAAGTGGACTAATTTTCCATTAGTGGTGAATGAGTCCCATTGGTAAGCATAAAACAATAATTTTGCAAATCTGAGTACCCAGTTGTTTGAAACCTGTTCTAGCAAAATCTTCCTGAAATTGGACTAATTCATCTAGCTTGGTGTATGAGTCCCAATTGGTAGAAATAGTGAATTTTATAGAATTTTGGAGCTCCATTTCATTCCTCTCCAGTCTCTAGGTGCACACTTCAAATCTCATAAGTTTATGTTACAATTTACTTGCATTTTTAGGTCTTTTTGCATATCACTGCATGTTTTCAAAAATTTTGCATTTCATTAGTTTACATTTAGTAATTAATCTCTTTTATCAACTTTCAGCATTTAGGACATTCCCCTTTGACAAATTTCAATCATCTTTGCATTGGAATCTCAAGGGATTATTCTTGAGTGAGCCATTAAGGTTATTCATACCTCTCTCCTTTTAGGTGCAAAACCCTAAAAGTATAAGAGAGCCACATAATAAAAAATATTTTTGGGGAATTCTACATACCTAATTTTGAAATAAGTTATTATCCTTGACCCAAAAATGCAAAAATGTGGATATGTCTTCCCACACAATTATTATATCAAAATGAAAAAAACATACATAGAAAATATGATGAAATGTAGTAACTTTTAATAATTTTCCTTCAAGGAAGAAAATGTGATGTAGGATTTCTTTGCTCCCTAAGGATGCTCCTACATAATTTTTTCTTGTACCTTCTAGGAAATGGTCATGAGGAACGAACATATTTTACGAATGACTAATCATTTTATATGTACTCTTTCCACCATTCATAAATATTTAAAATAAAATTAGATGCAATGAAACTTTGGGTGAAATAATTTAAAATATATGTCCTGCTTTAGGTCAACTTATTCTAGTACATGAATTTAAGCATTTCCAATCAAATGTCAATTTTATTCAAACATGTGTTCTATCTTAGATTCATTCTATCTAAATCATATTTGGGACATAAATTTTTTAACTAGAATTGTCCACTACATACATAATTAGCATCATTTTGGAGCTAATTTACAAGAAAAAAAGAATATTATTTTAAAAACTACACTCTTAGGTAGCATCACTTTATGTCACTATGGGACACATTTTCGAGCTTTTTCCCTTTAAAGAGGTTAGAGTATATGCACTTAGTATGATTATAAAATAGTAAGGTGCCCCTCTATTATGATTAAAGGATAGCCATAAATGTTAAAAATTACTTTGTAATTTAGGCATGCCAAGCATCATGTAATCAAATAATAAAATTTACTTTCCTTTCTATTAAGTTTATGAACTTTTTACACTAAAACAATTGATAATAAATTCAATGTAACAATACATATTAAAAAATAATTAAAATATTAAAAAACTAGTAATTGAAAAATATTTTTTTTAGAAAAAATAGATGATAGCCCACTTACACTAAAAATATAACACAAATTTTTACTTTTACTAGATATTGTTGTAAATGATAACATAAATCAATTGGGAATGATTTAAAAAGTACTAGATTAGAGATTGTAGTTCAATGGTTATGAATGAAAATAAAGAACTCTCTACTATCATTTCTTTGATCTTTTTTTGAGGATAAACAAGTATAAATATTTATTTTTGTTAGCACTTGTTTACTATTTTAGCAGGATTGTATTTTTTTCAACCTTTTAGAAAGACTTTTCTTAGTTTTTTCTTAAAATATACATATTGTTTTAGCAAAACAATTAATTTATAATTATCTCATGTTGGATATGAAATATAACTCTTTTAATTTATGAAATAAAATTTAACTCAACTAATAAGTAATTTATTATAAAGATTGATAATCAATTTTATGTTTCATGATAAAACATTAATAGCATCTAATCTCTAACCATACATTTTTTAGTATTTAGTTTGCTATGAAATGTATCACATTGCTTTAGGAAAATTTTTTAGAGATCTAATAATAATATTAAATCACCACAAAGCATCAACAATGAAAGCATAAATAATGACAAAAATATACCACAAACTAAGGTATGATAATTTTTTTATTCATTTCCATGTGTATTTTCTTTCATTATTAATTCTTGCAATTATTTTAATATTTATAAGAAAACTAATTTCATAATATAAATTATATTGTATTTAAAATAGATCTTTTGAAAAGTATACTCCCAGTGTTTAATTCCTAATAATATTATTATATAATCATTTTACATTAAAAGTTATCAATACAATAAATATATAAAAAATTAAGTTGATATATTTTAATTAAAAAATTTACATTAGCTTTGATAATTTTGTTTTTTTTGTTTTGTTTTGTTTTTTTGTTTTTTTATGTGACTTGTGCAATTGGTTGTCATATTATATACTATTTTCCTTATATAAAAATGGTAAATATATATATTATATAAAATTTATTTAATATTTAATCAAAAACTAATTTAAAAGATATAATTTATCCAAATGATATACAAAATTATAATTTAAAAATATTTTCTTTTACTATTCATATATTCAAAATATGACTTACACATGAATTTTTTAACATAAAATATGATAGTAAATTAGACTAAGTTAAAGATTGATCTTCATCCTTGTGTGTGTTATTTAGCATAATATAATACTAGCTTAGATATCTTAAATACATCTATCTAAAATACATCGAGAGATATCAGTCTTGAGGCACCTATAGTCTAATTGTTTTTAAGAATACATAGTCAACTTGTGACTGATATCTCTTGGCATATTTTAGATAGATGTATTTAAGATATCTAAGCTAGTAGCACTCGTAGTGCGATGTGTAAAATATTACTTTAGCATGATTTTATGGTGTTTGAAAAAAATATTTTTACCCTTTGCAAATATTAAATGAGACATTTCATATTAAACAAAAAAATAATCTTCATGCTATATGAATAGAGTTTAATAGAAGAATTATATCAAATAATGTATACATTACATAAACTTATTGTGTTTCAAAAGATTTGGGTCTTTCTTCCTTAGCTCTCTTTTTGGTGAGTTGCTTCACTAATTTCATTTTTTCATAACAATCATATGAAAATGGTGGTGAGATTTTGAGTCCATCCAAGGATTTAGTAAGTGAAATAGCAACAAATGTTAATCATGTTATTTATTTCATTCATATACCATTTTTTTCCTTCGAAAGAGTCAATCCTTATGATTTATGGATTGTTAGTGCTCAAACTAATCATAATGGCCATTTACGTGTGCATCCCCTATGTATCGGTGAAATTGTAATAATATTTGGAGTTGCATCTTCAAGTGGAATTACTGAGTAATTATCAAATTCAACCATGACATATGTTGGTGGATCTAGTGGGAACCTTATGATATGTCCTTTATATTTATACTAACCTCTAGTTGCATGTGTGACTTGAAGAATTGGTTTGATGCATGTAATCAACATTTCCTTAATTTGAGTTAAATTTCTACGTTCTAATGGTTGTGATTAAGGAGCATCCAGTGGTGTAAGGGCAATCTTGCATCACCCAAAAATGGTTAAATTTCAAGTTTCTCAATTTTTAGATGTTTTTACATTTTTGGATACCCTTTTCATCATAATGAAATTCCCAATTTATGGTTTTTATTTTCTATTCTTGGGTTGAAAGATATTGCAATTTTAGTTTCCCAGATTTGCATTTGAAAATATTCTGAGTTAGATTTGAGGCACTTAGAATTTCTGAAATAGCCCTAAAACTTGTCAAAATTGGCATAGCAAATTTTGAGTGTGTTATTGACTTCAAGACCTTTCCAATGGTTCAAACGGTTCGCGAATCGGAGTTCTGGATCAAAAGTTATGGCCCCGGGAAGTTGGCGCACTTTCTAAAAGATACAATTGCAAATGTTCTTTTTAAATTTGAACTTCAAGTTGTAATTTTTCGGTGCCAAACTACCTAAACTCAAATTTGAATGTTGTTTTGGCTCCAAACTAAAGAGGATCTCTATTTATGGGCAGGTTTCTAATTTTTGGGTAGCTTTTTGAGGGACAAGCTCGCATATTGTGAAAGGGTGATTCTGTAGCTTTCTGTAACTTGCATATGTTGTAGAACTTGGGGATTTGAGATCCTCTGTATGTAATAAGCTCCATTTTCTGAATAATAAAATTATTCTCTTGTTTGTGGGTTATTTTCTATGTCTCAGGCTGCGCCCTCATCAGGTTGTGATCTAGGATCCATGTTTTTTGCAAAAAAATGATATTCATGTTTCTCTTGTCGACATCTATTACAAATAGGGCCTTTAGGTATCCATGTAACCTTCATTGTTATATAACTTTCTTCAGAAATGTAGCACATGCCTGACGTAGAATATTTATCTAGTCCTTGTTGGAATATCATTTGTAATGTCCTCAAATATATTTCAACATTTCTATTATTATTAACATGATTTTGATTATCAACAATCATTGCAACATGCAATATATTATTCGGTGTTTCTAGCACATGGTCTATTGTAATAGAATTCATCCCTTCAGAACTAACCTCAACATTCCCATAAGATTCATGATGTCTTCTTCTCAATATATATTGTTCCTCATGAGATGTTTGTGCATGATGTGTTATTATATCATCAATATGTTGTCTCATTTCTGCTTCAATTTCTTCCACTGTGATATTTTCCTTGCATTTAATACATCTTTGTCTATCACTTTGGTTATGATAATTTCTTTCTTCCTCTCTTTATGCATCACTCATTTGTTCATGTCATCGCCTCATATAATTTTGATTATATTCTCTTCGTTGTTCTATTTGTTGCACTTCATTTTGAATACTTCTTTCTTCCTATCTTTATGCATCAGCCATTTGTTCACATCATTGTCTCATGTAATTCCAAGCATATTGTCTTCTATATTCTCTTTGTTGCTCTTCATTTTCAAAATTTAACTTTGTGTGAGGTTATAAAATATATATATATTTTTTATCAGATTTCAAATTAAACTATCACCAACATTTGTAATCAATTCTAAAATGTGTTTAAAATTTAATATATTTATCATTCAAAATAATGACTACTCTCTCAATCCAATATACATTAATAATATAAATTATATATATATAATATATCATCAATAATTTTCAAATTTTAATAACTATTGATAAAAGTATTATTATTATTAATTATTCTTAATATATTAATAACGTAAAAAATATATAACTCTAGAATAATTAAATATTATAAATTAAAAATATTTAATTTAATTTTAGAATGTAAAAGTTAATAGAAAAATAGAAGTAATGAAACAATTTTATAAACCCTAAATATTAGATGTGCTTACTTATAATTTTTAATTTGAATAGAAAGACGTCTAAAACAAACTATGTTTTATTAGTTGAAAGAAAGTGAATATATGAAAAGTGAAACCCCTAAAACAAACTAAATATTTCAATGTTTGAGAAATATATAATATATAATCACAAATATTAAATTTAATTTTAAAAACCAAAGAAAACAATATATGTAAACATAAATTACAATATAGTAACTTATTTTTTAACTTTGATTATTTATTGCACTTTCCAAAATAATTAATTAATTACCAGATAGTAATTAATTTTTTTAACTTTAATTTATTCCCTACACTTTTGAAAATAATTAATTATAACTTTGATTTATTTGCTACACTTTTTAAAAAAATTAATTACCAAAATCTACAATTGTTGCCCAAAAAAAAAATGTTAAAATGACTTTTTTGGATATTTGATTTATTCACGGCACTTTCTTGTATTTTTATTTGCTATCAATTTGCAAAACAAATTATTTTTGCTATTTAAAACAAATTAACTTAATAAATAAAATATAAATAAGATATCCATTAACATTTTTATTTAGTAAACAATCATCTGACTCATTAATCTAATGCTCGCTCTCACAAAATACTCTTGCATTGGAATGAACCAAGAACGTACGATTATTCATGATTAAATTTAGCGTTCTGCAATTTTAATAATTAAATATATATTATTATCTAAATCTTAAAACAATTTAATGATTGTTTAACAAGCAGATGACATTGGTGGAGCCTATAGAGGCAGACTATGATTCAGTTTCTACAATTTATCAGCACTTGGTACAAATGCTAATATATTCACCACCATTTCATTGCATGGACGGCTACAGATTACGTGACGACAGTTGATAGAACGAATGATTATGTAAAGCTATATAGACGATTTCACAGTTGCGCCCATAATCCAAACGGGTCCTCGTATGGATCGTTTTGATGTACTGCATCCAATGTTTCACCGTGTCCAGTGAGAAGAGGCGCAGGATAAGCCTGTGCATTGAAGAGCTCTGCTTGAGTGGTTGCCAGTTGTGATTGGAGGTGTAATACTTGCTTCTGCAATCGACAAATAGCGCCAGTGCAGCCATAGATAGGATCATTCACTCTCATACTTGCTTCGTATACCAGGCTTGCTACAGCATCTGCTCGCTTCTCAGTCGGAATATCCTGCGCAGAAAAAGAATGATGTTAAAGTCCGCGTTGTAATTTAGATCTGTGCTCAGATACAGTCGATCAGAAGCACAATTGAATCAATCAAATTGTTTCGATAAAGTGTTATTAAAAAACCCAAAAAAACATTTGATCAATACCTGAAGGATTTTGGCTATTTTGCTTGTTCCAAATAATTTGTGTACTACAAAAAACTTGTGAGGATCGTTTGGTGGGAAATAAGGAGAGAGCACGCATTTATCTCCACATTTTTTTCGGTGAAGCTTGCAAGCTGCACAGGGATAATCAATCAGAGACATCTCTTCAGATTTCTGTTCCAGTTGAATTAAGCAGCACGAACAGAAATTTATACAACTTTTAACAGTAGAGCTAGAAAATCAGAGTCGTATTCAAAGACTGAGGTATGTATCTAAAATTGCAACTAATGAAGGCGAAGGAGACGAAATCGATTTGGGACAAAGAGTAGGATAATAGATATCTAAAATATATAGACGCATTGCGGGTGTAAATAGATACGTAAGATATATGGATACATTACGGGCGTAAATAGATCATTTTGTTCTTATCACCATGTGACTGCCGAAATATTTGATTGATTATATTCTTTCTGTCACGTCTGATATACGACAGAATGGGAGGTGTTCAAATATGAGATTAGGTGTTAAATATGTGTACGAATGTTGGACTAGTGTTATGGAGAAAGCTAACTCGTAGACAAAGGCACTGGCTATCCAGCCACCCGCCAGAGGGCCCGTGCATTCCTGCAGACTCCGTACTTTATGTCGGGTCAAAATAAATTTAATTTCTTTGTGGGAGGTGAATTTTTTTATCTTGTTTGCCTTCCAATATTTTTACTGTAAACATCTTCGTGGAGACCATCTCTTAAATCTCAATATTTTACTTTTTAAGTAAATATATATTATATAATACATATTATTTAAATTTATATTGTTATTTATAATATTTAATAATATATAAAATATGCCCAGAGATATCCTTTTGAGACGCTTATTTTTTAAATCAATATATTTTAATATTTATTCTTTTAATATCTTAAATAAATTATTTTTAAAAATAATATATATTATTTAATATTCAAATTTTAAGTTAAAATATATCAATATATTTTAGGTCTATTTATAATATTATATCATTAATATTTAGTTAGGATTAGGGTTAGGGTGAAGGTTAAGAAATATAGTTAAGGTTAGGGTTAGGTCTAGAGATATAGTTAGGGTTAGGGTTAGAGTTATTATATATATAGGGTTAGGGTGAGGGCTATTATTAGGATGAGAGATAGGGTTTGCATAAAAATTAGGGTTAGGGTTAGCATTAAGTTTGCGGTTACATTTAGGTTTACACTCAAGTTTAGGGTTAATAGATATAGTTAGGGTTAAGGTTATCAGGATTAGGGTGATAGTTATGTTATCGATGTAGTTTAGGGTTAGGATTATGGTTAAGTTGGGTTAAGAGATAGTTACGTTTGGGGTTTAGTTTAGGATTAGGGCTAGAAATATAGTTAAGCTTATGGTTTGGGTTAAGAGATATAGTTAGGGTTACAAATATAGATAACATTATAGAGAGAGAGTAATATAGATAATATATAATATATTCATTATAGAGAGAGAGTTAGAAATATCATGAGGTTTAGGGTCATTATATAGTTAGGTGAAGATTACGGTTAGGGTTAGTATCAAAATTAGGCTTAAAATTAGAGTTAGAGTTAGGATTAGGATTAGGGTTACAATTAGATTTAATATAAATTTTAGGGTTAGGATTATGGTTACATGGTTATGGTTATGCTTAGGGTTAGATTTTGGGCTAGAGATATAGTTAGGTTTAATGTCATTATGTGGTTACATTTAGTATTAGACAATGACTTAGGAATAGGGTTAGGGTTAAGATTGATTTTCTAACATCAATTTTACTTCTACTTTTTATGTAAATATATATTATATAATACATATTATTTAAATTTATATTATATACAATATATATTAATATATTGATATATTAAATTATATAATAAATGAATATATTATATTATTTAAATTTATATTGTTATTTATAATATTATTTTTATTTATATAGTAATAGTATAAATATATTATATAATAAAATATGTACATAAATTTTATTATTATTATTTATATTTTTAATAAAAATGAATATATTATATATTATCTATATTACTCTCTCTCTATAATGTTATCTATATTTCTAACTCTTACTATATCTCTTAACCTAATTCATAAGCTTAACTATATTTCTAGCCCTAATCCTAAACTAAACCCCAAACCTAAATATCTCTTAACCCAACCTAACCATAATCCTAACCCTAAACTACATCGATAACATAACTATCACCCTAATCCTGATAACCTTAACCCTGACTATATCTATTAACCCTAAACTTGACTGCAAACCTAAATGTAACCGCAAACCTAATGCTAACCCTAACCCTCATTTTGATGCAAACCCTAACCCTCATCATAATGATAACCCTAACCCTAATTTTGATGTGAACCCTGTCTCTCATCCTAATAATAGCCCTCACCCTAACTCTAAATATATGTTAACTCTAACCCTAACCCTAACCCTAACTATATCTCTAGACCTAACCCTGACCTTAACTATATCTCTTAACCTTAACCCTAACCCTAATCCTAACTAAATATTTTTTAATAATCCTAATTAAATATTAATGATATAATATTTTTTATTATAATATTATAAATAGACCTAAAATATATTGATGTATTTTAACTTAAAATTTGAATATTAAATTATATATATTATTTTTTAAAATAATATTACAAATATTATACTGTCATATTATAATATATTAATATAAAATATATAAATTTAAAAATAATTTATTTAAGATATTAAAAAAATATATATTAAAATATATTGATTTAAAAAATAACTGTCTGAGAAGGATATCTCTTGACATACATATATATATGTATATATATATATATAGATGTTAGTATTATATTATAATATTATAAATAACAATATAAATTTAAATAATATAATATATTAATATATTAATAAATATTATATATAATATAAATTTAAATAATATGTATTATATAATATATATTTACATAAAAAGTAAAATATTGGGATTTAAGAGATGGTCTCCAACAAGATATTTCTAGTGAAAATATTGGAAGGAAAACAAAATAAAAAAAAATCACCTTCCACAAAGAAATTAAATTTATTTTGACCTAACATAAAGTACGACGTCTGCAAGAATGCACAGGCCCTCTGGCGGATGCAGCATGCCATGGGCATGGCTTCCTCCATGCCTTTTGTAGGCTGGATAGCCAATGTCGTAGACAAAAAGCAGCTATGTTTGTAACATATAACATAACATCACATCCCCACCCAACGCTGGACAAAATGCACGACGAATATGGAGATGGATGGCAGTTTCAAACGAATGGCAGTTTCAAACGGATAGTGGTTCCAAAAGTTTTTAAAAAAGCGGCAATTTTAAAGGCAGGACATTTGAAATTTGAAATGGCCCTGCTGTATATCCCATGGATGCATTCCAGAAATACATTTTTCATGCAGAAAGGAAGCAAGTTGGGAGGACTATGGTGGATAGACTGTCAAACCACAATAACAACTCCTCCATCATCATCTGTAGCACGGTATGTTAATTTCTGAATAATATATGCCAAATTTTAAGATTATGTAAAGCTGATTTTTGTGGTTCGTAGATCTAAAATTTTATCTTAAATTCTTTTACTAATGATTCCTACCTCATTGCTGTAGGGGCTTAGGGTTAAATTGAATGGAAGATTTTTTTTCTGCCCAGATCCACGCCTATGCTGAACGTTGCAACTCTCGGCAAAATTTAAAAAATGCAAATAAAGGTATACAAAACGTTGATTTTGCTACTGCTAATGTAATTTTTTTAGCAAAGTTTTTAAGATATGTTGTGGGGTTAATAAGTGTCTACCTCCTAGCACCATGTGGTGAATTTTTCTTGGAGAAACCAGAGAGTTTCTCACAAACATCAATGGCTTTGTGCAGAAAAGGCAGAGTAAATATGGAGATATGTTTAATACACATATTTTTGGGAGCCCTAATTTTTACTTAAATGTATTTGATCCCGTGTCGAGATATTATTTGCATTATTTTAGGGCCAGATTGAACAGCTCCGCACACAGCTCAATTGTGAATTCGATTATGAGGTCGCTGGGGAAGAATCCTGAACCCCACCACCTTGTGCCCTTTGCAAACGTGTTCATTAATGGCGGCGGGCGAAAGGAGTTTAGGTTGCCGCATGGACTGCGTCAGTGGTGGTCGAAGGAGACGGAGGTGAAAACAGAACATTATAGTCTGGATGTGCCAGAATTTGTCGATCGTGTGAACCAATTTGCACAAGTTGCAGGTAAGGTTTAAACTTGCTGTGCAGATTTGAAATATCGAGTTTCTCTTTTAATGTATTTATTTTCTAGTTGAGCCTTCTATACAGATTTGGTTTTGTATGGGTTTGAGCTTTCTGTTAGATCTGGTTTTGTATGTATTTATTTTTGGTTTGGAATGATATTTATTCATTAATTTTGGCATCACTTGAATTCATATTTTATGTTATTTGTTTATTTCATTTTGATGATGGATTCTCTCATGTGATTTCAAATATTTTTTATTTTGATTTACAAAACAAAGACAATTTTTTTAAGAAGTTTGTCAATTTAATCCCATGAACTGTAAAAAACTTGATTCTTGATGTCTATTAAGAATATGATATGCGCATTGTTGCAACAATGAATGAAATGCACATAGACCTTGGCTCAACTATGTGTTATTCACTTGTTAGTAATGTGTTATTCACTTGTTAGTAGGGACAAAATTTTATAGTCAATATTTGTCATTTGGCTATTTTTTCATTTATTCCCCCATTGGAGAACATTTGGAAAAGAAGAGTCAGACCACTTTTCTAAGACTCAGACCACTTCTTAGAAAAATATTATCTTTACGTGACTTTTTGTCAACTATTTGTATGAAATATGTAGAATCTTTAGAAAATCGACTGTTCTAAAGTAATCGCCATGAAGACAGACACCAATTTTGCATTTATATTTTAAATTTTGCAAAGCCTATAAGTAAACCATATGTTTCCAAGAGGTTGTTCCATCAAGCCAGACACCAATTGACTCATGATGAAGCCTATAAGCAAACCATAGTAGACTAAAGGAACATTCAATATATAATGGAACTAAAAAATAGAAATTTTCAATTAATTAAGAAACTAAAAGACATTGAAAATTTCATAAAAGTAGAGAAAAATGTGGAGATGACTTTCTTTAAATAAACCACATTTTTTTTTCAAAAACTTGATTCATGAAAAACTTACTTGCAAACTTTTTCTCTATTTTATAATTTTCTCAGATTTTTTAATATCCCAAAATTTTCCCCATTTTCAAAAGCTTGTTTGTGTTTTAGGCAACCTTTTTGTAATTAATGATTCTGATTGATTCAATTTACTTATTGTTATCTGTTGAATTTGCTTACACTAATAAGTTACTACATAGTGATTATACGTTTGTTGAATTGTGAATAGCATTTTGGCATGAGAATATAGTATGATATTCATGCGTGAAAGTGGATAATAGAGTTGATCATGCTATTGCTGGTCTATGTTGTTTACAATGGGTTCAAAAAAATTTGGTAGATCAAGGTACACAAAATGTCCATTTCTCTCTTCAATTATCTAATTTTTATGGTTGTGACATAAAAAGTAGTGGAATGGTTAATGAATCTTTATTTTTATAGGTATTGTCAGCAATAGAAAGTTTTGCACCTTGTGGAGCCAAATCTAGAAATGGGCAAGAGGAGAAGTTTGATACTACAATTGCATATAGAACTAATGTGCCCTCTTGGCTAAAGGTAGATGAACAAAACAAATCAAAAGCCCACTTTGGTCTTATTATTCAAATTCGATCTGCTTTTTCTCATAAGATTCATTATAGTCTAATTTTATCTTTCTTATCTTGTTAAGGAATGTGATTTTGTTTATAAGATGGGCCTCCCAACATGATCCGAAGGATCTTCGTCAAAAATTGAAGTTTCTCTTTTATCTTCAAAATTGGTATCATCAACAAGAGGGTGAAATCTTGACTCCAATGCAACTCGAACGGAGTCAATTGGAGTCCCGAAGCTCAAAATATGTAAGGTCAAACCTATGGTCAACCCTCAGAAAATAGGCCAGAAAAAGGGCAAAAATCAAAGTTGTCAAAATCGGCCAAAGTCAACACCATTATGTAGTGCTCATCATCACGATTCTGGCGAAGTTCGTTTCACGAAAAACGGAGTCCGTATGACGAAGTTACAGATGGTCAAAATCTGGGTCAACCTGATGACGTCAATGCCCAGTCAGCACCATAGCCAATTAGCCCTTGACACTTGTCATCTCCTCAATCCTCCATTTGGAAATATTTTGGAAAAAAAAATATAAAAATCAAAATAAAATAAATAAATAAAAAATTAGTATAAAATTAAACTCCTAAAAAAGTGGGATAAAACCCACCCATTAAGGGGGGCGCCCACTTTATGTGGGAAGCCACCCACACATAGGGGGCGACCCACATTATGTGGGTACGCCACCCATGTTATGGGGGGTGACCCACCTAAAGTGGGGGCACCACCTAACATGGGGATGGCCCACATTTTGTGGGGAGCCTTCCATAAAGGTGGAATCCCCACATTTAAGGAGATTTTCAATATTTTTTTCCTAAAACAATTAATTTTCCACCCCAACAAAATAAATCAAGATTTATTTTGTAACAACAAATGTCCGGGAAAGAATAAAATTAGGGGCTTGGAATTTTTAAAGGGGGATATTATTGTTAATTTATCTATGTAAAGGAGATTATTAAGATTTTATGTAAAAATGGAGAGATAAGGTGGATTTTGTAAATCATTTGGTTGTTAACCAAATTGAGTAAATTTTTTGTATAAAAAGGGGAGATTAGAGGCTTAGAGGGGCAATTGAGAATTCCTCAAGTGTTGGAGACTTAGAGTGTTTTGAGAGATAATTTGTTGTTCCTGTACGTCGGGAGAATGTTGGAATTTCGTCGTGCTTGAAGGGAAGAGCTTGCCAGCTATTGTAATGCCGAATTTTTGAAGATATCAATTGGATCGGTCTACTCTTTGGAGAGGGACTCGGAGATGTAGTCGTTTTTATGATGAACTCCGTTATCAAGCTGTTTGCATTTTCTCTTTCTTGTCTCCTTCTGAATTTTGTCTTTTTCTCAATTCCATTAGTTTACTTATGTTATGGTGTTGATTTCATTTTAGTAATTTGGAGATTGGAATTGTAATTGTTATGCATTCTTTAAGCAATCGTCTTAGATCCTAAATTAGATCAAATTGGTATAAGAGCTATGTTTTGACTAAGTATTGTAGATTGGAATGCTTACACGCTCCCAGCTTCAACAAGGCAAAGGAAAGCTTGAAGAGTTTAATCTAGAGATTAGAAGATGAAGAGCTCATTCACGAACACAGATGGAAGATCCAAATGATGGAAAAAGTTCTGAGCTTAGTGAGAAGGAATTTCAGAAGGCTTTTCTCAACATGAAGGCCATGGTCGAAGTCTTATTCCAGGAGAGGCAAGAAAAGATGCGGAGACATGAAGCTCGTGCAGGCGAAGGAAAGAAATCAGGAGATTATCCTGAGCCTCTGAAGACACCTCCCTCTTCTCCTTCTTCTCCCTCTTCTCCCTCTTCTCCTTCTTCTCCTTCTTCTACTCATTCTATGCCTTTTAATCCTTTTAAGGGTGCACATAAGCCCAAAATTAAGTTGGATGTAAAATTTGACTTACCAAAATACTATGGTGAATTAAATGCTGAAAAACTAGATGATTGGATTCAGCAGGTTGAAGTCTATTGTAGAGTCCAAAACCTCGTAGATGATCCTGATAGGATCCAACTTGCTACTCTTCAGTTAGGGGGTACAACTCTAACTTGGTGGGAGAGTAGGACTAGAGCAGAAATCTCCCAACATGGTAAACTCAACTTTTCTTGGACAGAATTTGTAAGTGCTCTTAAAAAGCAAATCTATGATCCCTTAGGCTACATGCAATAGCTAATGATGAATTGGCAGATGTTTAGGCAAGGGAAAGGTCAGTCCGTTCAGGAGTACACTCATGAATTTCGTAAAAGGGCCATTGCATTAGATGTTCCATTGTACACCCAGGATACTTTGTTGAAGTATATACGAGGTCTTCATTCCTACCTTAGACATTCAATTTTGGTTTTGAATCCCAATAACCTTGACGAAGTTTGTGTCCAAGCTACCCGCTTAGAGTCTAGAGGTAAGGGATCATTCATTGATAAGTTTGATAAAAATCCATCTAAGTCTGATGGAAAGTCTAAGGGTAAAGGTAAAGAAAAAGATAAAGGTAAAGGAAAGAAGACAGTTACGGTGAAGAAAGAGGGTGAAAAACCCACATGCTCGCATTGCAAGAAAGAGGGGCATGAAGGAGGAGAAAGGTAAGACATGATAAATTATGACTTCCTTGGTGAAGACATCTTGATATCCAAAGAATAAAATTACATGAATGAATCAAGGGCACATGTACCATGTAAAACAAATGAAAGGAACATATCAAAATACTAAATGAATATATGAAAATCAACCAACGAAGAAACCTTGGGAGCTACCATGATGCAATTAAAACCACGTAGGGTTCACCAAAATGAAACCTCAAAAATGGTTGTTGTGCCATGTTTAGGATACACAACCACTGATTTTCTACAAGTTTCACTCAAGGAAACCCTAGAGATCTCAATCCAAGGATGGAATGAGGGAAATAGATATGCATTAAGGTGTCCTAGGGTGTGATTAAAGACTAAGGAGGGGTACACCACCAAGCTAGGGCTTGGAAAGACAAGTGATGTAAATGAAATGCAAGACTAAAACAAATGACCTAGAAATGAACTCAAATCAAAATAGTAAACTAGAGATAAACATAGGTGCACCTTGAAATAAAGAGGCTTGAATGAGGGTCTAAAATACTAGAAATACTACTTTTTGATGCACACTAGGACTCATACACTAGTAGGGGTGATTTAGTTCCAGTTTAGGATTTCAGGCCAAAACTTGAATCTGGAATTGCTGAATCTGGATCTACAAAAAATGTCTAACAATATTTATACTGGAACTCATACACCATAAGTGGCAATTTAGTTCCATTATCAGGGTTACTCCAAAACTATGATATCCTATAATGCTTTCATGTAGCTTCCCTCCTATCAAATCTCTGGTTCTAAAACACTGAATTTTGCTCTGTAGGTGACTTTCCATAATCTTGCAAACAAGGTGACAACTTTGACAACTTTGTAACCTTGAAAACTTTTCCCCAATCTTTCTCTTCAATGAATCTTCAACCTAAATTGTAAATCACACATCAAAGAGAGCAAAAAATGTTGTTTTTTTAGTGGATAGGGGTTTTCCTTGGTCAAACCCCGTTTTGGTAATCAAACATTGAAATGAAATCAAATAGAATGGAGGAATGATGAATGAACAATATGCAATGTTTCAACTCACCAAACCCTTGAACAAAAGGCTACAATCTTGTATGTAATGGTTAGCATGAATGTAGATATTGACTCTTGCTTGTATGATATGGATCTTGATTTGAATGCTTGCTTGAATCATAAAACCCTACATCACAAATGTTAGCTCAAAAACAAGCATGATGCATGATGACTTTGACATGATGCTTGATACTTGAATAATTCTAAAAAATGCTTGATAATCACTCTTGAATTCTCTTGAATGCTCTATAATTCTATCACTTGAATTCTCATAATATCACTTAAATTGCTAGGAGAAATATGTCAAATAAACTTGTATTTATACTTGTTTATGCCAAATTTCCTGAAATTACAACACTACAAGCTGACATTAGATCTAGGAGGATAAAATCCCACCAAGAATTCAAATTCAAAATAGGTCCAAGCTAAGTAGGACCCATACACTAGTTGGGGCATATGAGTCCTAGTAGGCTAAGATCGAGATGCAAATTTCAAGAAATGTTTAGTTTTATGTTAAATTTAGGTTTAGGCCCCGAAACTTAGGTGGGTCCCATATGCCAAAGGTGGAAAATGAGTACTAGATCATTAAATATGGTCCATACAATTCAAAATCATTAAATTTTGATTGGTCACTTGATATATGTCGAGATTATCCTCATAAAGATGCATAAATTAAGGCTCGTGGATGCAAAATAAGGCCAATTAAAGCATAAAGAAGCCCAATTTTAGGAAGGAGGGCCCAAAATGTAAAGGACTACATTTTTCTACACTACAAAAATGTAGAGTTAGGGCACTAGGGTAGGGAAAATAGGTTTACAATGCACCCCTATCCCTAAACATGAGATGAAAGGTCAAACAAATTAGTACTATATTAGATCAATAACCCTAGATGCAATACTAAATTGGGTAGATTTGTTAGGTTAATCATCTATGTGTATTAGGATCATAATATTCTCCTTTTCTATGTGTAGGATCAACTTCATTATTCTAGATCTAGTTCCCACCTACAAATTGAATCTCTAAGGGTCTTTAGATTTTTCCTTGTGAACTCTTAGACAATAGGCTACTAGACAACAATATGGCTTTCATGCTCTCATTTTTTCTCATTCAAGTTGGTAATACTTAAAAATAACTTCATAGATAGCATAGTTTAGGCCTACACATGAATTTCATAATGATTGCTAGGTGATTCACATATGCTAAGATCAATGTGTTTTCAATTATGGTAGATGCAAGTATGAACATGCATATTCTTAAATTTCCTTGTACTAAGAAATTCTTTGGTTTCATGTTGTGTATTCTCCTATGTGTTTGGTGAATGCAATTTGACATCTTCTTTTGCATTAACATAATACCAAAGTTTGAAAAATGGAACCAATCAATTAAAATACTTGATTTTGATTAGAATTATAAGGATCAAGATTGTGATAGCCACTACTTGAAACAAACAACCAAATAGAATTAATGTTCAAAATGACTAAATTAAGAATTCAGATTGGATTTCATTCATACATCTAATCTAATTAATATAAAATTTCATATACATAAAAAAAATTAAAAATAAAATTAGATACATAAACTCAACTAGACAATAAAATACATCATTTGTAATTTTATAAATAATTATTCTAAACTAAATAAAAAACTACATTAAAAAACATTTTCACCTTTACATGGATTAATTTATATGTATTTCACAAAGAGCCTTAAATTTCTAAGGTACGGGACAAAATTTCTCGCTCTACTTGAGTGCACACCTACAAACTATACATTTCTCAGCTTGGAAATAAGTGGACCATGTGTGTATGGTGTGAGGAAATAAGTCAATCGAGAGGGCTTGCTTAGCACAACCTATAGATGACTTCCCTACGAAATTTTCATTTGGGCCAACTCATTTTTCTTTCTACCCGATGTTGATTAGGATGAAAGTGTCAATCATATGACACAATAATTGGAATTCTATTGGTGCCAATGCATTAGATTATATTTAACAAAGTTATTCATCCAAAATATCACCTATTTATTTTAGCGCTAAACACATGCAAATGTTGGGAAAGGTGTAATAAACCTTGCTTGGTAATCTTTGTAGTAGGGGAGAGGGATAGTAGTTATACAGGATAACTTTAGGTGCATGTAGCAATTTCCTTGAATATAGAAGGAACTTTTTTTTTGAAATGTGGATTGGCCTCTTATCTATCTATAACTAAGGTTTTGAGGTCTGACTCATCATGCAACTTACCACATCAACACATCTACTGAAAAGTGTCCAAAATTTTACTTTTTTAAGATTTGACCGAAACTTAATCGAGGCACTCCTAATAGTTGAACAAAAAATATCATTTTTTCCTTGTAAAATATCATATTTTTATTTAAAATAAGCGTATATGCAACCTAAATTTACCAAGTACCTATTGGAAACCATAAATCTTTGTTATCTCTAGCCTGTTTATTCAACACAAATGAACCAGTAGTTGAAAAAAAACTATTTCTTGTTATATAGGAAAGTTGACACCGAATGGAAATAGCCATATTTTAATACACACACATTTTAATATTTATTTAAAAATATATATTTATTAAAACTATAAAAACATATATTCATGCACTAAAGTTTCGAGTTATAAATAAACATAAAAAATTTGAAGGAAAAAAAGTAAAATTTTCTATATCAAGATTGATGTATCATGTAATTTCATTTTTCAATATTTTATCAACAACTAAATTATAGTGTCAATTTATAAAAACAACATATGTTGAACTAACTTTTTAAAAAATAAAATAAAAAATACGAACATAAAATATACTAAAAAATAGATATTTTATTATTTAACATCATTTAAAAATTCAAAACATATATGCCATTTTTTAGTGATTCAAGTTTAAAAATTGGATTAGTGATGGTTGTTTCCTTTATAAAAGTGTCACACAACTTTGTACTTCTACTCAATATTATTGTAAATGATAACATAAATCAATTGAGAATGATTTAAAAGGTATTAGATTAGAGGTTGTAGTTCAATGGTTATGAATGAAAATGAAGAACTCTCTACTATCATTTTTTTGTGGATAAACAAGTATAAATATTCGTTTTGTTAGTACTTGTTTATTATTTCAAAAGGACTGTATTTTTTTCAACCTTTTCAAAAGACTTTGCTTAGTTTTTTTCAAAAATATGCGTATTGTTTTTACAAACAAATTATTTTATAATTATCTCAAGTTGGATATGAAATATAACTCTTTTAATTTATGAAATAAAATTGAACTTAAATAATAAATAATTTATTATAAAGATTGATAGTCAATTTTATGTTTCATGATAAAACATTAATAACATGTAATCTCTAACCATATATTATTTAGTATTTATTTTGTTATGAAATGTATCATGTTTCTTTTGGGAATTTTTTAGAAATCTAGTGGCATATGAGTGTTTTCATATTGACCTGGTAATAATATTAAATCACCACAAAGCATCAACAATGAAAGCATAAAAAAGGTTGACAAAAATATACCACAAATAAGTCAAGACAATTTTTTTTTTTTATCCATTCCCATGTTTATTTTCTTTCACTATTATTTCTTGCAATAATTTTGGATCACCAATTTTATTATTGTATGAATATTTATAAGAAAGTTGCAAATCCATAATACAAATTTTATTGTATCTAAAATAGATCTTTGAAAAGTATATTATGAGTGTTTATTTCCTAATAATATTATTATATAATCATTTTAAATTAAGAATTATCAATACAATAAACATATAAATAATTAAGTTCATATATTTTAATTAAAATATTCTATATTAGTTTTGATAATTTGGTTTTATTTTAAATTATAATTTTTTTTATGTGATTTTAACAAATGATTGTCATATTATATACTATTTCCCATACATAAAAATGGTAAATACATATGCTATATAAAATTTATTAAATATTTAATCAAAAAATAATTTAAAATATAGAAATAATCCAAATAAAATATAAAATTATAATTTAAAAATAATTTTTTTTATTATTAAAATATTTAGAATATGACTTACACATGAATTTTTAATATAAATATGAGAGTAAATTAGGGTGAGTTAAAGATTGATCTTCATACTTGTGTGTTTGTGTGCCATTTAGACTAATATAATCAAAGTGAATGCACTATTATATTAAAAATATATAATAGAAGTGAATGCATTATTATCTTAAAAATACATAAAAGTTCTTTTATATGTATGATGTTAAATTTTAAATAATATTTAAATAAAAAATTCAAAATTATATTAGACTTAGAAGCTCTCTAATAAAAATTTAGTCTTATTCCACTTTAAAGTTTTGATTAGAGGTAAAACATGAGTTTTGAAGGGGTCGAGAACCCTATACAAAAGAAAGCAGTTCAAACCAAGGAATACAACACTCAGCATAAATCAGCCCATCAACAGCACAAGCTGCTTAAAAAGAGAACAACAGCTCAACAACAGCCTCTAATAGATTATCATGACTATATAGGGTACAAAATACATACAAGCATGGACCCAAAGCCCAAAAATACCCTAGTTTTATCCAAGACTAGAAACCCCTAAACAGGTTTTAAAAGGACCCGAAACCCTTTACAAATTTAGGCACAAAGTGCTGCTCAAAAGATACAACATTTGGCAAACAACAACACCATAACAACCAAAACAAAAAAGATACAAACGACTTCTTTAGAGATAAACAAAGAAGACCAGCAGCCAAACAACATCAAGCAACAATGGGAAAAGCAAAGCTAAACCACCCTTGCATTCTTCTGACCACCACACTTTACAAGGGACTAAGAGGAGTGAGAATGCTTAGGAAAAATTCTCTTCCTTTTTTGCACAACCATCCAAGAGAGATCATCCTCTGAAGGATTAGAGCATGGGGATGACGGAGGATAATCACATCCACGACCAACAACAGCAACAAGATTTGCAAACAAACTAGTAGTCGCAGCAGCAATAGCAAAATCACCAGCATCAAAAACAACATCACCCGCTGCAACAACAACTGTGGGAAAACCAATCGCTTTAGTATCAGATAGACCTGCAACAACAAAAAAACTAGTTGCACTAAGAGCAAAACCAGTAGCATCAACAACGAATGCATAAGACCCAAGAGCAGCACCATCAGGCAACTGAGAACCAACAGTAGTAGGTGCCATGACTTTAGAGGTCAAAACAATATCCCTAGAGTCTTCCCCAAAATCATCATCCAAATCTTGAGATTCTCCCACAGTAAGATGCTCACGAACAACATCTTTCCACCAAGTAGCATAACCACGGTGAGATTTCTGACAGTTTGCAGCCAAATGACTTGTAGAAAAGTATCTCCTACAACGGAAAGGAAGATTTGTATAATCAAGAATCTGAGACCATGGTCTATCCCCCACCATCAAAATGACCTCCCCAAGTAAATCTTTTGAGGTGTCATTTTTTCTATATATAAAAATAAATTAACATAATAAATAAAATATCCATTAACATTTTACTTTAGCAAACAATCATTTGACTCATTAATCTAAGGCAAGATTTTCTTTATTGTATATGCTTGTTAGCTCGCTCTCACAAAATATTCTTACATTGGAATGAAGGGCTTTATGCCCATACAAAAAATAATGAACCAAAAACGTAACATTATTCATGATGAAATTTCTTTAAATATTTAACTAGCACTTGCACCTAAAGGACGTTCAAGGATTACGTCAATAGAAAACTATATGTATCTTAATATGTTAGAGCATACGTGTTTGTGCATGCAAATTCTAGTCGCATGTTGCTGGATTAAACAATTAATAATAAATGCTAAATAATGGAATGAAATAAGCTTAGATAAATCTATATTTTTCCTTAAAGAAATTCAATATTACTGATTATGAAATATTTGCATACAGATTTAAAACATAAAGCAATGCCAATGAAAAAGGAAAGTTGCTTTCAAATTGACAGAAACCACTGCAAATGAAAATAGAATGTTCTCATCCAGTTGTTAAATCAATATTTATCTGGCTTTTATGTGATAAGTGAAATTTTGGACGCATAGCTGAAACTTGTTTTCCAATGACTGAATAGTGGTTTGCAGATGTGAGACTTGTTGCAGGCTCAACTCTCACACTATATGTAGCCTATTGACTAATTAAAAAAGAACGTTTTACAATATTGATAAATAAATATATATTATTATCTAAATCTTAAAACAATTTAATGATTTTTTAACAAGCAGACGACATTGGTGGAGCCTATAGAGGCAGACTATGATTCAGTTTGCAGAATATATCAACACTTAGTACAAATGCTAATATATTCACCACCGTTTCATTGAATGGACGACTACAGATTACATGACGACAATTGATAGAACGAATGATCATGTAAAGCTATATAACATGGAATATAGAACGAATCGACAGTTTCACAGTGGCGCCCATAATCCAAACGGGTCCTCGTATGGATCGTTTTGATGTACTACATCCAATGTTTCACCGGTATTACAATATCCGGTGAGGAGAGACGCATAAGAAGCCTGTGTTTTGAGGAGCTCTGCTTCAGCGGTCGCCAGTTGTGATTGAACATGTGATACTTGCTTCTGCAGTCGATAAATGGCGCCAGTGCAGCCATAGATAGGATCATTCACTCTCATACTTGCTTCGTATACCAGGCTAGTTACAGCATCTGCTCTCTTCTCATCCGGAATATCCTGCATAGAAAAAGAATGATGTTAAAGTCCGCGTTGTAATTTAGATCTGTGTTCAGTTTCAGTCGATCAGAAGCATAATTTAATTAATCAAATTATTTCGATTGAAGTGTTTTATAAAAACTTAAAAGAACATTTGATCCATACCTGAAGGATTTTGGCAATGTTCCTTAATCCAAATAACTTGTGTACTAGTAAAAACTTGTGAGGATCGTTTGGTGGGAAAAAAGGAGCGAGCACGCATTTATCTCCACATTTTCTTCGCTGAATCTTGCAAGCGGCACAGGGGTAAACAATCTGAGACATCTCTTCTGATTTCTGTTCCAGCTTACTTAAGCAGCAGGAACAGAAATTTATACAACTTTTAACAGTAAAGCTAGAAAATCAGAGCCGTATTCAAAGATGCAAGTAACTATAATTCAAAGACACAGGTATGTATCTAAAATTGCGCTTAATTATGAAGGTGAAGGAGACGAATTCGATTTGGGACAAAGAGTAGGGTAATAGATATCTAAAATATATAGATGCATTACGGGTGTAAATAGATCATTTTGTTGACGCTGAAACATTTGATTGATTGTATTCACTGTCACGCGCTTGTCAGATATACGACAGAATGGACAGTGTTCAAATATGAGATTAGATGTTAAATATGTGTACGAATGTTAAATATGTTGTTAACAAACATCTTAAAATATTTGATATGCAAAGATTAAAGCTTTACATTTTCATTTTCTTTAGTCAAACTCATCATTGTTTTACACAATAATGATTAGAATGAGATTTCATTGTAATATTTGTTCATGTGGAAATAATTCAAGAATATAATAAGGATTCCTTTCTCTTTTGAATCCCCTTTAATATATATCTTTATTTGACAACAATGACTTAAGTTTTGTTTTCAAATACACAACCTTAGATGCTTAGTTAAAAAAACAATGTGTGAATGGTGATGAGCAATAGTAAATATCATAATGATTTTCTCTATAAACAATACTTTATTAAATTTAGAAAGTAAGATGAGATCATCTATGTGATTGGGTCCAAGTAGGGATTGAATTTGGTAGTTGACAGTTCATGTCAATTGAATTTTCTAGAATAGTTATCCTATTACACCCCGTGTGTTACTACCTATTTACTAGTACCTCGTATGGTAAAATTGCTTTATATGAATGTGTTTTGTATATGAAGGGTGTGTGCAAGTAGTTGAGTCCACTTTTTGACCAAAAAGTGGAAGTATTTTTCCTGATTTTCAGATTTTTCACTATTGACCTAAAAATTTGAAGCACCTAAAGATTGAATCTTGAAAAACGTCACTAATATGAAATGTAGTACTATGCATCTAGTTTCTAAAAATGTAATTTATTTTAATACCCAAATGCTAAAAAAAGGTTTTCAATGGGCATGTCTAAAAATCATTGTTTAAAAGTCACTTTTTTTACCATACCATGCACCTATATGTCATCCATATTTTGACCTAAATAATTGTATTTTTCTTAATCCTTTTGGTAAATGATCTCTAACACATTGAAGAATGTTCATAATATTTTTTTGTAATTTTTTTTTAATATTTTATTCATTAATTTTTTATTGGCCATAATTGTTTTTTTTTTTAAATCTCTCATGTACGTCACTCATAAGATGACTTAAACTTATCATTTTTTTATTTTTATTTTTTTTTAATTTGAAAAGAATTGTCTGAATATTGTTCATGTACAATTTATTTTTCAAAAAATTATTTTAATAAAAAATTATTAAAATAATTAAAAAACCTAATATTTCAAGTTTATGAATTAGTTTCATATAAAATTATTTGAAAAATAGAAAAAATAATCCAATTATACAAAAAATTACATATTTGGACTCTAAAAACTCTCATTTAAAATGGGTTTTAATTTCATTAAATAATTTTTAAAAAATCCCATCAACCATATTGACATAGTTTTTTTCTCTCAACATTGCCATGACCTTGTACTAGTAGGTCCAAGGCTAAGGGTTTCGTTACCATGCCTTTTCTAAGCCTAAATCCAAATGAAAAACATGGATTGTGATTTTCAAAGCTTTTTGAATGAGCACCCACTTTAAAATGGGTACCTATTCTAAAATATGAATGGGTACCTATTTTAAAGCTGAAAAATGACACTTCCACTAAAAGTGGACCCAACTTCTTACACTTACCCTGAATCTTTATGGAAATATGATGAATGAATGTTTGATTCAATTTAATTCTTTATAATGATTTTGTATTTGAAATATATGTGATGCATGTGAATGTATCACTATCAGCTAACTACTGTTATGATGTACTAAGTTGAATGCAGGAATAGGTTCAAACCTCTGAAAGAGAGGGGAAGTATCACTCATGAGAAGAACTTGGTCTAGTAACCCTTAATTCAACCTAACTGAGCATTCACACACTCACACCCTGGTTGGTTTTAAATAAGTCAAGTCAGTTAGGGTAAATGGTAAGTGATCTTGAATTTTGGTTGTGAATATTTTTATTGGTTTGTGATCTTGTTTTATGAATGTTTGAATTGAAGAATGTGATTAAGTCATGATGTCAACTGGAAGTCCTTGTGTGTTTATTTTTATATCAATGAGATATATACATAAAATTCATATATATGTATATATGTACATGTCTAAGATAAAATTACACATGTGAGTGAATATGTACATGAGTATACATAGGTAGGCATATCTACGCATGCTGATGGACAAATTACCCATATGCATCGGAATACCAATTGGACTAAGGTGACATACACACACACACACACACACTTCATGTATATATGCATTGATCAATGGGTTTGTGATTATATTTGTTTAAATATGAATATCAAAATAATTATATATATATATATATGAATGTAATTATGTTAATGGGAATGTACATGTATATATATATATATTTGTTGTATGCATAAATATATGTATTCAAATTGTAATAAACATATTTTATACCTATATGGATATAACTATATCTATAACTATACACACACACACACACCATATATATAGTGTTTGATCCATATTGAAATGCATTGAATAAATTTATATGTTTTGAATAAACCATGTGCAACAATGAAGCATTGCTATTAAATACTTTGTAAATGCATTAAGTTAAATAAAGCACATTACATAGCATCATCGTGTAAGTCGTTGTGGAAAATATTATAACTACACACAAAGAAAACATATGACTAAGGCAATGTTGAATCACACATGAAATAGGAGTGTTGTGTATATGTTGCAAAAGTAAGTGGATGTAGATTTTAATAATGTAGAAATAGTCTTTACTCATGCTAACTTAAAGGGAACCAGTATATGAATATGTGGCGCCAATGCTAAAGTATATGAAATGCATAAGAATTCTTTTTACTGTGCTTAAGTTTGGAAAAGCAATATATTAACCATAAGACTCTATCAATGTAAACTTGGTAGAAATATAAGAAGTAATTCAATTTGTAGACCAAGTAAAAAACTCGTTGAAAGCTTGTTGTTCATTTGACTAAATAAAAGATTCCTTTTGTCTCTTGAAACAAGTGTTGGAATAATGTGCCTCAATCCCATAGGCTGAAACCTCTGAAAGGGAAAATTTGGTGTGACTTTCATTCTGTCTGGCTGACTGGCAGCTTAGTAACCTTGTGGATTGTTCATGTTGTCGAGACATTGTTGTTGTCTTGCCAACTGGTGTTGTCACTGTGACTTGTGGCATTCGTTGTAACCCTCTGTCGAGTGGATATCTCTGGCCGACAGGTTGGTGTCTAGCGGATATCGGGGAGAATCATGGCAACCAAGTCATCGGTGTAACATGTGACTTCGATAAGAACTCCTGGTGATAGTTGGTATGTCTCACTGACAGTACACACTCTTGGAGTCTTTGCGGTAACACAAAGGCTTCAGTAAGAAGTCTTGGTGATAGGTCGTAAGTCTCACCGATAAGCATACACTCGAAGCTATCGGGGTGACGTGAAAGTTTTAGTATGAAGTCTCAGCGATAGCCTAAGTCTTGCCAACAATGTTACACTCGACATTGAGGAGACCCTTAGCCGAAAGGCTTGTTTCGATATGATGTTTCATCAATAGCAGTAAGTCTTGCCGACAATGCAACATGTATTTGTTATTGGATGTCTTCGGCATGACCTCTTAGTGAAAGCGGTAAGTCTTGCCGACTATTGGACATTTTTGAATAACATGAAGGTTCGGTATGATCTCTTAGCGAAGGATGATAGTCTTGCCAATGGGAATACTCTTGTCTATGTGACTTTGGAACTTCGGTGTGATGTCTCATCAAATGGCAATTGTCTCGCCAATGAGAATGCTGAGGTCGATGCGACTTGTGAACTCAGTGTAACGTCTTGTCAATGGTTAGGACTCTTGGTGATAATGACGATCTAGCTTTGTGGCATCAGGTAGACACGGTTAGTGTCTCACCAACATGCGAATACATTTTGAATGCCTTTGACCGAGTGATGACTATCCTACATGGTGAGTCTACGACCAATCAGAGAAGTCAAATGGGAACTGCTAGAAGTTGGACTATTGTGGCCATTACTAAGAGGAAGTTCGACAGATAGAGGCGTCATGGATATACTCAGAGATTGAAGATTGTGATCAATTCGATGGTTCGTAACAGTTGGATGTTTAGTTCTATGAGTGATCAATGAATGTAATTCTGAGAGTATTGTAATCTTAATATTATGTAGCAAGGTTGATCATTGTGAATGTTGTTGCAAATTAACATCAGAGAGTGAATCCCATACTCTGTATGTAATTTTTGTTATTGTAATACAAAGGGGTTTTTCTTGGTGTGGTGGGTTTTTCTCCCATAAGGGTTTTCCCACCTAAATCTAGTGTTCATCTGTGTATGTTATATTCTTTGTTTCTGTTATTGCTTTCAAGTGTATCTTAACAAGGACTGTAATTGAAAATTTAAAAGTATCTCTACATTCTTTCCTAAGGTTTTGACGTTAGGAGAGTTGTTTCTACACCTTAGCTTTCGTTACAAGTGGTATCAAAGCTTGGCCAGTTGTGTTATCCTTGTGGGTACGTTGGGTTTTTTAAGTCAATTTTTGTTCAATGGGAGTCTTGTAGAAGCTTGGTAATTCAAATTACAGGTTAAGATAGCAAGCATGTCAGGAAAGATTGAAATTGAGAAATTCAATGGCAACAATTTTGAGTTGTGGAAACTTAAAATGGAAGATCTGTTGGTTGATCGTGATCTTTGGATTGTTGTGTCTGGAACGAAGCCTATAGGCATGAAGCAAGAGGATTGGGACCTTGCAGATAGAAAATCTAAGGGGCTGATAAGGCTCTATTTAGCAGACTCTATTCTTCTGAATGTTCATGAAGAAAAGATTGCATCTTCCTTGTGGAAAAGACTGATAGCTATTTATCAGGGCAACTCCTTGGTGAATAAATTGTTCTTGACGAAGAATTTGTACTCTTTGAGAATGCAGGAAGGAGGATCTGGTTCTGATCATTTGAACGCTTTCAACATGTTGATTGCATAGTTAACATTTGTTGGCGTGAAGATTGATGAAGAGGATTGTTGTATGCTTTTATTGTGTTCTTTGCCAGATTCTTGGGATCACCTAGTGATGGCTATTGGGAATACGACATCCACTTTTAAGATGGAAGATGTTGTTGCTTCTTTGTTATTAGAAGAGATAAAAAGGAAATCTTCTGAGACAGTGAATGAGGCTCTTGCTATTAGAGGCAGATCGAAAGATAAAGGCAAGAAGAAGGACAAGAAGTCCAAATCAAAATTACAAGGGAGATCAAAGTCTCTTGGGAAGAAGTCTAAGGTGAAGTGTTGGAATTGTGGGCAATCTGGTCATGTTTGAAAGGATTGTACAGAGGAGAAAAAGAAGAAGAAGAAGTATTCTTCCGACAATGATTCTTCTCAGAGTGATGCAGATGCTTTCATTGTAGCCTTGGCTACACAAGCATCAGATGATGTTTGGCTGATTGATTCTGGAGCATCTTTCCACATGACATCTCATAGAGACTAGTTCACAAAGTATGAAAAATATGATAGTGGAAAGGTGTATTTGGCAAGTGATTCATCATTGGAAATAGTTGGTCGTGGAAGAGTCATAATTCAATTCCCTGATAGAAGAGTGAAGGGAATTAATGATGTAATGCATATACTAGGTCTGACTCAAAACTTACTTTATGTTAGTATGCTGAATGATATTAGAGTGCAAGTCATGTTCTCTAGAAATGGTTGCAAGATGACTAGAGGCTCTATGGTGCTAGTAAGAGGTGCTCGTATTGGTACCTTGTATAAGTTGGATGCACATGTTGTTCAATGTAATAGTGTCTCTGTAAAGTCACAGAAAGCTACTCATGGAGGAAAAGAGGGAAACATTCATGATTCTATAAACTCTATGGAAGTTAAACTTCCAGCAGAAAAGACTATGCTCTGGCATCATAGGCTAGGCCACATTAGTGAGAAAGGTTTAAAAACCTTCAAGAATAAAAACCTGGTAGAGGGTTTTGATGATTGTAACCTCGAATTTGAATTCTATGAACATTGTATATATGGTAAACAACACCGTGTTTCATTTTATTCCAGTCCTCACAAATCTTTTGGTTTGCTTGATTATATACATTCTGATGTTTTTGGTCCAGTGAATGTTCCTTCTTTGTCTAAGTCAAAGTACTATGTATCATTCATTGATGATTATTCGAGAAGAACATTTGTTTATTTTTTGAAAAGTAAATCAAAAGTGTTTAGTTGGTTTAAGGAATTTAAGAACCTTGTAGAAAATCAGACTGGAAGGAAAATAAAATGTTTAAGGACTAATAATGGTGGTGAATTTTGTTTTGATGATTTCAAGAGGTACTGTAAAGATCATGGGATTAAAAGGCATAAAACTACACTATATACTCCGCAACAAAATGGAGTTGCAGAAAGGTTCAATAGGACAGTGATGGAAAGAGCATGAAGTATGTTGAGCAGTGCTAGCTTGGAGGAGAAGTTTTGGGATGAGGCAATTGCTACAACATGTTACTTGATAAATTGTTTTCCTAATTTTGCTATTGTTGAGAAAACACTTTTGGAAGCATGGTCTGGTAAGAAGCCCTCTTTAAGACATATTTGTGTGTTTGGCTATGAGGCATATGCACATGTGCCATATGAGAAAAGATCTAAATTGGAGAACAAAGCTGTCAAATGTATTTTTATTGGTTATAGTGCTGGCATAAAAGGATACAAGCTTTGGAATCTTGATATGGAGAAGGTTCTATACAAAAGAAGTGTAATCTTTCGTGAGCTGAAGCCTTCTACCTTAGATTTGCAGTCAGAGATAAAATTAGAAAACAAAAGGGATGTAGTTGAAATTCCTCTGAC
Source organism: Sequoia sempervirens (assembly GCA_007258455.2). NCBI lineage: Eukaryota > Viridiplantae > Streptophyta > Pinopsida > Cupressales > Cupressaceae > Sequoia > Sequoia sempervirens. The sequence goes on along the minus strand of VDFB02075321.1, from coordinate 93,589,080 downwards.
ACTAGATAAAAAGGAATTAAAAATTCAGAATGTACCTGAAACTGAGGAGAGCTCAAGTAGTTTTGAGAGTTCTGATGAAGAAGAACAACCTCAGCCTCAGTAAGTGAGGAGGTCAACTCATGAAAGAAAGCAACCTGATAGGTATGGGTTTTCTTTGATAGATTCTACTTGTGCCTATGCTTTAATTTCTAGCACTGATGAGCCTAGGACTGTGAAAGAGGCATTTAGAATGTCTGATTCAAACTCTTTGTTGGAAGCCATGAATGAAGAAATGGCATCATTAGAAAAGAATGATACTTGGAGTTTGGTGCCCTTGCCTAAAGGCAGAAAAGTTGTTGGCTGCAAATGGGTATTTAAAAAGAAAATAGATCTGGATGGCAATGTGGAGAAATATAAGGCGAGATTGGTTGTGAAGGGTTATTCCAATAAATCTCTATATGGGTTAAAACAATCTCCTAGAATGTGGTACCAGAAGTTTGAGAGTTTTGTTTTGTCATTGGGATTTGTAAGATCAAAATCTAATCATTGTGTGTATTACAAAGCTGAAAGTGATCAAGTTCTTATTATTGCTCTCTATGTTGATGATATGTTGTTCATAGGCAATAGTAAGTTAATGATTTTTGATCTTAAGTCTCAGTTGTCTGTAAAGTTCAAAATGAAAGATCTTGGTGCAGCAAGGTATATTATGGGAATGGAAATAACCAGGGATAGGAAGAATAGAAAACTTTGGCTCAATCAGAGTAAGTATATCAAGACTATTCTAGAGAGATTTTGTATAAATGATTGCAAGTAGCTAGTTGTTCCAGTTTTGCAGAGAACGAAGCTATCTATTGAAGACTATCCAAAATCTCCTACTAAGATGGAGGACATGACCAATGTACCTTATGCTAGTGCGGTTGGCAGTCTAATGTATGCAATGGTCTATACAAGGCCAGACATTGCCTAAGCAGTGGGAGTACTTAGTTGGTTTATGGCTAATCTTGGAATGACACATTGGGATGTTGTGAAAAGAGTATTCACATATTTGAAGGGCACTTCAAAATATGCTTTGTGTTACCATGGTAACTTGGTTGAATCACAGAGGACTCTCAGCATTCGAGGCTATGTGGATTCTAATTGGGTAGGGGACATTGACAACAAAAGATCCACCAGTGGATATATTTTCATGTTGAATGGTGGTGCAGTGAGTTGGATGAGTAAGCGGCAGGCTGTAGTCACTTTGTTCACTACAGAGGCAAAATACATGGCAGCAACACATGCCTATAAAGAAGCAATCTGGTTAAAACGTCTGTGTTTTAACATTGGTTTTGATGCAGGGAAAATAACTATTTTCTGTGACATTCAGAGTACAATTTGTCTGGCAAAGAATCCTACTTTCCATGCTAGCATGAAACATATAGATGTACAATATCATTTTGTATGAGATATGGTGGAGGATGGAAAGATCATTTTGGAAAAAGTTGATACTCTAGAGAATGTTGCAGATGCATTAACAAAGCCAGTGAGCACAGACAAGTTCACGTGGTGTGCCAGTTCGATGGGCCTTAGTGCCCATTATTTTTGGTAGTTTTGTTGTGCTCTAGAGGTGCCTGTGTGATCTTCGTCAAGTGGGAGATTGTTGGAATAATGTGCCTCAATCCCACAGGCTGAAACCTCTAAAAGGGCAAAGTCAATGTGACCTTCATTTTGTCTGGCCGACTGGCAGTTTAGTAGCCTTGTGGATTGTTCATGTCACCAAGAAATTTTTGTTGTCTTGTCGACTAGTGTTGTCAGTGTGACCTATGTCATTCACTATAACCCTCTACTGAGTGAAGATCTCTGGTCGACGGGTTGGTGTCTAGCGGATGTCGGGGAGACTCATGGCGACTGGGTCATCAATGTAACATGTGACTTCGATAAGAGCTCCTAGCGACAGTTGGTATGTCTCACTGACAGTAGACACTCTTGGAGTCTTCGTGGTAACACAAAGGGTTTAGTAAGAATTCTTGGTGATAGGTGGTAAGTCTCACCTATAAGCATACACTCAGAGCTATTGAGGTGATGTGAAAGTTTTGGTATGAAGTCTCGGCGATAGCCTAAGTCTTGCCGATAGTGTTACACTTGAAGACATAAGGGAAACCCTTGGCCGAAAGGATTGTTTCGATATGATGTTTCATCTATAGTGGTAAGTCTTGCCGAAAATGCAACATGTGTTTGTTATCAGATGTCTTCAGGATGACCTCTTGGCGAAAGCGGTAAGTCTATCTGACTGTTGGACATTTCGAAATAACATGAAGGTTCAGTATGATCTCTTGGCGAAGGACGATAGTCTTGCCGATGGGAATACTCTTGTTTATGTGACTTTGGAACTTCGGTGTGATGTCTCATTGAATGGCGATTGTCTCGCCAATGAGAATGTTGAGGTTGATGCAACTTGTGAACTCGGTGTAACGTCTTGCCAATGGTCAGGACTATTGGCAATAATGGCGATCTAGCTTTGTGGCATCAGGGAGACACGGTTAGTGTCTCACCGACATGCGAATACATTTTCAACACCTTTGACTGAGTGATGACTATCCTACGTGGTGAGTCTACGACCAATCAGATAAGTTGAATGGGAACCACTAGTAGTTGGACTATTGTGGCTATTATTGAGAGGAAGTTCGATAGACAGAGGTGTCATGGATATACTCAGAGATTGAAGATTGTGATTGGTTTGATGGTTCGTAACAGTTGGATGTTTAGTTTGATGAGTGATCAGTGAATGTAATTCTGGGAGTATTGTAATCTTAATATTCTGTAGCAAGGGTGATCATTATGAATGATGTTGTAAATTGACATCAGAGAGTGAAGCCCATACTCTGTATGTAATTTTTGTATATATAATACAAAGGGGTTTTTCTTGGTGTGGTGGGTTTTTCTCCCGTGAGGGTTTTCCCACGTAAATCTGGTGTTCATCTATGTATGTTATATTCTCTGTTTCTGTTATTGCTTTCAAGTGTATCTTAATTGGACTGTAATTGAAAATTTAAAAGTATCTCTACATTCTTCCCTAAGGTTTTGACATTAGGAGAGTTGTTTCTGCACCTTAGCTTTCCTTACAACAAGTTGACTCAACCATTTGAAAGGTGAGGTCTATTATGGGTTGCAAATCTATAAGTTAGTTTGATGAGTCGTTGATGGGGATAGAAAGGTAACAAAAGTATTATCTTGTTTGTAGCCTTTGGTTGCTCATGTTTTAGTATATATAGAGGTACTCATTCTACCATTTGATACACTTTTCAATATGATTATTCCATTGTTATTTTGTTGCATTCTCCGTGCAAAGTGAGTTGAGAGCTTCAGAGTTAGTGAATTGTTTATTATTTTTGCATTAGTGTTGTTCAGAGATTTGGTAAGAGGCTAGGAGTGGGAGAAGGACATTTTGGACCATTTGTATTTCTAGTTCATTTAAGCTTGTTGAAGCTATGTATGTAATATTATATCCATCTATATGGAAATTGGAAATGTGAAATGTTATTTTGAATATATGTAAAGTGAAATCATACTTATATTGATGAAATGATTCTTTGATTATCCAATGGAAAAGCTTTGAAAGGTTATGTTTTAAATGATGCATTTATTATTGAAAATAAAAGAAAAATTTTATTGCTCATAATGATAGATGCGTAAAATTTTCACTTGTGGGTAAAACATAGTAAAAATTAAAGGGTAGAACATTGGCCATGTTAAATATCCATTAAAATTTTTCCTTAAAATTATGCTAAGTCATACAACGATTAAAGAAGGTTCAAACATCATAAATTAGATAGATACAAATATAATTATCTATTTTTTATAATAGTTTTACAAAAATATTGACATATTTGAAGGAAAATTTGCTAAATACAACCATACAATTGTCAAGTTTAGGTTGTGAATCCAATGCACACAATGTCATATGCAATCACATTAATATATGATCAACATAATAAATGGTGGATCAAGAATATATTAATTATACACATACACATTAAAATACATAGACAAGACAAGAGATGGTCAAGTAAGAATGACCAAATTAGATAAGACAATGTTAGAAAAGAGATAAAAAATGTAAAAGATGAAGAAAAATCTTGAGACAATCAAGTGATAGAAGTCAAAAATGCCCCATAAGTGGGGTAAAATGGTATTAAGTAAAAACAAAGATAACACAAAGAACACATGCACCCAAGTGAGGGAAGAAGATATAAAAAAGATAAAGGGATTTCAAAAGACAAAGTACATGTGAAAAGTGATCAATATAGAAGATAAATGATAAATGAAATAAAAGTAAGAGTGATATATAGAGAATAAATCCATCTATCATATCAAGTAACTTCTCTTTTATGTTATCCATGATCACAATGTGTATCTTTTCTTTGTTTGTAAATTATCAAATTTTATGTTGGAATACTTTATGTATTTATTCTTAGGATATCATTTTTCATGATAAGAAGTATACCTAGTACAAGGATCAAAGTTTAAATAACTATGTACATCATTATTGAGTCCATGCTACTCTTATGTGAATAAGGCCTAGAGAAATAGTTAATGAGAGCATAAGAAAAACCACAAATTAAAGCATAGAGAAAACAAAATGAATTAAACAATTTTAAAACTCTACCACATAAGTACAATCTAAGATTACATATTAGTAAGATTTATTTATCTATTTTCATATAATTAGAAAGAAAAATGTTTTCATAACCATGAAAATCATCGTGTAATTGATCTTCACAAAAATCTATAGTATCATTGTACAAAAGTAATGAAGTATTGACAAATATAACATGATCAAATAATATTCATTATGAATGTGCAAATAATCATGTAAAATATGAGGATTAATATAGATAAATACTCATCATCACGTATAAAAGAGGGTAAGTCACAAAAATTATGTAGATCTAGGTTGTCATAAAATAGTAAGATAGATAAATACAAGGCATGCTACTATCATGGATAGGTAGGGCACATGACATATCCTTTCTAGAAGAACGATCACTAATGTTATCAGGCAAGGGATATCCTGAAAAGAGTGAAAAAAATAACTAATACTCTCTTATAGAATATAATTTACATTCACTAATCCCATGAAGGAGGAGAAAGGTAAGACATGATAAACTATAACTTTCTTAGAGATGACATCAATATCCAAAGAATAAAATTGCATGAATGAATCAAGGGAACATGTACCATGTGTAAAACAAGTGAATGGAACAATATCAAAATACCAAATGCATATATGCAAATCAACCAATGAAGTAACCCTAGGAGCTACCATGATGCAATGCAAAGTTAGGGCATAAGGTTTACAATGCACCCCTATCCCTAAACATGAGATGAAAGGTCAGCCAAATTAGTGCTATATTAGATCTATAACCCTAGATGACATACTAGATTGGGTTGCTTTGTTAGGTTAATAATGTATGTATATTAGGATCATAATATTCTCATTTTCTATGTGCAGGGTCAACTTCATTGTTGTAGATCCGGTTCCCACCTACAAATTCAATCTCTAAGGGTCTTTAGATTTTTCCATGTTAACTCTTAGATAATAGGCTAGTAGACAAAAACATGTCTTTCATGCTCTTAGGTTTTCTCATTCAAGTTGGTAATACTTAAAAATACCTTCATAGATAACACAATCTAGGCATGCACATGAATTCCATAATGATTGCTAGGTGATTCAGATGTGCTAAGATGAATGTGTTTTCAATTATGGTAGATGCAAGTATGAACATGAATATTCTTAAATGTCCTTGTATTAAGACATTCTTAGGTTTCAAGTTGTATCTTCTCCTACATAATTAGTGAATGTGAATTGACATCTTCTTCTGCATTAACACAATACCAAAGTGTTAAAATAGAAACTAATCATCTAAAATATTTGATTTTCATTATATAATTAGAAGAATCGAGATTGTGATAGCCACTACTTGAAGCAAACAACCAAATAGAATTAATGTTCGAAATGATTGAATTAAGAATTAAATTTCAATTAAAATCATACATCTAATCCAGTTAATATAAAATTCTATACGCACAAACAAAATAAACAATAAACATAAAATTAGATTCGAACAAAATTAGATACATAAACTCAACTATACAATAAAATACATGATTTGTAATTTTATAAATAATTATTCCAAACTAAATAAAAAACTACATTAAAACACATTTTCACCTTTACAACGATTTATTTATATGTATTTCACAAAGGGCCTTAAATTTCTACTGTACGGGACAGACTTTTTCCCTCTACTCGAGTACACGCCTACAAAATGTACATTTCTTGGCTTGGTAATAAGTCTATGTGTGTTTGGCATGAAGAAATAAGTCAATTGAGAGTGCTCATTTACCACGACCTATCAATGACTTCCCTAGCAATTTTCCATTTGGTCTAGCTCATTTTTTAATTTATGCCCATTCTTGATTATGACGAAAGTGTCAATAATATGACACAATAAGTGAAATTCTATTGGTGCCAATGCATTCAATTATTTTTAACAAAGTCATTTATCCCAATAATCCACCCATTTATTTCAGCCCTAATCACATGCAATTTTTGGGAAATGTGTAATAAGCCTTGCTTGGTAATCTTTGTAGTAGGGGAGAGGGGTAGTAGTCATACAAGGTAACTTTGCATGCATGTAGCGATTGCCTAGAATATCTTAGGACCTTTTTGTTTTTTGAAATGTGGATTGGCCTCTTATCTATCTATAACTAAGTTTACAAGCTGTGACTCATCGTGCAACTTGCCACATCAACACATGTAGTGAAAAGTGTCCAAAATTTGACTTTTTAAATATTTAACCGAAACTTAATCATGGTACCCCTAGTAGTTGAACAAAAGAATATCATTTGTTGCTTGTAAAATATCATATTTATATTTAAAATAAAACTTATATGTAACCTAAATTGACCAAATACCTATTGGTAACCATAAATCTTTGTTATCTCTAGTTTGTATATTCAACACAAATGGATCAATAGTTGAACAAAGAAAAACTATTTCTTGTTATAAAAACAACACATAATTATTTAAAATACAACTTATATGAAACAAAAATGGACCAAAAATTAAACACTAAAACTTTTTGAAAATCCTTCACATTTAAAGGGAAAATACATGGTATTTATTGTGCTCACCTTTTATATTTGTGATAGGAAAAACCATTAATATGAAATAATCAAATGCTTGTACATTGCTACCCCAATAGTTGTACACATAAGAGCAATATTTTTTCACTATGAAAATAATACTTGTTTAAATGAGTGTCTTATTTTATTAAATGAGTATTTTATTCATAAATGATACACTTATAGTGGAAAATTATGATATTTTATTTGAGATGAAAAATATTTAGGGGAGAGGGCCCAATAGTCATGCGGGGTCCAATAGTCATGCACCTAATTGTACATATAATACCTAATAGTCGTTTATATAATATCCAATAGTTGCGATTTGACTACCCATAATTAAACAAAATGTATGCTTTTGATCTAAAAAGCAACCAATCATGTGATACCACATCAGCGCTCAACTACTCATGATGTAATGCACGAGAATTGGTCTCACTATTTTTTGGGGCCTTTTTCGACACCTTGACAAAAACGCATGCTGATGTGGCATCATATTTGATGATGTGTCCCTAAAACCTTAGTTATAAGCAGAGAACTTGCCAAGTAAGCCGCTGTAAAAAATTGGGAGTGATTTGAAATTTCGACGTAGGATAATTAGAAGCGTGAAGTTAGGGTGCACGACTACTGGGCCCTCTCCCCTATATCACCTCTTCATGAAAGTATTTGTGTTTTTTTTATATACCATTCATAGGTTCTCATGTGTTCAAATATGGGTACATTTTGACGAACATTTGGTTATTTTTCTATTTACTTGAGGAATATTTATTTATAATATATAGTATAAATATGTGGTAAGGCTATGTATAATAACCAAAAGTACTATAACAAAAATTGGACCTTGCACAACTACTGGCCCCTCTACCCTATATTATTATTATTTATTATTATTGTTCTCATTGAGAAAGAAATTTTCTATTTTGAATTGGTCAATTTTTTCATATGTATTGTAATGCATGATGTATGTAAGAAGTTGCAAGAGCATCTTATGTCGTGGATATTTCTAAAATCATTCTATGGTATTGTGATATGTGTAATGGATCTTATGATGATTATGTGATATGTGTAAGAGGGGAGTTACATTATTGACTTGGCTTCTTGATCATATTAAATATTGCATGTTATGATGTGCCATATAGAATCTTTGAATGGAAATACCAGAGCTCCCATCTTTGGGAGTTCATTATGACAACTTATGATAATTTAGGAGGATCTTATAAAAATAACCTATGGATTACTTTGCAATTGAATTTGAGCCTTAGTTTGGGCACTATTATTGGGTTAGGATATTTTTTTTAGGATTTGGTAAACCTCAAATTCTCCTTATATTTATTGAGTGCTTGAGATGGATGTTTCATAGTTGTATTGTAGGTCATTAGAACTATTATGTAAAAATATCTTTATATCTACGTGTTGGTTCAACAACTTTAGAAGCCTCGGGCTTTGAATTATAGTGTAAAATTATTGGTTCTTATAGGAATATAATTGGTTCTATTTTGAAGGCTATATTTTTCTAATATAGTTTTCTCAAGGCAATTTTTTTGTAATGTGATGATTTTTTTCTAAGAAAAATATGTCTTAAATAGTTCAATGAATTTTTTAATGCATTTATCCTCTTAGATTGTTGTAGGAAGTGGTGCATTATCTTATCTTCCTTTTAGTAAATCATGTAACTTGAATTAACTATAAATATATTTATCATGTATCAAGTAGATAAAGTATGTCAGATAATAATTATGGTAAGAATATTGATTGGAAATGATGACAAAGAATGAGATTACCTCATGTATGGGAAAATAGTGAATTGTGGTGTGGTGATTAGTGACCAAGAATAGTTGTGTAGTCACACAAGGTACTAGGATAGACATATTCATGCCCCTAATGAGGTATCCAATAGTACATAACCACAATGAAAGGTAGAATTTAAGCTACTCTATTATGTGTATTAATTAAACAAAAAATTATTAAGCATGAGAATAGACACAAAATCAAATTTTCAATCGATGAAATGCAAAGTTCAACATTTTCTTTAGTGGCTAATATTCAACACTTGCATAATAGTTGAAATTGGGGATTCAAAATTTGGCTAATAGTACAAGTTGTAAGGCAACCTAAATCACCACATTTTTACAAAAAAAAAAAATTAGTCTTGGTCAAATCACCACAATATTTAATACCTAAGTAGATCATATTTTCCTAAATTTATAAGTTATAGTAGAAAATTAAATTAATTCACCAAAATTTTATATAATTAATGGTTACTTTAGGGCTATATCACCAAATTTTAATCAACATCATTGATTTTATTTATACTATAATGGCTTGGGTTGTATTCAATGGGTTAAAATGTACCCTTGGAGCTCCAATACCCATCGAGTCCAAAACTATATTTGGATCATTGGAGATTTATAATCTAATTTAGCTAGGGTCAAATTTCATGGGCTAAAATGTAAGTATAGAGCTCTAATTCCAATGGGGCCCATCTAACATGCCCATTGTTTTACACAGTATTTTTTCCTATGTTTTACCCACAAGTGAACATCTTACACTACTAACATGATGAGCAATAAAAAAAATCTTTTTCATTAGAATAACTAATGCACATTTGAAACAAAACATTCCAAACATTCTAATGCAAGAGCTTTTAAAAATTTAGTTTGATTTACATTTACTATTTTGTGGGGCTATAGTTTTGGCTTATTAAACCAAGTGGATAGGTGAGAATGTAGTTGGAGAAGGATTCACGTAAGTTAGAGAAGAAGTTTTTTTCCAAGAAAAAAAGAAGAGAGATTGACGGTTTGTGGAAGAGGATCGATCTATGTACATCAAAGAAATGAAAAAAAAATAAAACAAGAATGCCATGTTGGTAGACTTTGCTGGCCATCAATTGGGACGGTTAATTTGCAAGAAACCTAAACCAAGAGAGGGTCTTTTCACATAGATCGATGGTTTTTGAGAAACATGGTGAGTTCAGCCAAAAAGATGAAAAAAATGTGGGAAGAGATGAGTGGAGAAGGGCGACCAGTTAGAGTATAGAGGAGAAATGAATGGTTTGCAGAAGTAGTGAAACTTTGTGGTAGAATCAGTGCTAGCCAACAAAGTAAAATTTTATAGAATTGATGTAATCTGTCATTGGCATATGCACAATGACTTATAATGTTGCTTCATTGAATGTTTTGTATTTTTTTTTTGTTGTTGAATGTAATCAAAATGTGCAAGTTTTAGTACATCATTCTTGTTAGCTTGTAGTGGATTTATGTTTCCTCGCATAAGGAATGAGTATTACTATAGCTTTGATGCATGTTTCTTGAAATGGAGCACGAGTTTGAGAATGGTTTTCACCCAAGATAATTGTTGAACAAGACAACTGAGAGGGGGCATGAATCAGTTGTAACAAATTTAGCCTTTTAAAACATTCATGAGAGCTTAGATCAATCACACTTCTTAACTCTACTGAAATAATTAAATGTTAAGTGCCAGTGTAGAAATTGCAAACCATCACACAAACACAACACTAGATTTACATGGAAAACCCAATAAGGGAAAAAACATGGTGATGATTACCTCACACTATAGAGAATATCAAAATAGATTACAAAAAGCTCACTTCCTGAGAAGTAAGGCTCACTACCAAAAACAAGGAGCCACTTTCCGAATCAGGACTCACTATCCAATAGGGCTAACAACCCGGAGGGCTCGCTACCACAAAAATACAAAGAAGATAGAAGAGATATGTTATAGAGAGAATAAAATCTCAATGTAAAGGAGAAATCCACCATAATTTTCTCAACCACTTGCAGACATGCATGAATGATAGAGTACACCTTTAGCTCACTACATCCAGAAACTCAAAATTTAGACTTCGCACTGATCTGCCACACTCACATCACACACACCAACTTATTTGAATCTATTTCACATCTATCTACTCTATTTATTTGTACTTATCTCTCTTTTTTTACACTTCTCTCACCACTAACTCATCTTATATTTATACCACCTTCAACTTTGAAACATATCCAAAGTTAGCCATCCATAAATGAATTCAAAGTAGGTCAGCACCAAAGCATCCTAGAGTGGAATTAGAATGAGGGTAACCCAAACACACGCTTGATGAGGACCCAAATAGGTCCCAACACTCTTCATCAATTCTGAAGGTACTGTTTCACACAAGGTCGACGAAACCAGTATAGAATACATAGAACAATTAAGCATGATCCTTCCAAATACCAAAATTATCTTCAACATAATCATAAAAACTTAATTCTAGAACCGAAAGTCATAAGAATTTACCAAAGAGAAATCTAGACCAACAATATTTCTTCCAGACCTCAACTAGATACACACAAAACCACAGTTCACAACTAGTGAACACAACTTGAATTGTACAATGAATCAGAAAACAATTTTTTTGGATATAGTAGCTTCCAACAACCATGATCAACATATCTAAACCATGCACAAGTAGAAGCAAAATCTGGACCAAAACCTGGAGCAACCATTGAACACCTACAATCTTCCTTCAATACAATTTTCTCAATATCCTCGACATATGGGTATGTGCAGAATCATGATGGGCCAAAAAGTGGCAATATGATAGGTATGTCGCTGACGACTATTTTTTTACCCAAAATTGATGAAACGAAAAGGGTTTTTATAGGAGATTCTCAGCTTTCCACCGATATAAATTATGCTTTACTTTGAATTTAATAAGTAATTATTATTCATTTTCTATTCAAATTATGACTAAAGTCCTGATTGATAGGTTGATTGAAAAACATCTATAGCTTTCAAATGGTATCACATTTTTTCAATCCAAAACATGTGTCACATTCTATGCTTTGCATACTATAGGATTAAAAAAAGGGAAAATGAATTTCATGAAGTTTTGACAAAGTTAAGGTGGTTAGACATACGAGTTTTTATATTTTTAAAAAATTGTAATTGTAATAAAAAAATCATAATTAATTATTTAGTTAGGAAAAAATTACAAAAAAATATGCATCACATTGGGGCATGAGTCCTCTACTTATATCTAAAATATTATAAAAAAATATTATCATTTTATTGTGGTTAGGGTGGTTAGACAGACACCTACTTATTTTTTCCTTGAAATTTAAGTACCACTACATTGAAATTTCAAATTTTTACCAAATAGATTTTTCTTTTTCTAAACAAACCTAGTAGTTTAGAAACTTCATTCATTTTTCTACAGATTCTATTCTTACATATTTTTCAATTAATATAGATAACTTATTCAAATTTTTATGTCAAGTTGCCTAACTCTAATTTTTCTAATTTTTTTGCCAAGTTTAAGGGCCTGTTTTTTCCATGATGATCCTACACATACCCATACACAACCAATAACTTGCATCCATGACACTAATGACAACAACAACCAATTGAAAATCAATTGACCAATTGACATAAATGACAACACCTTGCAACAACTTCTTCATACTTGCAACAATCTCCCCCTTTGTCATTGATGGAAACACATGATGTGAAAAAAATAAAAGACAACATACTAGCACTGAACATACTTCTTATGATTTTGTTTATGTTTGTCCTCCTTAGTAGATAATCTTTTTCTTTTATACATCTCTCTCATCTCCCTTTTTGACATCAATGGCAAAGGAAAAAGATGTTTTACATTGATTTCTCTTTTGAAATTAGAAATAAAACACTTATACAATGACAACACATGATACTACCTACTCCCCCTAAGAGGTAACAACCAAAGCATCAGTCCAGAAGAAAGATAAATCAATAGATCCACCAGACTGATCCATTTCCATATGCATCTAGTTCAAGAAAGGAGGGGCAATGACGCCTAACTTCTCTTAGAAATACTCAAAAGTATCTTTAGGAAGAGGCTTCGTGAATATATCACAATTTGATCCTTCGTAGGGACATAATCAATATTTAATTCATTCTCCATAACCTTCTCTCTCAAGAAATGATACCTAATAGATATATGATTTTTCCTCGAGTGCATCACTAGATTCTTTGAAATGTTAATTGCACTTGTGTTATCACAAAAGATAAAAATAGGATCATCATACACCATTGTGATATCTTTCAATGTCTATTTCATCCATAGAACTTGTGTACAACAAGATGCAACAACACTATACTTAGCTTCAGTAGTAGACAAAGAAATTGAATCTTTCTTTTTACTCAACCATGCCACCAATCTGCAACCAAGAAAGAATACACCACCACTTGTACTTTTCTTGTCATCTACACATCCAACCCAATCTGCATCTATATAAGCACTTAGTGTAAAGTTAGTATCGTTAGGATACCATAACCCATAATTCAAAGTGCCATTCAAATATCTGAATATTCTATTAAAAGTAGCAACATGTGTTTCCTTAGGATCTTCTTGAAATCTAGCCATGAGATAGACAACATACATAATATCTGGTCTAGTAGCAGTCAAATACAATAGTCCACTATTCATAGATCTATACTTGCTCTAATCGGCCTTAGGTGAATCATTATCTTTACCTAACTTGCAACTAGTCACCATAGGAGTACATACCGGTTTGGAACCATCCATCCCAAACATCTTTAACATCTCTTTCACATACTTAGACTATGAAATAAAAATTCCTTTCTATATTTGATTAATTTGCAACCCAAGAAAGAAATTCATCTCTCCAAACATCGACATTTCAAATTCTTTTTGTAGCTCAAGATTCTGCAAACATCTTACACATAGTTTAATTTCCTCCAAAAATAATGCCATCAACATAGACAACCATAATCAATATTTTGTCATTTTAAACTTTAAATTATAGGTTACTATCTACAGTACCTTTGTTGAAACCTTGTTGAATCAACTACCTATCTAATCTTGCATACCAAGCTCTAGGAGCTTGCTTTAATCCATATAAAGCTTTCTTCAATTTGTAGACTATATCTAGTTGAATTGACAATTGAAATATTTCTGGTTGTTCCATTTAGACCTCTTCTTCTAGCTCACCATTCAAAAATGCATACTTGGCATCCATCTGATAGACCTTGAAATCTTTATGAGCAAAAATCACTAAGAACATCCTTATAGCTTCCACTCTTGCCACCGGAGAAAAAGTATCCTAAAAGTCTATGACTTATACTTGTGAGTAACCTTTACACACAAGGCTTGCTTTGTTTCTAATCACTTCTCCATTCCCATTCAAATTATTTCTAAATACCCACTTTGATCCAATATTGTTTTTGTCTGTCGGTCTTGGGACCAATTCCCAAGTTTGATTTTTCTCAATTTGCATAAGTTCTTTCATAGCTTCCATCCAATGTTCAACTTTACATGCTTCACTTACAGTCTTTGATTTAATTTTAGAAAGTAAACACAGATTTACTTCGCCAATAGTAGCTCTGCTTCTTGTCAATAGTCCTTTTGTTTTGTCTCCAATGATCTGGCTTTCTGAATGATTCTTTTGCACATATTTAGGTATCTTAGGTGACACTACTGGAGTTTATTCTTCTCTTTCATTTTCTTCATTATGCTTCTCTTGCTCATCCTCTTCCTGTTCTTCCATAATTTCTTCAATTCTTATGCAATTAGGTTCATTTGATACATATTCATCAATATCAATTGAATTCTTTATTGTTTCATCAACCTTGACATTTGCACTTTCTATAGTATTTCTCAGTCTTTTATTGAAACATCTGTAAGCTTTTCTTTTAGTAGAATATCCAAGAAAAATTCCTTCATCACTTCTTGCATCAAACTTTCCTAAATTTTCTTCATCCCTTCTGATATATCATTTGCTTCCAAATACCTTGAAATATTTAACAGTAGGAATTCTTCCATACCATTTCTCATAGGGAGTTTTTGTACTATTTTCTCTTGCTTGAACTCGGTTGAATACATAAACCACAATATGAATAGCTTCTCTCTTGTAAACTTTTGGTAAACCAGACTCAGTAATCATTGATCTAGCAACCTCTTGAACTATTCTATTCTTCCTTTCAACAACTCCATTCTACTGAGGAGTTCTCGAGGCAGATAACTTTCTTTTTATTCCATGCACTTCACAAAACATATTAAACTCATGGGGGGTGAAGTATCCACCTATGGAAAACCTTAAGCATTTTTTCTTCAATTTTACTTTATTTTTTAACATAGCTTTCAATTTCTTGAATCCATCTAATGCATCTAATTTCTCTCTAAGTAATGCAACCCATGTATATCTAGAATAGTCATTAAATCAAAATCATAAATTATCTTTCACCTTGTAGACTTCTCAATCTTGTAGGACCATAGAGATGTGCATGAATTAAATCCAGTAGTCTAGTAGTAGATTCTTCTTTTGATCTGTAATGATTTTTGTTTGCTTCCCCAGCTAACAATTCCTGTAAATAGCATTAATAGGCTTTGTAATCCTTGGTAAATGTCTCACAACCTGAACTGTAGTAATCCTTACCAAGTTATCAAAATTCATATGGAACATTCTTCGATGCCACAACCAACTATCATTAATTTGATTCATAAAACATCATCTATCAACAATCTTAAGTCTATAGATATTTCCTTCATATTTATTTCCTGTAGCAATCACTATTCTGGATCCTTTCTTGATCACACATCTTTCATCCTCAGATACAAGTTTATATCCTTTACTGCACATCTATCCAACACTCAAAATATTATGCCTTAAACCCTTAACATAGTAGACATCATCATTATTATGCTTTCCATAAGAACTTACTAAACCTATCCCACAAATTTTAGCACCACTATTATCTCCAAACATAACTAAGCTTCCATCATAATTTTTAACAACCATTTCCAACAACCTAATAGTTCTTTTCTTGTTTAGCATGTAGGGAAAAGATTATAATACCTTCATTTTTCTCCTTCTTCGGAGGACATTCCTTCACTTGTTTTTTAGAATTAGCAGAAGTAGGTTCATCTTTTATAGCCAAGAACAAGCATTCATTATCATCCGGGTCTTCATAATCAGATTCCTCATCAGATATACTGGCATCCTCATTCACATAATATGATCTATTGATATTCTTACCTTTCCTTGCTTTCTCATATCTTTGTTTATTCCTCTTAGCTATTTTTGGACATATTGCAGCATAATGACCTATTCCTCCACAACCAAAACATTTAAAGAGTAACTTACCTTCATACTTGTTGGATCCTTTCCTCATCCTTCTCACAAAGCTAGCTTCTACTTCATCAATATTTTCTTCATCTGTATCTTCAGCTTTTGTAGCCTTAAAATAAGATATTGATTTGAATCCATTTCTTAAATTTGGCTTCCTCATCTCATAAGATATTAGAGATCCCAACAATTGATCTTTAGTGTAATTCTTATAATCTATAGTTTGTTCAATAGCACGTACCATTTTGTTGTAAGCATTGGGGAGAGTTCTAAGAATCTTCTTTATAATCCTGGATTCCTCTATAGTAGCACCAAGTCCTTGCATTCCAGCTACTACCTCATTCAATCTTTGTACATAAGCCTTAACATTCTCATCTTCTGACATATGTAGGAGCTCAAACTATGCCTCCAAATTTTGCAATTCTACAATTTTTCCTCTTTGACCCTTTCATCACCTTATGTTCCTATTCCATAGCATCCTAGACTGCCTTATCAGTCCTTAGATTTTGAACTTTAATCAACTCGAAGTGTACAAGACTACTCTTCAAAATGTACTTCACCTTATTGTTCGCTTCATGTTCCTTGATCTCATTAGCCATACTCAAACCATTAGCAAGAGGAGTGCAAGGATTCTTGTGAGCTTTCTCCACATCATATCCACAATACTCTAGAAATTCTTCCATCAATATTTTCCAGATAGCATAATTAGTTCCATCGAACCTTGGATAATCATGAGTAACTTTTCCAGCCATCCCCAACCTTCCTTAAGCAGTTAAGCTCTTCTCCAAGGAACCAATCTTTGATACCAATTGTTGAAAAAAACAATTGAGAGGGGGGAGAATCAATTGTAACAAATTTAAACTTTTAAAACATTTACCAAAGCTTAGATCAATAACAATTCTTAACTTTGCTAAAATGATTAAATATTAAGTGCTAGTGCAGAAACTGAAAACCATCACACAAACACAACACCATATTTACATGGAAAACCCAATAAGGGAAAAACCATGGTGAGAATTAACTCACCTATAGAGAATATCAAAACTTATTAAAAAAGGCTCACTTCCTGGGAAGTAAGGCTCACTGCCAAAAATAAGGACTCATTGTCCAACAGGGCTAACAACCCAAAGGGATCACTGCCATAGAGATACAAAGAAGATAAAAGAGATATGTTATAGTGAGAAGACAATCTAAATGCAATAGAGAAATCTACCACAATTTTTTCAACCACTTGTAGACATGCATGAATGATAGAGTACACCTTCAACTTAATGCATCAGAAAACTCAACATTTAGACTTCACACTAATTTTCCACACTTGCATCACAAAAACCAATTGATTTGCATCTATTTCACATCTACCTTCTCTATTTCTTTGCGCTTATTTCTCTTTTTTACACTTCTTTGACCACTAACTCATCCTGTATTTATACCACCTTCAATTTTAAAACATATCCAAAGTCGGTCATCCATAAATGAATTCAAAAATTAGGTCGATGCCAAAACATCTTAGACACCTTCTATTGACTACATCTAGAGTCATAGTTATTTAAGATCACACTCAAATAATCACACTTGATCACATTCGCATCTCACACTTACCACACAACTCAACACAAACTCCACATTGCATTTATACCATCCGCAAACTCATACAACTCCTTAAGGTTAGCCTCAATAAAATGCATGCACCTCAACTGTGCAACACCAAAAAGGTTAGAACCAAACACCTCTGTGGTGGAAAGAAGTGAAGGTGGACTAGGCCAAGGGTTAACTAAATCCAAAATCTACATCACCACAATACTCAACACATCCACAATCCACGAGGTACCTCCAAAAATAGCACTAGCATGCCAAGTTGGACAAACCTGAACTAACACTACAAGTGACCACAAGCATGCTTCTCTTAGTCTAGAAACAAAAAGTGGACCACACAAAAAAAAACAAACAATATCTTGGAATATTCCAGCATCATTATATTACATTGCAATACTACTACAACCACCTAAAACAAATAATATTTTCATCTTGCACATCAAGATGCACTACCACTCAGGTCCAATATAAGACTTGAACTTGTTGAGCAACGCAATGCCATAAACTACAAGGTAAGCTAGATATATATAATATAAGCATGTTCCAAAATTTTCAAGAAAGGAAACTTCAATGCTGAGAAATGTGGAGCAATCTAATTTCTCTGAGACAACCCTCTTCACAAGCAACATACTATCAAACACAACTTTTTCTACTGTATGATCTAGAACCTAAAACTCTAGATATAGCACCTTTAAACATCTCTAATCATCATGTCCAAAATTAATAAGCATATATTCAACCATGAATAAATTTGAAACACGATACTAAACACACATTTGTCACACTACATGCTCTTTTATTCAAATTTTCTCAAAATCATTTGGAAACCAAGTGAACTAGTTGCATCAAAAACACCAAAAAAACTTATATGTTGGAATCAAGGAGCACTGAGAGGGGGGGGAATCAGTGTTCTACAAATTTTAACTTTATTATCTTGATCTTTAAACCACTTATAGCATTGAACCGAAAGAAAGATGCAAGAACACAAAGCAATCAACCACAACACCATAACACATGTATTTTTATGTGGAAACCCTATTAGGGGAAAAAACATGATAGAGTTCAATCCACAATATGAGTATACTCAAAATAAGTGTTTACAAATGGGGAATGCACATGCATTCAGAACACTACCTAGAGCTCACTGTTCAAATACAAAAGGCTTACCGCCCAAAAGAAGACTCACTATCTTACAAACATAGATAGACAACTGGAGTGGATGAACTATGAAATTAGCATCTACTAATGCCTGATTATAGTCCAGGTTAAGCACATAAATCACATTCTTCACATTTTTTTTTATTCTTCTCTTGAAGCTCTATCTACTTTAATTCAAATCACCAATCTTTGTTCTGCACAAGTGAAACTGCACACAATCAATCTATACTCCTAACTTTCGCACCTTATCGCAACACACACCAAAATGATATGAATAATGTCTTATATATATCTGAAACAAGAGATTACATCAACCATATGTCAGCTTCAACAAAATATAAAGCATGTACAAACTATCAGCTCAATCCATAAACAATTTACAATGCGAACCAACCAATGTCGGCCAAAACATAGTGAGGACCCAAAACAACATGCTTTGAACAAAAAACACTTCAAACAATTACACCTCGAATATCCACAACATGCTACATTCATTTAGTCAACCATTCTACACTTTTAGTTTGAGAATCAATAAACCGGATCTTCTAACTTGCACACCAATTAATACGAGGCTCGATGATTCAAGAATAAGATAGTTCATACATCAAAAGACTTTCCCTGAGATCCACAACTCAAAATGATAAGAGGAAATTACATATGAATCAATAGACACAACTCTGTCAGATGCCTTGTTTCAGCTTTGATAGTTAACACATAACTTCAATCTAACTTCTAGTATGATAAAATACTAAAATGTGGATAGGATCACTAACTAGGGTTTCCATCAATGATAAAACTAGATGACTTGTGCAGTATCATTTTCCAACAATCTCCCCCTTTTGAATTGATGGAAATACTTAGTGAAAAATGACTAAGTGTCGGGATCAGTACCAACATGAATACACTGCAAACCTCAAAACTTCAAAACACAACTCTCCCTTGAGATGAATATGACATTTTTCACTGTCCCACACTCCCCCTTTGACATCAATGACAAAGACAGGAATCCGCATACCAAAAATCATACAAAAATTTCTATGAACAAACTGCATATGTAAAAACTTTCTTTTCTAGCTTACATGAACTTTAATATATTTGCAAAATTGTTCTTCAATAGGCTCAAACTAGTGTCCCAACCCTTTTTGAGACTCTCCAAAATAGTCATGTGACCACATAACAAGTAGGATTGCATCTCTGTAGACTCAATATTTTTCGGATCACTAACAACCATAACATCCTATGCTTCCTTCAATGCACTAAGCATTATCTCCATTTTAGGACCAATTAGTCCTCTGAGCTCACATTCCCTTTCAAAAATTCTTCCTTCTTCATGCTTAAAACTTTTAATTTTTTGAAGCAGGGATATGACTTGACCTTCTTGATTATTCACAGAAACGGTTAGAGTATCAAAGTCTTGAGAAATATCTACTAACTGTTTCTCATATTCCTTAATTTTCTTCTCAATGACCTCAGTGAATTTAGACAAAGATAAACATGACTTGTAGATATTTCCACCCTTAGATAATGCACCTTGAATGTTCTTTACACAGGTAGCTAACAAATATTTATCATTAGCAGTCATACCCTTCAATCTACTGAACCTGTTTGCATCAAATTCTTTTTGAACCTTATCCTTAGTTGAATTTTCAAGAGACTCAAAGTGAGTACTTACAGAGTTGATAAGTTTCTTCAGCTGACTAGATGGAGAATCATATGATTCCTTGACATGTGTGGGCACGATCTTCTCCAAGATACTAGATGCAAGGCTTAGTAGATCACTGTCCTCAATGTGAGATTTCAATATATCCTCCCTTTCCTTAGCCTGAGCAAATGATGCTACCTTCAGCTTCTAAATAGGAGATACAGTGGCCAAGTTGATAGGACCTTCAACCAATTCAGGGTCAAACTCCTATTGTTCTTCTAAAAACTCCTTTACTGCCTTTGCAGTGTCTCTTATTTCCACAACAACCTCCTTTTCCTTAGTCTTCTTTTCTTCAACCATAGATTCTTGCTTGGCTTTAGGAATATCTAACTCTTCAAATTTAGGAGCTTTAGTCTCCATAGGAATTTTAGTATCTTCCATATCTAGAGGATTCTGAGTATCCTCAATTGTGTCTTCTTTCCCTTCTTCAATTTCTAGACCAGATGGAACATTTTCATCATGAGATTCTTCAGAAACAACATTATATCTGTTCTTCAACAAATCTTCCTTAAGAATTTTCTCAGTATCTTTTGCCACTTCCTTGGTTTTCCCAATCATAAGCTTATTGACCCTTTTTTTTCTCTTAAAATCCTTTTTAGCATCATTGAGGATTTTCTTCATTTCTTCTATTGACATTACCGGACACAAATCAACAAGTATTTGTTCTCTCATTTTTTCTTCTTCAGTTCTTGCATTAACTCTCCTCATTTCCAAGACTTCATATAACCCTTTAGGTGACTCTGACATTATTTCTATGAGAGTCATATTGAAAAAATTCAAATACTTTATTATGGCTTCCTCAAGAGTTCTCTGACCAGCATTATCAAAAGTGTCATACCATTCAAAAAGTGGTTTGAGATTACCATCCTTGATTAAAGCTTTTTCCACTTCCTTTATAGTCATACCTGATATGACAGTTTTCACCTTTTTCTTTTCTTTCTCTTCACCGGAGGGCTTGTCCTTAGAGACTTTTGATGCCTTTGTGCCCTTATGCTTGATTTTTCTCACTTCTTCATCAGATTCAGTTTCTTCATCATCTTCAACTACAACATAGACTCTTGTTCTTTTATCCTTTTTCCTCTTTCCTTCTCTTCCGAATGTCTTGACTTGAGCTTTTACTGGGATTGATTTCTTTGCAAGACTAGATGAGAGTGCAAAGATCCTTGTAGATCTAGATTTGGTAGAGTATGTGACCAGACTAGCAAACTCAGTTCTAGCAGTCTCTCCTTCTTCAACTTGTTCTCATTTCCTGCTAGCTTCCCTCACTGCTTCAGCTAATATACCCACGCTTTCTACAAAAGATTCAACTTTCTTTCTCACCTTCTAGACTATCATAGGTTTCTTCAATTGTTCATGCACTTTCATATCTTTCTCTTCAAAGGTACCAAACCTTTCTTCTATTCGATCCCAAGGTTTACTCAATAAATGTTGTGCATACAATTCCAAAATGTGTTCTTCAACCTCATATCCCATAGGCATTATCCAAACTGTTCTAGGTTTTGTTGCTTCCATCAAACACTGATCAATGTCAACCATGAAGCAAATAGTGTCCTTATATTTTTCCACAATAGTTGTAGGAATCCTTTCCCTAGCTTGCATTTCACTTTGAAAACTTTTGAGGTAACCCTAGATTGCAGTTTTTCTTACTTTTCTATCACCAATTTTGTACAAGATGTGTCCAATTTGAATAGCTACAATTTTATCACCTTTCCATTGCACTTTACCAACTCTCAGAAATTCATTCATGAAGTAGAAGAATAGACATAACAACAAATTGACATACTTGAAAGATTCTTCTTACCCTTCTTGATTTTTCCAAGATTTTCAATTAGTTGGCCCCAGAGTAACTCACATAGGTCATATTCTACATTTTCCTTAACCATCTGATAAGCTACATAGATTGTCGTACCATATACAAAGTTATCTCGGTTGGAGTGATAGATGGGTATGTGCAGGATCATGATGGGCCAAAAAGTGGCAATATGATGGGTATGTGGCTGATGACCTTTTTTACCTAAAATTGATGAAATGAAAAGGGTTTTTAAAGGATATTCTCAGATTTCCACCAATATAAATTATGCTTTACTTTGAATTTAATAAGTAATTATTATTCATTTTCTATTCAAATTATGACTAAAGTCCTGATTGATAGGCTGAGTGAAAAACATCTATAGCTTTCAAATGGTATCACATTTTTTGAATCCAAAACATGCATCACATTCTATGCTTCACATACTATAGGATTAAAGAAAGAAAAATTGAATTTCATGAAGTTTTGACCAAGTTAAGGTGGTGAGACATATGAGTTTTTTATATTTTTTAAAAGTTGTAATAAAAAAATCATAATTAATTATTTACTTAGAAAAAAATTACAAAAAAATATGCATCACATCGGGACATGAGTCCTCTACTTATATATCTAAGATCTTATAAAAAAATATTATTATTTCATTATGGTTAGGGTGGTCAGACAGACACCTACTTCTTATTTTTTCCTTGAAATTTAAGTACTACTACATTGAAATTTCAAATTTTCACCAAATAGATTTATTTATTTATTTTAAAAACCTAGTAGTTTAGAAACTACAATAAATTTTCTACAAATTCTATTCTTACATATTTTTGAAATAATATCAATAACTTATTCAAATTTTTACGTCAAGTTGCCTAACTCTGATTTTTCTAATTTTTTTGCCATTTAAGGGCCTGTTTTTTCCATGATGATCCTACACATACCCAGGTTTTATATTTGATAACCATAGAAGCAAATCTTAGATCCACATCAATGATGTCATTAATTGTCATGGCTCTCTTGTCAAGTTTCCTAACTAATAGAAATTCATATTATGAAATTTAAAGGAAACATAATTATGCATTTGGGATAATTGGGGGTTTGGTAAATTAACTAGTTTATGTTGAATGCTTTTATAGATAATTAATAGTTAAACAGGTGGATTTCCTTGCTAAAATTTTAACTAGGATGATATTATAATATCATAAATGAGTAGTTGGACAATTATAGACAAAATAAATATTCAGATTGTCTTAGGTGAAAGAAGAGTGTAGTTAATTTGTTTAGTTAACCGATGGTTAGGGAAACGGTAAATATTGGCGAGGATAGTGCATTTATTTCAAATAATTATAATTAAAGTTAATTAATTTAGTTTTCCCTCTCTCTTTATAATAGTTGGTGAATACTAAAAATATGTATGTTTCTAATAAATCGCTATGAAAATATAATTATTTAAGAATATTGTGATCTAAGTTCTTTCTTAAGTTTCATGGTAAGAAAATTAAATTACTGTGTTAAAATATATTTCTCTATATTTTTGTTAATTATTTTTAAATAATTTTTTTTCCTTAAGTAAAAGTTAAGATGAAAAGAAATTTTAAATGTAGGTTGATGGATATTATCTTATTAGAAATGCTAAAAGAAGATTTATTTTTTGTGATATATATATAGTTTCTTAAATCACATTAAATGATTTTATAATAATACTAAATTCATTGTAAATGGATTGAAGGGTAAACGTGTTCCTTAATTACAAATTTATTACTATTGATCTGTGATTTGCGCATAGGTAATATTTTTGATTAAATTATTTGCAGTAAACAAACATGTTATACTTGAATTAAATTTATCATTTTAAGTAACAAATATATATATATACAGGTTGTATTCTAAATTTTAATTATTTTGAAATATTGTTGTTATTCCAATATATTTCACAGTTCCTAACACATTTAGGATAGATCTATTTTCAAGTACATTTAAAATTAGTTTTAATTTAAAATTATTTAAAGTTAAATTTAATTACAATTTCTTCTATTAGATTGTGGTTGCGATTAAATTGTCCCTGTTGGAATTAAATTAGAATTAGCTAAGGTGGAGTTAACAAATGTAAATAGTAGATTTTTAATCAAAGTTATTCAGTTTAAAAGTAATTCAATGTATACATTACCTTTTTAATTAAATTTATTATTTTGACATAAAAAAAGTATAGGTTATGTTTTGATCTAATTAGTTTGAGATAATCAAGTTTATATGGATTACATATTCTAGGGATTATCCATTTAAAGGATATTATGATCAAAATACACTTAATTATAGTTAATCATTTAATAATTTTTTTTACACTATCTTGAGTAGGTTTGGATTATGTTTATGTATAAGTAAATGGACATTTATAGTTTATCTTGAATATGTTAGATTGTTATTTAGTTAATTTGGATACTCCTTGGTATTGATTTCTTATGCATGCTAGTGGTTCCTTGATTGAACATATTTTTCTTTCCCTTGACTTATTTTGCTATTGAAGTAACCTTTATTATAGACATGTTTTGGATGAGTTGGGAACCCATCAAAGCCTAAGCCACTCCCTTTGATAAGTTATGGGTGTAAGGTTGTTAGACTTCTAGAGGCATTGGGAAACCAGTTTGTGTTAAATTTTTCCATGATTAGGTCCTTCTTTTGACCTTTGTATCTCTATGTTGAGCTCGTGGGTGTACGTTGTTCCATGGTTGCTTTGAATTTTTATAGTCATGACTTTGAGTGAGATGGTTCATGCCTCATTCATGCTTCCGTCTTGTGACTTTTTTATGTTGGTACATCCCTTGTTGTTGAGAGTCTTATTTCATAACTATTTGGGAGGGTGGATCTTCATGGGGGCCGGTGCACAAAGGGGATGTTAGGGTAACCCATGGAAGAGTTTCCTAATCAAGTGATAATATAATTAAAGAACTAGTGGGTTTGGGTAGTTAAACATTAAGCAAGATTAATTATGTGCCTCACCCATACCGTTAGTGCTTTCACAAGCTAAGGATGGGATGAGAAGACCTAGTCAGTAAGATCACTGCCTTGTCTTCGCAAAAGGTAGGTGGTCCCGCATGAGTCACCCTATGGAGTGGCACCTTGAGATAGGTAGCTTGGATAACCATAGATGGAGGCAATACCTTGTGATAGGTCACCTAGATAATCCATGTAAGGCCATGTGATGACACTCTCCCACAGTACCTATTTACTTTCCTTTGCTTGGTAGCCTCTGGAAGTGTTGATGTACTTGTGATGTTGTTTTATGTCAATGTTGATGTTATCCTTGTTTGCTTGATCTTTATTGGATGTGGACCCTTTCTTGTCATTTCCTAGCATGGGGGGTGGACCTTCAGGTCCACGCGGTTGGGTGGAACATGCTATGTAGTGCCCATTGGGTTCCCAAGACGTGTTTGCAATGTAGATGGAGATGCAGAATTCCACAGCTTCACTTGGATGAAGATTGTTCTTCATTTTGTACCTTAAATTCATTTATGTAGTTATCCTTTACTCAATGTATTCTTCCTGATGATTTAAGGGAAGCTTTATGTAATGTACCATTATATCCATGATGCAATTTAACAGTGGAAATACACTCCACAATTGTAATATTGATTTATAAATTGAAATAAAATTTTGGATGTATATCTTTTCATCTCTTTTACTCACCGACGAATATATGTTATCTTTATGTAATCCTGTTTATATTTTTGGCTATCATTTGATAAAAGTTGATGCATCGTAATGATCTTTCTGTGTACACTAGAGGACGTGAATGACTTTGTAAATGAAAATAAGGAAAATAAATTAGCACTATAGATTATATAGTTATATTTATATGGTTCTATTCCCTTTCTAGTGTTCTTATTTTATTTATCTAATTTTATAATTTAATTTCTATATCTTTTGGAATTTTCTTTTTATTTATCCTTCTCTCTTATTCCCTCGCCTTTTATCTTTTCTATTTCATTTTCTTTTCTTATTTTTCTTCTAATTTTGCTTTCTTTATTTTCTGACAAATTTTCTTCTTCTTTCCAATTAATTATTTGATTTCCTCTCTCCTCCCCTCCAACCTACCCCTCCTTTTTAATCTAAATTTTCAATCCAATTCTCTCATTCTCCTCTTCATGATGATGGATCACTGAGTGTGTTCTGAAATGTCAAGCAAAAAACATACATAGTTTAATCTAGAAATATACATTTGTTCGAGATTCTAATATTTTTTAAAAATATTTTTATTTTATAGGAAAAGTGATCTTAGATCCATTTATATTAACTAGGATTATCCCATTTTCACTTCATTAAACATTTAAATATAAGTGAACTACGTTTTTGATGATTAGCTTGATGCCACAATGGAGAGCCAATCCCCTAGTGATTTATGTTTTTTTGAGTTGTGATGATGATAAATTTGATGTTTGATTTTACAAGCCTTTTTGACATACAATCTTAGATTTAAAACTTTAATTTGTTAGACAAATGAAAAAAAAAAGTTACAAAACTTACCTAGATCTAAGAAATGACAACAAAGAGAAGCTTGTAGTGTAAATTTTAGCTTGAATAGTCTGCTATAGGGCACAATGACACCCTTGATTGAAATCCTATTATTGTAGATATGTAAAATTAGGATTGTAGGTTAAGGTCTACACTCTACTTCCCTAGACTATCATTGGCTAAAATATTCAAATCTAACCTACACACATGAAAATAGGGGAAAGGGTGGTGTTATAAGGGGATTGTCTAAGTCAAACAATGTGTTCATATTTCTATCTCAATAATAGTGATTATTGATGATCAAGAGAGCATACCCTACATGTGACAGAGGATAAAACAACAATTATTGACTAGAATTATGAATGACAAATAAAAATGTTACCTTGATGTGAAAACCATTGAAGAAGAGATGCCACACAAGTTTATTGATGGATTCCTTGAATTGTTGATAGACACATAAAAGGTTGATTCCAAACACAATATATTTATGAAACTAACATGTAGAGGATAAATCAAAACATATTCATAATTTTTGCATGATTGATCATGGTATCTCCTTGCACATAATTTCCTCCTTTATCTTGAAGTCTTCCAAGATTGAATTGTATTGATGAATGCATTGTAATAATGCTACTAATTCTACTCTTGATTTCCCTTGACAAATTTTAGGATCTTTAATTTTCTTAATAAAAATTTTTAGGACTTGAAATGATAAAGTGACTAGGTATTTATATGCAATTATTCTAATTTCCAAAAAAACTAAAATTTGATAACCAACAATTAAAATTTGAATTTCAAATAATAAATTATTGACATCAAAATATTTAAATTTGGATCCAAAATAGGTGGTCTAGGGTGAAGGGTACCCTAGAGTAGACCCACCTTTTCCAGGGTCTAAAAGTGTCAAGGGAAAATATTAAATACATTGTTTGATTTCCCATGTTTGATTTTCAAAGAGATGTTTATAAAATGGGCAATGAATGCATAATTAGGTCCAAACTCGTAGGAGGGAGCAAAACCTAGTTTAAAATTATCAAGGGTGATATTTTTTTATGGTATATTTAGCTCCCACTTTAGTGAGAGCATGATCTTATGTTCATGCTCATAGTAAAGGAATAAAAAATGCCAAAGAGACAAGATGAAACCAAGTTAAGGAGTACACAAGCCCCCAACATAGAATATTATCACTTCATAATGTTAAGACACAAAGCATACACATAACATTCATAAAGAAAGCTACTGGCTTTTTTGTTTGACCTTCCTGGTCTTTGGTGGGTGGCTGCTGCTTGTTTTGGTTTTTACCTTTTGTGCAGCTAGTTGTTTTTGTTGGACTTTTCTTTTCTATCTTTTATGTTGTAAACTTTGTGGTTTTGGGTCCCTGTAAGACCTGTTTTACCCTTTATCAAAAACATTCATAAAGAAAGCACAACTTATACAAAAACTAATACATGAGGCAAACACATTGAATATATGAAGAAAAAATACATAACAAATGAAGTAAACACACCAAAGACACAAAGTAGACCCATAAAAAATAAGACAAATAATGTAATTATAAGGGTTGGTACTAAAAGGGATTCAAGTCGAAATCAATCTTAAATTTGTCTCAAATACAAAATGTCATCCATCCAATATGTTGTTTGAAAAATGGTGCTCTCATAAGGATGCTAAATCATTCATGAAACACATGGCTCCATTGAAAAGCAAGTTGTGTTACGCTAGGTGGCCATGTTAAAAGGGTGCTCATGCACATGAATCAACAAGTTGTTTTATGCCAAATCCATGGACTATATTTCCAAATCACACTTTGACGAGCACACAAAGGTTTAATGTTGTAGGGGACGAATTGATAACCACCCCTTAGCGGGCGTTGTAAACAACACCACCACCAAAGGGGTATGTCAATAGGTCAAATATCACAAGATATCTATGAAATGGCTAGGGGAATATCCCCCCCTTAAAATTTCAACATACTTGTTATGTTCGTTGAAAGGTTGAATTTTGTTGCTTCTATACTTAGGAGATAGAATAACAATATTCACACTCTCTCATTCAAGGAAAACCCTAGAGATCTCAATCTAAAAAATGCAAAAGAGAAAGAGATCTTGCAATAGGTCAGTCCTAGGGTCTAACTATAAACTAAAGAGGGGTTCACCACTAAACTATGGATTGGAAAGACAAATGAAATGGAGGACCTAATGCTTAACCGTAGTATGATGCAATACTTCACTAAATGACCTAAAAATGAATGAAAATCTAAACAGAGAACTGTGAGATCATAGGTGTGCACCTGGAAACCTAAAGAAGATTGGATGAAGGCCTAAAATTCTAAAAAAACTAATTTTAAATCCTATTGGGACTCATACACCAGTTTCAACGATTTAGTCCCAAATTAGGGTTTTTAAGTAGAAACAGGTTTTTAGCAGTGTAGATTCTAGATCTGCAAAAATATGGAAATTGACCTATACTAGGACTCATACGCCAGAAGTGGCGTATCAGTCCAATTAGGGTTTTCTTGAAATTCAAAGTATGATTCTGCTCTTCTATGTCTGCTTTGTCCTTTCCACTTTGTTTTTGGATTCAAATCTTCAATTTGTAGCCTGTAGATGTTCTCCAATGATCTTTAATGCAAGGTGAAAACTTTGACAACTTTGAACACTTGACAACTTTCTCCAAACTTTCTCTTCAATATATGTTCAACCTAAATCTACAAATCATACAAAAAAGAGAGGGAAAAATGTTGTTTTGTTAGTGGAAAGGTGTTTGCCTTGGTTAAACCCCATTTTGGTAATTATACCTTGAAATGAAATGAAATAGGAAAAGAGAATGATGAGTGAAAAAATTTAATGTTGTAACTCACCAAACCCTAGCAATAAAGTATTGCAAACATGTATGAAATGGCTCCAATGGATGTAGATCTTAAGTCTTTCTTGAATGTGATAGATCTTGAATTGAATGCTAGCTTGAATGATGAAACCCTACATGACAATTGTTAGCTCAAAAATAAATATGATGCATGAAGAATTTTACATGATGCTTGATGCTTAAATAATGCTCTAAAACACTTGATAATCAGCCTTTGAAAACTCTTGAATGCTCTTGTAAACACTTGAATTCTCTTATGAACTCCAATTCACTATAATGCATGAATACTTAGGTTAAAATGAGTGAAAGAACCTTGTATTTATACTTAGTTATGCCAAATTTATTGAAATTACAACACTGCAAGCCGACATTAGATTCAGGAGGATAAAATCCCACCAAGAATTTGAATTAATTTTGATTTTGGGCCACACGGGACTCATACGCCCAAGGTGGTGTATGAGTCCAATTTGGCATAAATTATGGGACCATTTTCAAAAATGTTTAGAAAGGTGTGAAATCCAGATTGGGACCCAAAACCCTAGGTGGGACTCATACGTCCAAGGTGGTGTATGAGTCCCATATCACTAAATCTGGGCCACACAACCTAAAAACACCGAAATTATGATTAGATGTTGATTTATGTTGGGATTATCCTTGAAAAGATGCATTAATTAAGGCTTTTGGATGAAAAATAAGGCCAATTAAAGCATAAAGAAGTCCAATTATTTAATAAAACCCTAGAAAAGTATGAAAATGTGTTACAACACATTACAACACTTTAAATAAGGTATGTGTAAGTTTATTTAGTTTACAAGGGCCCAAGACCTAATATGAGTGTGTTAAACACATTACAACACTAAGTCAAGGCATCATTAAGCTCAATTTTATAAGGAGAGCTCAAGCAAGTGCAAAAATGTCACCGACGACATTTTTTGACACTACATTGGTATTTTAAGGAAGAGAAAGGGAAGAGGGGATCGTTGAAAATAATATATGTATAACTCCAAAAAAGAGTTATCCTTGCTCGCCAAGTGTAAAGGCATGAAAAACCACACAAGAGACTATCGTGTTTCTACTAAGGAAAATACGGTTGCACCTGAGATTATACCACTATGAATGGAAATCATAAAATATATGAAGCTACAAATGCCACTGAGTGAGGAACTATTGGAAAGATACATTGCACATACTTTATGGTGTTGTCATTGATGGCAACGCTTGTTAGCTAGTCAATCCACATGTTACAATTTTCTCATACTGGCAGATAGATTGAAGATTAGTGTTTATCAGCTAAGTTAGAAAATAGCATCCAA
The DNA here is from genome assembly GCA_007258455.2 of Sequoia sempervirens. Classification (NCBI taxonomy): domain Eukaryota; kingdom Viridiplantae; phylum Streptophyta; class Pinopsida; order Cupressales; family Cupressaceae; genus Sequoia; species Sequoia sempervirens. The sequence goes on along the minus strand of VDFB02075321.1, from coordinate 93,557,871 downwards.
TAATTCCATGTTCTTTGATTCATATGCAGATTGTCTGATATTATTTTGTGTTGGGGATCTCAGGGAGTATTGTTCGGTGCATAATCTATGTTATCTAAAAATCTTGGTGCCTCGTATCCATCTGGATGTAAGTTAAGAGGTCTGGTTGTCAAATTTTTTATTCATTAGTGTATGAAGACCGACTTGGTGAATATGGTGTGTTGCAGGAGTTATTGCTTAAGTGTTTCTGTAACCGAGCATCTTAATTTGGGTCATCACTATGCTGTGGCCGACTCTTGTGGATTCATATTGAATATTTTGATGATTTGAACAAATAGTTCATGAATATTTCTTATTTTGTTGAAGTCGACCTAAAGCGATCAAATATCTTGTAGCGGATATATATAAGTGATCGATTATATCATTTTTATGTATGTGTTCAAAGTGAGTTGATGTATGTTGTGAATATCAAAAGATCAGGAAAGCGATTAACCACAATTTCACTTGCGCATTAAGGATCTTTGTTGTGAGTTGATGTAGAATAGAGCAGAAGAGTAGAATTAGTCTGAAGGAGCCAAATTTGATTGTTGAGCCTAACTGGAACTGTAATCAAGCATTTATAGATGCTACTTTCTCAGTTCAAATATTTGGAAGTATTCCAAGCTTTTGTAAGGCATTGAGCCTTTCTTATTTTGAGCAGTGAGCTCTAGGTAGTGTGCCTGAATGCAAGTGCATTCCCATTTTGTAAACATCCTTTTAAGTATACTCAGATTATATTGTGGGTTGGCCATCCATCGTGGTTTTTCCCCTAATAGGGTTTCCATGTAAAAATCTTGGTGTTATGGTGTTGTGCTTACTTGTCTTATGTGCATGCATCTTTATTTTGGTTGAATGTTATCAGTACTTTGTTGATCAGATTAATAAAGCTAAAAATTGCACAACACTGATTCACCCCCCCTCTCAGTGTTGCTTGATTCCAATAATTAGTATCAGAGCTTAGTTCCTTAGAAGGAGTTTAACAACTTGGGGAAGATCTTGGAAAGTGTTTCTATGGATTTAAGCAATCTTCAACAACAACTTATGGTGGCCCTAGATGATCTTGATCAGTCAAAATTTGATGTCCAAGAATTGAAAGAAAATCTTTTGAATGCTGAGAGATTCATTGAGTCATTGAAAGATAAAATCAATAAGTCCAAGGAGAAGAGAAGGGAACTCTATGATCAGATCAAGCAGGATGACAATAAATGTATTGAAGATGAACAACTGAGTCAAGCCCTGAAGGAGAAGACAGAAGAATGTGAAATTTTTTCTAGAGAGAATACAATTCTCAAGCATGAGATGGAATCTATTATGATGAAAATGACTAAGGAGATTGAAGATAGAAAGAAAAATGAAGAAAAGCTTGCCCAATCCCTGAAAGAGAAATCTGAAGAATGCAACCAAATTACTAACGGATTCATTCAGTTGGAACATGAGTTAGAACAAACCAAACACAATGAGGAAGAGCTTGAAAAGCACATTGTTGATCTTAGAGATGAACTTGCTATTGTAAATGAGTACAAGGAGAAGTTCAAGATTAGCTCAGCCAAGCTTGATGAATTGATTAAAGGTCAGAGGATTGATGGTGACAAGCGAGGTCTTAGATATGAGGAAGGAGAAAGTTCCAGATCTGGACAAAGGAATTCTGGACAAAAGAGATTTAGACAAGGAAATTAGATGAATAACACTGGAAGGTATCCGATAAGACAACCTAATGCTCATAGGTTCAATGGCTATTATTTTACTTGTAATAAATTTGGTCATATGGAAGCTCAATGTAGAAGTAGAATGAATTCAAATGGTCCATCATTCTCTGGTCAATGCTTTAACTATAACAAGTATGGTTATAAGTCAAAAGAATGCAAAAATGTGATGAAATTTTTTTATAGAGATGTCAGTTGTTATACATGCAATATATTTGGACACATTCCTAATCAATGCAAAATGAGATAAAATTAGTGGAACAACTGGTCTGGAAAAAGAAATGTGGTGTGCTACAATTGCAACAAAACTAGTCATATAGCTAGATTTTGTAGAGGAGGTCCAGTAAATCAAAGAAGAAACGTGCAGAAGGATGTAAAAGGAAAAGGGAAGGATACTACAGATTAGATCAGAAAGTAGATGAAGAAAACTTGGGTGAAGAAGAGTCTCTTGGTTGTAGAAAATGAGGCAAGACTAGAATCAACTTCTGGTAATTCCTCTAGGAATTAGTTTTTAGGCTTTTAGCCTGAGGGGATCTGTCAAGAAAATCTTTCAAACCCCCTACCAATGATTGACACTAAGATGTGCATGAGTTCAGTGATTGCATTGGTGATCTACAGAGGTTTTTAACAATTGGAGAAAGTATTTATGTAGAATTGAAGGTCCGCAGAAGGGTTATCTTTCATAGTGTATGAAAACAGGGTATCCGGATGAGTTAGGGAAAAACATTTAATACATCAAAAAGTTAGGTGTGCGAGTGATGAAAAGGTCATTTCTATCTTTCATTTGTCACTTTGCATTTTGAGAAGAATATTTTTTGAGCTTTGAAGCAAACTCTAGTGAAATTTGGGAGAATTCAAGAGTGAAGGCGATTTGAACCTCAAACCCTACTCCAACAAAAAGGTATTTATCAGGAAATCTTGTAAACTTGTAAAACTGTTAAAATGGCTACTCCATTGGTGGATGAAGTTAAGGATAGGCCCCATCCAAAATTTAAATGGCATCCCTTCAAGTCTATTGAGATCGATCCCTTAGGTGCATTTTCATCTGTGTCATACAAAGTTTTACTTATTGAAGAGATTAGGACATATGTTCATGCTAATATTGAGGAGCTAGGAAGCTCACAGTTGTTGAATCTATATTCCAAACACATTGTTGGAGACGATTTATGTGTCAAGCCTCAATTCAAAATCCTAGAGGAGAAGAAATTCATGCAATTTTTGAAACTCCTTGTGTTTGATGAAAGTGAATGGGTCTGGTATATCTTGATTCGAGTTCATGCCAAATTCATGTGGTTGAATCAACCTTTCAAGATAACAAAAGAAGCTATAAGAGTTGTTACAGGTTTAAATTCTTTGGGTGGTTTTCCTATTTTGAAGCTGGTAAAGAATCAGACAGTCACTAATGCGACTAGTTTGACATTTGATAGAAGTGCAATGACAATTGATAACATCACCGATGTGGATGCCAAATTTTCCTCGATGGTCATTGGTTATAAGGTATATCACTCTAGCAGAGAAAATTTTGTATTAGGTACTGCCATATATGCAACTTATTAGATGGTTAGAGAGAATGCAGAATATCACTTGTGTGAATTGCTTCAAAGTAAACTTATGAAAAATATTGGGAAGATAACGAAAGAAAAGAAGAATTCTTTTAAATACAGTAATCTATTGTTGTGTTTATTCTTTTATTTCATGAATGAAATTCTGGGAGTCAGGAAAGTGGTCTGGCAAAGAGGTGATAAGCCTATTGGTGTTCAAATTAGAGACATGCTATTCAAACTTGGTGATAGTCAACTCAGGAAAACTACAATCTGGGGATATCGCAAGAACTTTCAGAATGTAATGCAAGCAAGGGAAAGGATTCCTACTTCCATTGTTGAGAGGTATAAGGACACAATTTGTTTTATGGTGGATATTGATCAATGCTTCATGGAAGTAGTTGATCCCAAAACCATTTGGATTATGCCAATGGGATATGAAGTCAAGGAAGGAATCTTGGAGCTATATGTGCAACATCTGTTGAGTAAACATTTGGATCCATCTAAAGAAAGGTTTGGAACTTATGCATAAAAGAACTTGCAAGTCCATGAGTAGTTAAAGAAGCCAGTGATAGTTCAAAGAGTGAAAAAAGAATTGGAAGTCTTTGTAGAAAGTATGGGAATATCTACAAAAGCAGTACGAGAAGCCAAAAGGAAGAGAGAACAAGGAGATGCTAAAAAAAGGAAAGAGCCTAAAACTGAATCTTCTAGTCCGATAAAATCCTCTGCTTGAACTAGAACAACAAGGAGTTTTGTACCCCTATCTGGTCATGTAAATAAGTCAACCCTTGCAAAAGCTCAAGACAAGGTAGCTGGTAAGAGGAAGAAGGATAAGAGAAAAAGAGTGTATGAAGTTGTTTTAGAAGTTGAAGAGACAAAATTTGATGAAGTAGTTAGAGAAATAAAGCATATGGTAACTCAAGTAGCAACAACTATCACTATGGTCAAGCCCTCCATTGAGAAAGACAAAGCAAAGAAGAAGATGAAGCCTAAGAAACTAGGTATATCCGTAGAAGAAGTTGAGAAAGGTATAATAAAGGATGGAAATCTCAAGCCTTTATGTGAAGTGTATGGTAGTTTTGTTACTATTGGTCAAAGAGTCCTTGAGGAGGCTACAATAAAATATTTGAGCAATTTCAAAATGACTCTTGTTGAAATAATGGCATAATTTCCTAAGGAATTGTATGAAATTTTGGAGATGAGGAGATTAAGTGCTAGAACTAAAGATGAGCAAATGAGAGAGTGAATTCTTGCTAATTTGAGTCTGGTAATGTCAATTGAAGAAATGAAGTCAATCTTGAAAGAAGCAAAAAGAGAATTAAAGAGAAAATCAAGGATAAACAAGCTTATGTTGGGAAGGACATAAGAAGTTGCAAAAGAAACTGAGAGAATTCTAAAGGAAGTTCTATTAAAGAACATGATTGACACTGTTTCTGAAGAAGAGCATGCAAAAGAAATTTCATTTGGTCCAACAAATCAAGAGGTTACAGTTGAGGATACTCAAATTCCTCCTGATGTGCATCATACAGGAACACCTATGGAGACTGAAGCTCCTAAAGTTGTGTTGGTTGAAGAAAAGGAGATGTTAGTTGAAGAGGCTGAAGTTCCTAAGGACAAGCAAAAACCTATGGTTGAAGAAATGGTGGTTTAGGAAAAGAAGGCTGAAGTCAAGGAAATTCCAGTGGAAGCAAGAGATACTGCAAAGGGATTGAAGAGATTTATGGATGAGCAAAAGGAAGATTTTGATCTTGAGTTGGGAGATGCCCCTATTCATTTATCTACTTTGTCCCTAATTCAAAAAATGAAAGTTGCATCATTTGCACAAGCTAAGGCTAGGGAATAAATTCTGAAATCCCACATTGAGGACAGTGAATTTTTGAATCTTACATCTAGTATTCTGGAGAGGATCATGCCTACTCATATCAAGGATCAATCTAGTTCATCCTTCAGTGAGTTGAAGAAAGTTATAAATTTGGTAAGTACTCATTTTGAGTCACTTGAGAACTTACCTTTGGTCAAGGTTCAAAAGGAGCTTGATGTCAAAAGGTTCAGTAGTCTGAAAGGTATGATAGCTAGAGATAAATCTCTGTTAGCTACTTGTGTGAAAAATATTCATAATGCTCTATTTGAAGGTTGAAAAGTCTATAAGTCATGCTTTTCTTTGTCAAAACTTAATGAGGAAAATGAGAAGAAGGTTAAGGATCATGAGAAAGAGTTAGCAACTATTTTTGATGCTTTTCATCCTTTAACTATTTCTGTTGGAATGCAAGAAGGTGAATTTATCTCTTTACTTGACAAAATAAATAGTCTGAAGCATGAAATTGATAGAATTGTGGGAAGATATTGTAAACTTAAAGGTTTAATTGGTCCAAAAATTGAAACTATGTTAAGTGCTTTGAAGGAAGCACAAGATGCTTTGGCGGTGAGTGACCATGCAAACATGGAAACTACTAAGATGCAATCTTATTTGATTTTTGGTCATATAAATATTCCAGAGAGTCTTAAGAAGTGTTGGGACTAAAACTTGAACTTGTTGAAAACAATTTTGTAGATATTTTCAAGTTTGTAAACTATTGAAACAAATTTGTACATATGCAGCTGAAATTTTTTGTTGATTTTTGTATGCGAATTCCCTATCTTTTCCATTGATGTCAATGGGGGAGAGTAGAATAGTGAAAAATGTGCATTCATCTAAGGGGGGCCTATAGTTTTGAAGATATTTTTGGAGTTTTGGTTGGCATTGTATTTTTGTTGGTACTGATCCGACACTTAGTTATTTTTCTCTAAGTGTTTCCATCAATTCCAAAGGGGGAGATTTTTGGCACAAGACAATGCACATACTTTATGGTGTTGTCATTGATGGCAACCCTTGTCAACTAGTAAATCTACATGTTGCATTTTTCTCATACCGGCAGATAGATTGAAGATCAGTGTTTATTAGCTAAGTTAGAATAGAGCATCCAGTAATTTTGTGCTCTTTAGTTCATATGCAGATTGTCTATCATTATTTTGTGTTGTGGATCTCAAGGAGTATTATTCGGTGCATAGTCTATGTTATTTGAAACTATTGGTGCCTAGTATTGATTTGGATGTAAGTTAAGAGGTCCCATTGTCAAATTTTTTGTTCATCAGTGTATGAAGGCCGACTTGGTGAATATGGTGTGTCGTAGGAGTTATTGCTTAGGTGTTTCTGTGATCAAGCATCTTAGTTTGGGTTGTCACTATGCTATGGCTAACTTTTGTGGATTCGTATTGAATGTTTTGATGATTTGAGCCGACAGTTCATGAATATTTCTTGTTTTTTTTAAGCTAACCTAAAGCGATCAAATATCTTGTAGCAAATATATATAAGTGATCGATTATATCATTTTTATGTATGTGTTTGATGTGAGTTGATGTAAGTTACGAATATCAGAAGATCAGGAAAGCAATTAAGTGCAATTTCACTTGTGCATTAAGGATCTTTGTTGCAAGTTGATGCAGAACAAAGTAGAAGAGAAAAAACAATCTAAAGGAGCGAAATTTGATTGTTGAACCTAACCAAAATTGTAATCAGGCATTTATGGATGCTACTTTCTTAGTTCAAATCTTTAGAAGTATTCCAAGATTTTGTAAGGTAGTGAGCCTTTCTTATTTTGAGCAGTGAGCTCTAGGCAGTGTGCTTGAATGCAAGTGCATTCCCGTTTTGTAAACATCCATTTGATTATACTCAGATTATATTGTGGATTGTCCATCCATCGCGGCTTTTATCCTAACAAGGTTTCCATGTAAAAATATTTGTGTTATGGTGTTGTGCTTACTTGTCTTATGTGCATGAATCTTTATTTTATTTGAATGTTATCAATACTTCTTTGATTAGATTAATAAAGCTAAAAATTGCACAACACTGATTCACCCCCCCTCTCAATGTTCCTTGATTCCAAAAGGAACAACACCACAAAATGAAGATCATTACTATTTGGAAGGATTAGGTGCATCCACATATAAAAGAGCACCACAATCTCTATGTTTTTTGCATTTTATTACTCAAGGCCTAACATTCATTAGTGGAATAACCATATACTCAATGATATGGACAAAAACAAGTTATTGCTATAAAATTTCTTACATTTTTGGAGGAAGAGTAATCAAGTGATCTTTGAGAAGCCTTGACAAAATATTCTCTTGCTAATATATTAGATAACTAGTAGGAGACATTCCTTTCTCTTCTGAAGGAAACCTTTCTCACTTACCACGCTAAGTCATTAATATAGTAGATGTTGGAGCATGAGATGACTATGGGGGAAAATAGTTGAAATGTGGATTGATAGGTAGTGTTAGTTACATTATCCAATTGTAATTACATCCATCTCATGTTAACAAAGAATTTAGGACATGATCAAATGGCAGAGATGGTGGAGGTTGACTGTTCATAGGAGAAGAGGGTTAGGATGTGGATCCAAGAATAGGAACCTCAAACCCCAAAGGAATGTGGTTCACATTGACTCTAGGATTATAGTTTGCGTTATTGCTAGAAGTAAAAGGAGGTACAAAAGGATTTGTGTCCTCCATATGCATAGATACCTCAAGCATTGAGAGATTCAACTATGTACGAGTGATCTCAAATGAGGTATCTTGATGGTTGCTCAATAATATTATATATGAAGGTACATTGATCTCACTATGTTAGCTATTCCATGAATCAACTCAAGACCTTTACGGTCCGAGATGAGTAGATTCCTTAGACCACAAATAATAGGAGAAACTTGAGTATACAAATTATCATGGTTCAGGAAGTCCTCAAATTCTTGAAGTCTCCCCTCTAGAGATTGGACTTGCTCGAAGGGGACCCTATGAGTAATCTCATGATATATATGAGAGGATTTAGATAGAGTACTCGGTTAAGAACCAGTTTGAAATTTTCCAAGCATATTAATGGAAAAGGAAGGTGGATTATAGCAAGGTGATATTCCTATACTAAATTACTCAAAATTGGGATCTTTGCAGATAGGACTAAACCATCGTCTTGAACCCATATCTAAATGTAAAACACTTCTTCTAACTAGGTCCCTAAAATTCATAGATTGGGTTATGGAAATCATAAAAATTGTCACAATAGTCAGTCCAATAGATGTTCGAACAAGAGAGAAGAAATTCTCAACAAAATATTAGAGTAAGGAGAACTTTACATCAAGTTTCACAAAAATATAGAGTACAAAATTCGACACCCCAAAATGACATGATCTCAAAGGGAAAATGTTCCTCAACTACCTCAAGGATCAAAGCTCAAGTGAAAAGATAGGAAAATAAAGGATTTTTCATATTTTTTTAATAATTTATGTTGATAAAAATAATGGAGTTATACGAACTGAAAGAGTAGGCTGTAGAGGTTCCCTAGATAAACTAGCAATCTCTCAACCAAGGACAATATCACAAAGCATGGATGTCCTCGCAACATGTTGTAGTCTTGTACTAACTAAAAATTAAGCTTATCATAGAAAAAAGTTAGAACCAACTAACTATTCAATCACTAAAATCTTGGGGAAATTCACTTAAGATCACAAAATGATAAAAATAAATAGATTAATGGAAATAAAAATAAACTAGGCTAAATGGAAAATAAATGAGATAAATGGAAAGAAGAAAGGAGATACTAATAAAAGGTCCTCAAATGAAGCTTCCCACAATATTGCAACTTTGAAACTTGCACACATGGAAACAAGAAAATGGTTGGGGCTAATTTAGGAGCTTGCCTTCATCAAACCTCGACATAGGTGTTCCCACCTCCACATATAGCCAAATAGATAATGATAGATAAAAATATAATAGATGAGATAAAGAAAACATACATGTTAAAATAATATGTTATGAAATAAGATTATAACGCAATAATAAAGCTACAATTACCCTCCTTTAGCAAGAAAGAGTTCTGAAAAGAAGAGAAACAACCTCCAAGAGGTGCCAAGAATTCCAAAGTGAAAGGAAGCTTGAAAGAATTGATAGAAAGATAGAATGCAAATGAATGAATGGGAGAAGATTGTGAGCTAGATTGAATGAGAATGAATAGAATGACAAAATAAGAGTATGGAAGGAGTATAGGCATGTAAGGAGCCATTTCAACATGCCTAAAAGATGCAAAGGAATTACACTTCTTGGGTAGGTGGGAAGTGTAACATCCAAATGGCTATGCATTTAGGAATCTGTCTTAGATGTTCACATGATGCACATATGTCTATGCGTTGTGTGGTTGTCTACGAAAAATATTAACTTTAGCAACCGAGAACAAACATGTTAAGGAAAAAATTAAGGTTAGGTGAAGGTGACATTGCATTATCAAATTTAATTAATCTAAAGGGGGGTTAATGGAATCTGAATTGCATAGAGTGCAATTTTTTAGCATTTCAACTTCTAAGGTGGGAATTGATCACTCTCCCACTTCTTCGTGAGAGAAACTCCAACAAGAATAAAAAATAGATTTCATCTTTTTGTTCATATCATGAAAATTTTGGGCATTCTAGTAATAAGTTATGCTTTGAAAATAAATTTATAATGGTTAATTCAATTATATGGAAATCATGTAGATCTATAAAAAATAATAAATTAGTTATTATGGTGTTTCTCCCTGCTATATGGTGTTCATACCATCCTATGATGCTCATTTCCATGAATGGGGGAACAAATGTTTTTTGTGTGCAGCCATATTTCACTAATGGGGAGAAACATGATAATAGTCGCAAATAGCTATCCTTATCCATACACTTTCTTAGGGAAAGGATATGTAGGCCTTCTAAGGTGTGTATCCTTTCTAAAGGATCCCCTCTTCATCAATTATCTTATTAAAAAATGTGTAGAAAGTACACTAACATTTTTAGGGGGGCATATTCCCCTAGCTATTGTGGAATCTTCTAAGAATTTAAATCATGTGCCCCTTTAGTGGTGATATTATGCATGATATCCCCTAAGGTACATCTCCCTAGAATTCAATCATGTGCCCCTTTAGTGGTGGTATTATGCATGATATCCCCTAAGGTGTGAGCTTGCAATTCAATCATGTGCCCCTTTAGTGGTTGTGTTATGTATGATATCCCCTGAACTAGCCTTTATATCCATGTGGTACCCCATCAGTGGTGATATTATACATGATCTCCAATAAGGTGAGGCTTTCCAAAAAAATTCATATCTATCCTTTGTGGTGGTGTTATTTATAATGCTCCATGAGGCATGGATTTATGATCAAGCGCTTGTGATGTTAAGAATATGTAGCCTTGAGGTGGTTCATTCCTTGCGACATTAAAAAAAAATACACCCCTTGAGGTGATTCAATTCTTGTGAGGTTAAACAGTCCCTCATGATGTTAAGCTTTTATATTCTCCCTGAGTCATTATTAGGAAAATTGTCCATGTATTTAGCATAATTTAGGTTGATAATTCATGCGCTGGAGTATTTTTACATGACCACCTAGAATAACACAACTTTCTTTCTAGTGGAGCTATGTGTCTCATGAGTAAACTAGCACAAAATAGCTAGCATAGCGTAGCTTGCTAGACTTGTGATACCCACCATATTGAATGGGAATATAGCATAGTATAGTTTTCTAGCTAGTGGATCCATGTAGCTCATGAGTGAGCTATCATAAAACAGGTTGCAAGTCATTATAATAGGACCATTTTCTAATACCACATTCAAGTAATGGTGTTTTATGATTGAGAAAAAAATAATATTGGGGTCTCTTTACCTTACCAACTCAGATCCCTTTTAGTGTACTAACCAAGTGTGTTTATTTTTTATTATGTTTGAATTGTGTTTACATTATGTCTTCATTGTGTTTGCATCATGTAATGTTTAAATTATGTTTCTTTTTACAATATGGTAGTTAGTGTGTCTTCATTGTGTATGCTTTGTTTTTGTCATGATGCATTGCACTTTATGTGTGTGTGTTCAATTGGTTTTACATGTTTATTTTAATGTTTAGATAAATGAACCCTTCTTGGCTTATCCTTACTTTAGTGTGAGCATGAGCATATTTCATACTCTCACTAAAGTGGGGAATAAATTTAGCATCATAAATTATCGCCCTTGACAATTTCACACAAGGTTTAGCTCCCCTCTATGTGTCTACAGTTAATTCTTATTTAATCTACCCTTTTTATGATCATATTTAGAAAATCAATTTCAAATTTGAAGGTCTACATTCTAAAGTCTAGGATGCCAATGCCATTGTCTAGCTAATTCAAGATCAAATTTCTATATTAGTTTCCTTTGAGTCTGCACTCTACTACTTTGTACTTCATTGTTGTTTTTTTCCTAAAATCATAACAGTTCATCATAGTTGCATAATTAACGTAGATGCATATTTTCATCTTCGAAATTTAGTCAATTATCAATCAATCAATCAATCCCCAAAGAAAGAACCAAAAAACTAATCCACCATTTTGTCTCTTTCATAGTGGTTAGTAGCCAAGTGGTTGTTTGTGATCATTTTTGTTCCTTCCATTGTGATGCAGTACAAGGTGTGATTTAGACCTTAGATCACTTTTTCCTACATCACGAGTATACTTATTTGGTTTTTATTTTTTGAAGTTGGTATTATCAACATGACTAAGGTGGAGGCTCTATATCTTCTATGAAACTCATTGAACTATGATAACTCTCCCCCTCTTTAGACATTTCATGGGATTTTAGTTAGGCATTATTTTTCTTTTTTTGGGAGTTAAAGCACATCATTATTTTTATCCTTTTTATTGTTTCAATATAGTAGAAGAATGCTTAGCTATTAAAATATTTCTCAACAAAATGATTGCAAAGCTTTTACCCTTTAACATCCTCACCATAGCTAATAAATATTCATTTTATAATATTTTTCATCAAATTTAACCTCTTATCCCTATTATGATGAGTGTATTCGTCACAATCAAAAAATCTAATGTGTCTCAATGAAATGTTTTGTTCTAGCTATATAGGTCTATAGTTTTCTTATCAACAAGAGCTAATGAATAAACTTATTTACCTAGTAAAACTTCATAGGAATTGCTTCTACCAAAAAATAAAATTCCAAGATTTCTCCACTAAGCATACTCTTAGCCCTGTTTATGAATAATCTATAGATTATTTTTAAAAACCCATTCTATTGAAGGGTGTATGGAGTTCTATAATATATTACTATTTCATGATCTCTATAACCTACCAAAATCTATTGAATAAAATTAATCATTATTATTGTTAGTCCTCAAAATATTAATTCTTTTAAATCAATATGATTTTCTATAGGAGATTTGAAATATTTAAATATACTAATGACTTCATATTTTCTCCTAAAAAAATATACCCGTGTCATTATACAATAGTCATTAATGAATCAAAAATAATAAATAAATTTTTTAATTGAAAATAATTAACAAGACAAAAAAATGTTAGAATTTATCAAGTCCAATATCCCATAAGATTTATGAGAACTATGTAGTAAAAATGAACATGATTTTATTTTCAATAATCATACACTTTGTAAATATTCAACTCAAGTTTATAACTATTTAACCCCTCAACAAGACTTATTTTTCAAGTTTCTCAAACTAGTCTACCCAATGTGGACCATCCTTTGCTAGCATAATATAACTACTTTATAGGATGTTTATTTTCCAAAGCATGAGAAACCCTATGTTCCAAAAATTTATGAGCTTCTGAAGCAGATATAATATATCCTCTTTGCTAATAGTTCTAAATGTGGAGGTAAACATTTTATGGATCTCCTCATTGTAGTAACATAAGAACTATTAGCACATAACTATATATGTATCTAGCTAAAAGAGGGTTCCTAATAAGAAAAATTGAAATAACCGTAACTTATCTAACCATCTTGAACCCTCTAGTTGATAAAATAACACACACACTTAAATCATTGGATTTACTTACAAAAGGTAGGTTTTGTGCCATTGATCCCCTTCACTCATCTATTAGGAAATATAATCAATACTCTTCCATAACCAAAAATCATTAAACGAGAGTTTTCTCCAAGGTGTAGCTTTTTTGCAGCATCATCTTATTTCTATTTTTTAAACCGTTATTGATGTCAATTTGTGTCAAGAAATGCACTAGATTCAATTATCCATACAACTTATGATGCATCTACAACCAATGTTGCAACAAAGGATCACCATCATCTTGGGAAGACTTCTTGATCTCATAATTGCAATGTCTATTTTTTTTCCTCATATTGTCTTCTATAATTGCTTGTAATGTCATAATTCCAATATTTTTTCTTTGAATTAATGAGATATTTAGATCTCTAATGGAATTTATATCTAAATTTATCTTTCTTCAAGTGTCCTTTCCTTTTGCTTTCATTCTACCATGAATAGCTAGGGACTTCTTAACAAATCTAGAAGTCTTTCCTTGTATATTTGAAAATAAATAATGCCACTGGACCTCATCTATTTTTAAATTTTTAGTACTTATCCCAATAGCCATAATAATATTGTCACATTAATTTGAAAAGGAACACAAAAAATTCATGCAATGATCATCCTCCTCTATATTGACTACAGTATAGTGCAAATTGGTAGCAACCATGTTAAACACATGTATATGTTTGGACATAGAGCCACCATGCTCCATCCTAATTATATACAACTTCATTCTTAAAAATAATTTATTTAGCATAGATTTATCTTAATGCAAATCTCTCAATTTCTTTCAATTGAGTGATGTGATGGCCTATTCATATACATTCAACAACATTCAACCAACAAAATAGTCTAATGAGATTCTTAAATTTTTTAAATCCACCTTTTCCTAATGTCCCTGTGATAGCAATAGATTTGGCTTAACTACTATAGACCATGGATCTCTATCCATGGAAATATCATCCATCTTGAGATACCAAAAGTGCAAATTTTGTGCCTAAGGATTTCTCCTTTTCCATTAAGTATATGTTTTCTATCTATTCCTACAATAAGATCAAACCCTTATGTGCAAGCTCCTTCAAACAAAGATTTACAAAAGAGTGATTGTACCCAACACCTGTAGTTTGAGGTGATTAGGCTTTGATACTAAATGCAAGGAACTAAGGTATTTATAAATTCTTCCTAAACTAATCCTATAGAATAGTATTGTGCAAATTTTTTATATTTATAATGAGAGAAAGGATAAACACATATAAACATTAAAAAAAAACATATCATAACATAGATGTACATGGGGAATACCCTTTTAGGAGAAAAATCCCACACTCTAAAGAAATAAAAAATTGATGCTCATTAATTTTAACACAAATATAATACCCTTGGAAATCATCAAGATTTTATAGGAGCATCACCAAGTATAGATATAAAGTAATTCTAGCAACATAATAGTATCTACAAATTCACTATCAACACCTCTATCTCAAGCACCCTATAAATAGTAGTACACATGACCATCAAATGATATTACAAAAAGATGATATTGTAAGGAAGCTAAGGTAGTGGAACAACTTCCTACATTAATCTTGAGAGGAGAAAAATGCAAAACTTTATAGATCTTTAACAGTTACAAAAACTTAAACAAAAATAAACACAAAAATCATGCATACCACAACATAATGATTTACTTGGGGAAAAACCCCACACTCCAAAAGCCACCCAATATATTATTCAAAAATCAAATGATTACAATATACTTGCATGGCGAGCTTTTCACAAGAGTATCACCACCAAATATCTACAAACAACACGACCACTATCAGACTCTTAGAATACACCGTCGTCTACATACATCCCAACTACTTATAGCAAGCTTTTTGGAACCTTCTAGAATTAGGGTTTTACAAGGTTATTTTTCATTTGACGTGTTAACGGAAAAACCTTGATGTGTCAGCGAAAAAGAACATTGACGTGTTAGTGGGAAAAAACCTTGTTGTGTGAGCGGGAAAACCTTGACATGTCAATGAAAAAAAATTGCATGATTAGTCGACACATACCAACATACATCTTATCAACAAAAAACCCTATATAATTTCAAGGTTGGGAAACATTTTCCCAACATATCTAAAACCACAAAAAAAAAAGTGGCACCCAAATACTTCGTTAGAAACTCAATACCCAAATCACAAGATGAGTTCATAGACTTCAAAGAACATAATCCTTCCACCTATCATAAATGCATTCATAAATTACTCATAAAATTAGGATTTCCATTTTGGTTTCATTATCTCAACTCAAAGAGGACTTATGACACACGATAACATGCATCATAAGTTGGTCAATAAGTGTAACTCTCTTTTACAACTCTTTTCTATGTCCTATATAATTTTAGATTTTCAGTGTAATACATCCAACTTTTATAGGCCATAACTTTTGATCAAAGAGGTTACTGTGGTCTTTTTTCAAATTATAGAGATCAAAAAGATCTACATAACAAGCATCTTTGGAAGCAATGCCAAGCAACCCAATTTTATTAATTTATCCAAAAATAAAGTTTGTAGCCTAGAAAATGAGTGTTTATGTTTCATAGTTTGAAAATTGTGTTCTCAAAATGCTCAATATTACTGTAGACATTAAAATTTGGACACTTAATTTATCCAAATTTATCGCTTCATCTAAACATCCTCTTATCCAAGTTAATTAAGTAATATTACTATTATTTAATTAATACCCACTTCCAAATCCTAAGGTATTTAATTAATAATTAAATACTTTACTCTTTAATCCTCCTTTCATCAAATAAATTAAATAAATATTACATTTATTTAATTCCTCACATGTCGTTTTATCTAATCCTAATCCATCTCCTAATTTTCATTAGGGATGTGCACATGCCTAATCTTTGATTAGGATGTGTCACATCCTCCAACTTTGCAAGTTGGCTTCTAATCCTCATTTATCTTCTAATTCTTGATTAAATAATCTTAATCGGTACCTTGGTCAACTCTCCCCATCCCCAAAGAATTTTTAATTCCTTTTATTCCTCCAAGAATCCCCTTTTCCCATGCATCTTCTAGAATCTTTGACTTGTCACATCAAGTCACATGTGACAAATTCCCACCTTTTGGGAACATTGTCTTATCCACTAGATTCTTCCAATCATTGTAAATTTAAAATTCACTTTTATTCACCCAGGAAATATTCTCACTCCCCAAGATGCTTGGAAGGTACTTGTCCTTCCTCCACCTCATGTACCTTTTGGCCACCTCACTTGCACCTCATCTCCCCTTAGCCACTTCACCATCCACATGTTAAGATGTGAGGGCTTGTGGGTTCTCAACCCACCATAGCCCTTCATCTTGGCCTTGTTAGATGCATCTCAACCATTGAATTCTCTAGAGAATTCAAATTCTCCTATAAATACCCCCTCCTCAAGGGCATTTTCAAGACTTTGGATTTGAGCAACCTTATGCTGCCAATTTGCATTCTCAATCATTTACCATCATCTAGCCATCCATTTTAATCATTTTTCATATTCAATCTTGCATTTAGCCACTCAAGTAGCCATCTAAGGAGCACACAAAATCATTTCAATCAAGGGCCAACCAAGGAGTCGTCAACAACAAAGAAGGTGAAATCATTTACATCTTGTTTTATCCATTTTCCTTCTTGTTTTATCACTCTTTAGGCTAATCTTGAAGTGTCCTTAGTCTTTTATCACTTGCATTTTAAAGTTATTTTGCATATTAGAGTAGGGTAAAATTTTGAGGATCACATTTCTAGCACGCCTGGTGGGACCCACAAACAGGTTCGTGCATTTAACCTTCCTTTTTGCTAAGAATTTTATAGGAAAAGGTTGCAGAAAGGTGGCAGTGCCTTTTGTTTTACCGCAGAAAGGTGGCAACGCCCTCTGCTTTACCACATAAAGGCGGCAACGCCCTCTGCTTTACCACAGAAAGGTGGCAGCGCCCTCTTGTCCACTGTAGAAAGGCAGCAACGTCCTATGCCTATCAATTTCATGTTCTTCTAATAGTTTGTTGTAGTTAGGTGTGTACTTAGAAGGTTTTTCTAACACTTTCTTGTAGTGGGGCGTACAAATTTCCCTTTTAAAAAATTTCATGTAGAGGGGTGGATACGCCCTTTTATTTTGAAGGGCTCTTTTCCTCTAACCTCTTGCTGCAGAAAGGCGGCAGCGCCCTCTAATCTTGCTGCAGAAAGGTGGAAGCGCCCCTATTTTTGCCGCAGAAAGGTGGCAATGCCCCCATTTTGTTGCAAAAAGGTGGCAGCGCCCCTATTTTTGCCGCAGAAAGGTGGCAGGGCCCCTGTTTTGCTGCAGAAAGGTGGAAGTGCCCCAAAATAGCACAGTTTGGAAGGTAAAACAGTCATTTTGGCTTCGTTTTTGCTCTCGTTTTTTGCTATTGTCAACTAATAACCCTCTAACATTGTTTTGGCAAGGATATTGGTATTTTTTTGCTAACATTTTGTAGCGTATTAGGGTGTAATTGATCAAAAACGAAGAAAAAGAAAGCTAACATTTGCTTGCAGGACCATCTATTTGATCAAATTTTTGAAAAAATTATCTTTGTTGTTTGAATATAGTCTAATTAGGGGGAGTAAACTTCATTGCTTGCTATGATTGTTTGTTCTTGTGTTACCCAAGGGGGCATTAATTTGTTTTCACTTTCCCCTTGCACTTCGTGTGAGCCTGGAGAGTAGTTGGAAGCGGTTAGTGTCTTCTTTTTAGTGGGACCTGCTTGTGGATTTCATCACCCCAATGGATGATTCCAACCACACGTATTGGCGGGGTATATAAAGGAGGGAGAACGAAAGTTGTACCCCAATCCAATCACATCGTAATTGGTGGAGCGTCGAAGCTAGGGTGATACGTAGATAGACGTGAAGAGTTGGTCTGAGCCTTTCAGTATCTCAGTGGGGTTCCTGACTCACACTTTTGACGGGCTGGTGTTCACGGTTGTGCCTCACATACCGAGAGTATATCGAGGACTCCCTAGAAGCCTTGTGCATCCTAGATTAAGACCTTCCCTAGCCATACCCTTAACATTAATCATAGGATTATGCTTGATTGAAGTGTTTTCTTGTGAAAAACCTATGAAATCTTTGATACTTTGGCCTTATTCTATCATTTTGAGTCCTTGCCATAGCCATTGCCATCAAAACCAAACTCTGTTTTACCGCAGAAACGTGGCATGGCCCCTGTTTTGTTGCAAAAAGGTGGAAGCGCCCCTGATTCTACTGTAGAAAGGTGGCAGCGCCCCTGTTTTGCTACAGAAAGGTGGCAACGCCCCTATTTTACTACAGAATGCTGTCAACGCCCCTGATTTTTGCTGCAAAGGGGCAGATTTGCCCTCCTGAACACCCGAAATTGTCCCATTTGGATCCGTTTAGCCTCTAAACCATCATTTAATCATTCTCAACCATTATCTCATCATCTTAAGCCTCCATTTTGTCACTCTAAGCCTCTCGAAACCTCCATTTGATCTGTTTAAACCTCCATCTTATGATTCCAAACCTTTGTTTAACCATTACAAATCCCCACTCACTCTTCGTAATCGTCTTCAATCTGCTCGTTCATTCTAATTTCCTCATATTCCATTTAAAAATGCATACCCTCACCTAGTGAATGTCATAATTTTTACCATTTACATCACCAAACACCACTCATAATCAGCGTAGAAAGGTGGAAGCGCCCCGTTTTTATGCAGCGCCCCGTTTTATGCAGCGCCCCTATTTTTACGCAGTGCCCTGTTTTATGTAGCACCCCCTTTTTATGCAGTGCCCCCATTTTACGCAGCGCCCTCTGTTTTACCGCAGAAAGCTGACTACGCCCCTTTAACTTCCCGAGGCCATCATTTACAAACTGTATGTCGAATCGACTTCATCCAAAAACCAAAGTTGCTTACTTTTTCAAGCTCTATCCAGTGGTACCTTCCATTTCCTCCTATCAATAATTTGACCATCCTAGGGTAGCCACGCCCCGCATCGCAGGGTGGACACGCCCCTAACTTCCCGGGGCCATCATTTACAAACCGTACGTCGAATCAACTTCGTTCAAAAACCAAAATTGCTCAATTTTTCAAGCTCTATCTAGTGGTACCTTCCATTTCCTCCTATCAATAATTTGACCATCCCAGGGTGGCCACGCCCCGCATTGCGGGGTGGACACGCCCCTAACTTCCCGGGGCCATCATTTACAAACCGTACGTCGAATCAACTTCATTAAAAAACCAAAATTGCTTAATTTTTTTAAGCTTTATCTAGTGGTACCTTTTGTTTCTTCCTATCTAATCAAACCAATCCATTCCTCTAATCAAACACATACAATTATCTAATCAATCCAAGCACACCAATCCTATCAAGTTCATCCAATCATAATTATCCAATCAACATCATCTAATCATTTGATCCTATCCAATCAAATTGATATAGTAATTTAATCAAATTCATCAAATCATCTACTTGATCCAATCATCTATTTACCGAATCCCATCAAAATCAAAATCAATCACATGCAATCATCCTAATTTGAGCTTTTGTCCAATCCTGATCTGAGCTTGACCAAAATCCTGATTTGAGCTTTAATCCATTCCCATCCAAAATATTTTATCCATCCTCTTTATCCTTTCACCATCATGAGTCCTTATCCTCCATCAATAGTGGTCAAGGGAAACCCTAATTACGTTGATAACGATAATGAAAGTCTTTTCGATCAAGAGGTATACGACATAGATCCCCTTGACACTATCATATCTAGTAAGCTTTCTCCACCCACTTTCCAAAATCCAATTACTCCTATGAGCCATCCCGTCATGTCTTCATCCATGCCTAATCATGCTCCTTATGCCACCTTTGACAATGGATATCCAGTATCTTCTTCATCCCCATATTTGTCATGTCCATCTACATCATCCTCTTATACAACATCTACATCCTCTTATCCTAATTTTCCATCCCAATACTCCTATTACAATTCCCCATCCATGTATCGTAATCCTCTTTCCCAATCTTCCCATACTAATCCTACATCCACACCTTTTACCTTAATCCTACATCCACATATCCTCATCCTAATCCATCATCCCAATACCCTTATATATCCATCGCCCACACTCTCTTGTTCCACACCACCTATATCCTCTTGTCATATCCACATCCGTCCCCTCTTATTCACCACTCCAATATCCTTACCTTAACCCTCCATCCAATCCCATTCATACATCTACTCCTAGTCCATCTAATCCCATTCATCCATCCCATCCTAGTTTGCCATCTAACCCTAGTCCACCAATCCATAATCCCTCATCCATTTCTACCACCCTAGCCAAGCCAAACATATGCAAGTCTCTCATTTCAGAAGTTCTCCAAGGACTCATTACAAAGAAGCGACCCCCAACTCCACATCTTGAAGTCATGGAACCATGCCATCCCAATCCATCATCCACAGTAACTAGTGATGAGAGACTTCTCCATACCACACCTATCATTGTTGTTACCACCCCTAGCACTGATCAAACCATTGAAACCATTGAACCCACTAAATTCATTGAACCCCCACCTCCTACTCCAAGAACCACCAAATCCATCGAAGACACCCAATTCCAATCCACTCCCTCTACTCCTAGATCCAACCAAATCCAATCCACTCCTCCCACCCCTAGTAGCACCAAAACCCATTCTAATGAACATCATGAATCTTCCATCCCTCCATCTTCCCAACTTGAAGAGTCCCAACAAGACTCTGTTACCATGCCTCCCGCACATGATGAGTCATGCCAAGAGTCTAATCCAAAGCATGCTAGCATATCCCCTTCTCCAGATCAAGATCCTACCATCCCATCTAGTCCACCTCAAGATCACAGTCCCCCATGCATTCCATCTCGTGATCCCCTTGTCATTCAAGCTTCCACTGCTCCATCTCCATCTCCATAGCATGAGCCTACTACCACAAATCCATATCCTATTATGGCCCCTACTCCCTCTCCTGATGTTGCTATCCCATCATCGCCTAAAAATGCTATCCCCACACCACTTGCATATCTCCTTGGTCCTCTCACATTCCTCGATGGTGGTCTCCTTGCAGAAGAAAAACAAAGCATATACACCAACCCTTCTTTTCCACCTAATAATGAACTCGCATCATTCTTCCAGAATAACAAAAATCTTGTCCTAGATTGAATGCTCAAGAGAATGAACTATCAAGGAAAAGGTTTAGGCCTTCATGAGCAAGGTATTATAGAGCCCATCCAAGCTAAAGAAAATTTGTATCTGCAAGGTCTGGGATGTACTACTCATGACTCGCAATCTAAAAATGTTGGTACAACCTCTAGACGTCCTCAATAAGCCTCTTCCAAAATAAATATAGGCTATTTCCATCGCTCCACCAAATCATATGTTGCCATCCCTCCTCCTCTATCATATCGCCTCAAAACCACCGTCCATATTCCTCCTTCATCTGCTCCATCCATTTTGGGTCCTTACATCCCTCCCTCTACCATCTCCAATCCTCCATCTACCATGCCCATGTTTCATCCAGGTCCTACGTCTATTTTGGGCTCCTATATCCTAAAATCACCTCCTCCATCTCATCCTATCCATCCCTTCATCCATCATAAACATCCCTCTCACATACCCCATAGTTAGGATCAACAAAGGCACTTACCTAAACATCCTCCATCTACACATAATCCCCATACTCCTACCTCCATCACTCCACATCATCCATCTCCTCGCACCCATCCCATTGCTACTAAAATCACTTTGGTTGTTTAAGAAAAAATGAATCAATCTAAACATCCACATGAATTAAAAGCTTCCCATGTCCCCTCTAAAAGACATGTTAAAGCAAAGAAAAATCAAATCCAAAATCCAAATCAAATCTGTAGGCTACAAAGGCCCACCAAAGAAAACATCAAAACCATGTGGATCCCAAAGAAAATAAATGAAGCCTACATAAGAGCATCCAAAGTCGCTAATCCAAAAGCTAATCATACACCCCTTTCATCTCCTAAGTCTATTTTGGGTCCTTATGTCCCAAAATTTACCATTCTATCTCCTTCATTATCCCCACATTCTCCATCCCTTAATCCTATTATCTTTTCACATCCACCACCACATGTGCCAATGTTGGTCCTGAACACATCTCTCCATCACATATCCACCCCATCATTCCATCCATACCCTTTGCAGCATCCCATCCATTATCCCATGTATCTCCCCTCTCAAATCCCTCTAATTCATCCTCTTGCATAATCCATTTATCCTAATAAGGTTGTACCAACATCCAATAGTCAGTTCGAACATGGGCTCTTAACACCTTGATCCTTATCACATGTCTTCTAAATCTACTTATCCACTTCCTTATCCTTACCCATCTCCTTCTGCATGACATCCAAAAAGTCACCTATCCAAAAAGTCAAAAAATCCAAAAAAGTCCAAAAATCCACAAAAATCCAAAAAAAGTCAAAAAATCCACAAATAAATAAATAAATAAATAAATAAATAAATAGTAAAGAGAAATGATCCATCCAATGGTGAAAACTTGGCAAACAAGTGCCTTGGATAACTACCATGATGAAAACCTAGCAAACAGGTGTCATGTGTACATTCCCATCTGCACTTGGGGGCAACTTCCTGATATGCATTCCCTCCATCTGCTATGCTTCTAGCTATGCACCCGTCTTCCTGTTATCCGTCCTCTTCATGAATCCCCCCCATCCCACCTATCTTCCGCATCCTACCATCATATCCCATTTATCTCCCATCCCTCCATCCTTCTTGTGACCTTGATCAAAGTAGGGGCACCTATCTATGCATGCTTTGGACACCTCTTGGTATACATTCCCTTCATCCATGATCTATTGTATTCCTTGGTCACCCATCGTATCCTCCTCTAGTTATCTCCTTTTCCCATCCACTCGTCTTCCATTCCTCATGCCTCATCATATATGACATATCTAGAATGGGGGCATCTGCTTCCTTTGTGACATAGTCCTTGGAGACATCATCTATCCTAGCATCCCTTTCATCTCCCAATCCTTCTGTCCCTATCCATCTATCATAGTATCCTTTCTATCTCCCCATTCGTATCTTCGTATCCATCTATCCTAGCATCCCTTTCATCTACCAATCCTTCTGTCCCTATCCATCTATCACAACATCCCCTCATCTCCCTATCCATCTATCCTAGCATCCCTTTCATCCCTCATCCCAATCTCCCTATTCATTTGTCTCTCTCTTCATCCCATCTCATAATCCCTTGTCATTGGTATATGGCTATAGGCCTCCCCCCATGCAACCCAATGCCATTTATCTCATCGTCATCACCCCTGCTTCTCTTGCACATCTTTCCAATCCCCTATCACTTTTCATCACTCATCTATCTATCATATCATCATCCCAAGTCATTTTAATGCTTTGATAACTATCCCATCCCTGAGCTTTATGTGATCGTCATCATCCTATCCAACCCAACAAGTCTATTCTATCATGTCGTATCAGTCCCATCTTTTTATCCACTTATCCTATCATCTTATCATCCTTTATCCATTGTTTTCCTTTGGTCTTGTTGAACTACATTGCCCCTGCGCTTTCACATGGGCAAGGTCGATTATTTGATCCACCCCCAGGGTTCCATCATAGATCTTCATTGTCCACTTTGCTCCTTTATCGTCTATCATCTATTGTCTCTCAGCGATCGCCATTATCTACTTTACTCCTTTTGTCCATCCTATCTTTACCATCCATCAAGGTCTCCATCTTGGTTAGTCGTCAGCCTTTTATCGAACTATGAGGGCTCTATGCTTTTACGTAGGCAAGGCTAATCTTTGATCAGCCCCCGAGCCCCCAGGTCTTTAGGGTGTGTCAATCTCATGTCTTATCTCCCTTGTGTCCTGTCATCAAGCTATGCCCTTACTTATCTAGCTAATTCTTAACAAATGAGACCCACTTGTATCATGAGATCCAATCGATTTTGAACATCCCACGTCATAACGATCTTTTAGTTTAGTATCCACCATCTTTGGTCTCAATAGGATGCATCCTTCCTAACAGACCTCATCAATCCCATCCATCCCCTTGATCCTATGGCGAAGGATGTTTGAAATTGATTGTGATATTTTGATACTTTTAGATTTTGTTTATCATTTGAGCTCCCTATCATCACTTGTCAAGGCTGCCATGATCCATCATATTATGGTATGTTTTGATTGGTCAACATAGGGGCATATCTTGCTCTTTTGTTTGATTGTGTCTTCTTGGTTGTCCCACGTAGTACCCACCAAGATCCCCAAGGTCTTGTGTTATGCTGGGACATCCTTTTGTGCATGTGGTTATCTCAATACCTAGCCCGACCAAGGTCTTTGTGACTTTGGGGTGTTGGGATAGCCTTCTTGTCTGTTGTGTTTTTTTTATGCATTAGACACTAATTCCCCTTGGTTCTTCATACCATGGCGTATTGTGTCTTATACTATAGTAAAAATCAGTGCTCCGAAGATGGAAAATTGCATTTTGAATTGTATTTCATATTCCATTTCAGCATCTTGCATGTATCCCCCATCCCTTCATCCTTTTTCACAATCCCCCCATCCCTCAATCCTTTTTCCTATCTCTTCATCCTTTCTCTTACCTCTTGCATTCTTCTTTCCTCGCCCCCCGTCAGGTTGGCTTCACCCACTGTCGGGGCAGCTCTACCCTCTGACTAGGTGCTCTCACCCTGGGCGGCCCCACTCGGCTGCAGTAGGGCAGCTCCACCCCAGCTGCATCAGGGCGGCTCTGCCCCGGCTACAGCGAGGCGGCTCTGCCCCCGTCTGAGGCGGCTCTGCCCCGGCTGCAATGGAGTGACTTCGCCCCCGGTGCAACCAAGCTGCTCCGCCCTGCCGCAATGGGGCGGCTCCGCCCCTGCTGCAGCCGGGTGGCTTCGCCCCCGCTGCAGTGGGGCGGCTCCGCCCCGATTGCAGTCGGGCGGCTTTACCCCCACTATAGTGGGGCGGCTTCGCCCCGACTGCAGTCGGGCGGCTTGGCCCCCGTTGCAATGGGGCGGCTCCACCCCGACTGCAGCCGGGTTGCTCTGCCCTCGGCCGCAGCGGGGCAGCTTCGCCTCGGCTGCAGTCGGGTGGCTCCGCCCCCGCTGGAGCCGGGCAGCTCCACCCTCGCTGTAGTGGGGCGGCTCCGCCCCCCCTGTAGTTGGGCGGCTCTACCCCCGCTGTAGTGGGGCGGCTCTGCCCCTGGCCGCAGCGAGGCGGCTCCACCCCGGCTGTAGGCTGGCGACCCCGCCCCTGCTGCAGTAGGGCGGCTCCGCCCCCACCACAGCGGGGCAGCTCCGCCCGCCGGCGGGGTGGCAACGCCCCTACTCCACCAACCTTTGACCCCCAAAATTCACATTTTTATTTTTATTTTTAAAACCAATTCCGACCCATTTTCTTATTTTTCCTAGCGAACAAAACTCATGTGTTGAAATTTTCAAAATTGATTTTTGATTTTTACATCGACACTTCCGGAGGCCATAACTTTTGACTCGGGTGTCCGTTTGAGCTGAAATTTGACGAGTGGTTGCGTTATGAGATAACAAGTGGATTCCCAACTGGTTTGTTTAATAGCCTTTGGAACCCGTTTTAACACATTTTCGAGGCTTCAAACTTTCATCTTGACCCTCAAAATCCCAATTTAGTGTTTTTTTCTAGCATTTTGAAAAATTGTTCACTCATAACTCGAAATGCATATCTCAAATTTGGGATGTTAGTTGGCAATTCATCCTATCTCAATATTGGGTATTTCTTGGACAAAATTTGGACTCCCAAAAGTCTATCCATGAGGTTTCCTAAAATGGCAAAATTTGACAATTTTTTAATATTGCCAAATTGGGAAAAATCTGATTGTCAACACCTTACACCCTTTAAACCCTAGAACTCGGTACAGAATCAATCCAATCATATCCTTCAATCATTCTAGTCTTCAATCCAATCCTCATCCGAGCTTTAATCTTATCCCAATATGAGCTTAACTAAACCCCTAATCTGAGCTTTCGTCTAGCTACAGTCCAAATCTTTGGATATCAAACCAAATCTTAAGATCCTTCTCTCCATCTCACATATCAATCTTCTCCTCATCTGTTCAATCTCATACAATCACCTAATCAAATCCTTGGTCTTGTCCCCAGTATTGTTACCAGCCTTGACCCATCATCATCATCATCCATTAGTATCATTCCCTATCCCTTTGGTGTTGTTTTGGGATGTATCCTTCCCTATCAACAACACTTTCATCATCATCATCATCGGGAGGCATTCTTCCCTATCCTTTAGTGGTGTTTTGGGATGTATCCTTCCCTCATCAATACCACTCAGTGGGATTTATCCTTCCCTATCTTCGTATTTTTTTGGGATCCTTCATTCCCTCATTGACAACCCTCCATCCATCATCAACCCATTTTGGATTGTACCTTGACTGGGGCAACATCACCTTTTGAAATCCATTTGTGCTTCATCTATCTCCATATCACTTACTCTCTTACCCATCACCTTGCATCACATCATCTATTTCGAGAGCACACACGTGTTCTCTTCAACCCGCATGTCCTCTCCAGGGGGCATCCTCAATCCCTACTCTTCATCTTCACCCCCATCGTCTTTTTTCCTAGTCATTCCTTTGATGACTAGGGCATCTTTTCCAATCTAACCATCTTCTTCTAAGTTCTATATTTTAATATTCTTTGAAATGATGCTACTTCATAGCACCATTTCAAAGAGGGGAAAAATGTAGGGGTGATCCCATAAACAATTTTTGGCCAAACTGGACACTGAAATTATTATTTTTAACGAAATATTCACATTCCGGCACCTATAGTGGCTAAACTGTGAGGAACTTGAAGATGGTACAAACTAAAGTCTCATCAAATTTTGTCTGTAGATTCTAAAAATAGTTTTTAAAAAAAAATTGGAATCAAATTGCACTTCTTTTTCTATCTCCCACGAAAATAGATTTTTTTCAGAAAACAACATTTTTAAAAAGTGACGCACACCGTATAACGCATAACTTTTTTTAATGAAGGGATAAAATTCCTAATTCTTTCAAATTTAGATTTGTAACTCTGATATCTAGTGCTTCCACTTGGTTAGATAGTTTTTTATTGAACTATTTTTCCTTAATCAAGTTTCAAAGTCAAATGAATTATAATTCAGACACAACGCGACTGTATAACGCGTAACTTTTTGTATATGTCAAATTTTTATTTTTTATTTTTTGTTGGATCAACGACTTCAATATTTGGTGCACTCATATTTTTCAATTTTTTTTTTGATAATCTTCTATTTTTCCATATGTGAAGAGCAAAGGAATTCATTTTCGATGAAAAACCTATGTTTAATAAAACTTAAAATAAATGCATAACAAAGAGAGCCAAAACATATTAAAATTATATTCATTTGGATAGCAAGCATTACGAGGAATACCATAATCATTTTGAAATAAAATTTAAATGAATTCATTTGATCCCCAAAATCTAAATCAAAAGTGATTTTTTTATCAGCATTTTGATAGGTGTAAAGGAGACGCATTTATAGGTATGGTTTAAAACTAGCGAGGTTCTATCCAAGGGGGTTTGATCTAAGGTGATTTGATCAAAACCTCTTCAATTGGAATCCTGTTCCATTTTAAGGCTTAAATCATTATATTTTATAAAAATATGTGATTTCATCTAAAATTCGTTCCTCTCAGGAATTGTAAACCACTATTATGACAGGACCCATAGACATCCAAATTTGGACACTTAATTTATCCAAATTTATCACTTTTCATCTAAACATCATCTTATCCAAGTTAATTAAGTAATATTACTATTATTTAATTAACACCCTTTGTAGATGTCTAAATTTGGACACTTAATTTATCCAAATTCATCCCCTTTCATCTTATTTTCGTTAATTAAGTAATACTACTATTATTTAATTAATATCTTTAATTCTGCCAAATCCCTAAGGTATTACTATTATCAATAATCCCTAAGGTATTTAATCAATAATACCTTATCTCTTTAATCCTCCTTCCATCAATTGAATTAAATAAATATTCCATTTATTTAATTCCCCTCATGTCACATCCTCCATCATTTTTATCTTATCTTAATCCTTCTTTTAATCTCATCATTAAGATGTGCACATGCCTAATCCTTGATTAGGAGGTGTCACATCCTCCAACTTTTGCAAGTTGGCCTCTAATATCTCTTAGCCACCTAACCATCCTCTAATCCTTCACTAACTAGCCTAATCAGCCTCTCAAGGAATTTTTAATTCCTTTTATCCTTCCAAGGAATATTAAATTCTTTTTTCTCTTCCCCATGTGATCTTTGACTTGTCACATCAAGTCACATGTGGAATCTAACTCTCTTCTAATCTTCATTATTTAGTCTAATCAAGTACTTGCACAATCCTAATCACTTAATTGAGTCAACCCTATTAAATGCTTTTCTTTTTTGACAAGGCATCTCCCTTCCCCATGTGAATTTTTAATTCACATTTAATCCCCCAAGGCACCCAAAAGAAATTTTTAATTCCTTCACTTCTCCCCACATGTCCTTCACTTATTCTTTATTCTTTCCCATCTCCCCATGAGAATATTTGAGGAATTTTTAATTCCTCGCATGTCTTCTCACCCACATGGGGACAAGGACCTCCTTTATGAGGAGATCTTGTCCAATCCCAAGGTACTTTGTACCCCCCTCCATGTCATGTCCTTCTCCTTCCACCTGCTGTCCATTTCACCTTTTAGGGCTAAATCACATGCCACATGTCAAGATGTGAGGGATTTTGAGTTCTCAACTCACCTTAGCCCTACATCTTGATATTTGGTGGCTCAATCTTGACCATCTATTTCCCTTAGAAATTTTCAAAATTCCTATAAATACACCCTCTTTTCTCTCATTTTAGGGAGATCATTTTGCTAGCCAAACTCTTACAATTTTGTTTCTCAACTTATACTTAGTCATTTTCATGATTTCATCCACTTGCACTCATCCTCACAATATCATTTAGCTTGCATCTTGTGCCATCCAAGGAGCATACACATCAAAGATCGAAGGGCCAACCAAAGGATCGATTCGACGCAAGGTATAGAGTACCATTTTGTTGCTTTCATCTTGTGTTGTTTCCAACTTAGGCTAATCTTGAGGTGTAGGTTGTTTTGGTGTTTATTTGCACTCTTTCACTTGCTGCTCATTTTCTAATGCTCACATTCGACCTATCACATTTCTAGCACGCCTAGTGGGACCCACAAATGGGTCTTTTCTTTCACGTTTGCTATTTTTTTTGCATTTTTTGCAGAGTGGCAGACTTGTCCCTACAGATTGGTACACCTATCCTTGTAGAGTGGCAGATTTGTCCTTACAGAGTGGCGGATTTGACCTTCTGCTCTTTCTTCCCAAGGCTGCCATTTCCACACTGTTTGTCCAATTGACTCCGTTCAAAGGCAATTCTTCTTATATTTCCATGCTCTTTCCAACGATATATAACACTTGATACTTTTGAGAAGTTGGCTAGGGCACCTTTTTCTTCTCTGGTAACATACTTGTCCTCCAGTGGCAAACCTGTCCCAGTGCAGTGGCGGACCTGTCCTAATGCAGTGGCAGACCTATCCTAATGCAGTGGAAGACCTGTCTTGTAGTGGCAAACCTGTCCTAATGCAGTGGCAAATCTGTCCTAATGCAGTGGCAGACCTGTCCTAATGCAGTGGCAGACCTGTCCTTACAGAGTGGCGGACCTATCCTCCCGAAGGTAAAATTTCAAGTTTTTGCTGATTGTCTTTTGGTAAATTAGGCACATAGTTTAATTAAAGGGGTCAATAAACCTTGTTTGGCATGTTTGGGAAGGCTATTTGATGTATCCAATCCCCTTGCGCCATTTGGTGATCCTGGGTGATGAGAAATCATAGCTTTCCAAGTCCTTTTGAGTCACCCTTTTTCACTTTCTTAGTGGGACCTGCTTGGGAATTTCATCACCCCAAGGGACGATTCCAACCACGCATATCGGCGGGGTATATAAAGGGGGAGAGTGAAAGTTGTACCTCAATCCAACCATGTTGTAATTGGCGAAGCGTCGGGATGACATGAAGAGTTGGTCCGAGCCTTTAGTATCTTGCTAAGGTTCCCGACTCACACTTGTAATGGGTTGGTGTTCACGGTTTGGGCCTCATGTACCGTGCGTATATTGAGGAATCCTTAGCAACCATGTGCATCCTAGAGTAGAAGACTTTGTTGGCCATACCCACTTCTACTAAATCTTAGGGTTGTGCTGTCTGAATTGTCTTTCTTGTGCAAAACTAGTCATTTTCAGTCTAGCCAAATCTGTTTATCAGTGTTCGCTATATTTTGGGTCCTTTGCCTTACCCATCCATCAAAAAATCAAGCTTAAACTTATCCTCTGGCGGACCTGTCCTTCCAGTTGTGGACCTGACCCTCCGGTGGCGGACCTGTCCTGCTGTGGCGGACCTATCCTTATGCAGTGGCGGATTTTACCCTCTACTCTTTCTTCCCAGGGCTGCCATTTCCACACTGTTTATCCGATTGACTCCGTTCAAAGGAAGTTCTCATTTTTTTGTTCTCTTTCTGATGATATGTACCACTTCATACTTTTGAGAAGTTGGACGGGGCACCTTTTTTCTTCACCATCTACCTCCTTAAGGGGGGTATACCCTACCATTCTCATCCGTTTACTCATTCTGAGTAAACGTTCATCCATTTAACACATCCTTTCATCATTCCAAACTCTCATTCTGTCATTCTGATCATCTGTTTACTCATTCCAAGTAAAAATTCATCCATTTCACACATCCTTTCATCATTCCAAACTCTCGTTCTATCATTCCAATTATCCATTTACTTGTTTCGAGTAAACATTCATCCATTTCACATATCCTTTCATCATTCTGAACTATCGTTCTGTCATTCTGATCATCCGTTTACTCATTCCGAGTAAACTTTCATCCATTTAACACATCCTTTCATCATTTTGAGCTCTTGTTCTGTCATTCCAATCATCCGTTTACTCATTCTGAGTAAACGTTCACCCATTTCATACATCCTTTCATCATTCCAAACTCTTGTTCTGTCATTCTGATCATCTGTTTACTTGTTCCAAGTAAACATTCATCCATTTCACATATCCTTTCATCATTCTGAACTATTGTTCTGTCATTCTGATCATCCGTTTACTCGTTCTGAGTAAACGTTCACCCATTTAACATATCCTTTCATCATTCTGAACTCTTGTTCTATCATTCTGATCATTCGTTTACTCGTTCCAAGTAAACATTCATCCATTTAACATATCCTTTCATCATTCCAAACTCTTGTTCTGTCATTTCGATCATTTGTTTACTCGTTCCGAGAAAACATTCATCCATTTCACATATCCTTTCATCATTCTGAACCCTCGTTTTGTCATTTCAATCATCTGTTTACTCATTTCGAGTAAACATTCATCCATTCAACACATCCTTTCATCATTTTGAACTCTCGTTCTGTTATTCCAATATCCGTTTACTCGTTCTAAGTAAACGTTCATCCATTCGACATATCCCTTTATCATTCTGAACTTTCATTCTGTCATTTCGATCATTCGTTCTGAGTAAACATTCATACATTTCACATATCCTTTCATCATTCTGAACTCTTGTTCTATCATTCTGATAATTCATTTACTCATTCTGAGTAAACGTTCATCCATTTAACATATCCTTTCATCATTCCAAACTCTTGTTCTATCATTTCGATCATCCGTTTACTTGTTCCGAGTAAACATTCATCCATTTCACATATCCTTTCATCATTCCAAACCCTCGTTTTGTCATTTCAATCATCCGTTTACTCATTCCAAGTAAACATTCATCCATTCAACAAATCCTTTCATCATTCTGAACTCTCGTTCTGTCATTCCAATATCCGTTTACTCATTCTAAGTAAACGTTCATCCATTCGACATATCCCTTTATCATTCCGAACTCTCATTCTGTCATTTCGATCATTCGTTCCGAGTAAACATTCATACATTTCACACCTCCTTTCATCATTCTAAACCCTTGTTCTATCATTCTGATAATTCATTTACTCGTTCTGAGTAATCATTCATCTGTCCCGATCAACCATTTGCTCATTTTGAGTATTTGTTCATCCATTTCTATCATCCCTTTCGCCAATCAAATCATCATTTTCCCCGCCCAAATCCTTCGAACTTCATCTCAGGTTATTATCCAAATTGACCTAAGTATTTGATCTGATCGTCGTCATTAACATCCTCTTAGGATTGTGATTCATCCTAAGTTAATCATCATCGTCGGCCCAATCAATCCATTTTCAATATCAAAGTGGATTCGGTGCCACAATCATCCATTCATCCTTTAATCCGATCAATCAGTATCCTAAGTCATCTAAGATAATCTCTAAATGAGATTTGTAGTCTCTTTCATCATCCATCAGTCGATCTTATCAATCAATCATTGATCGATCTTATCCAATCCAATCCAACCTAATTGCATCCCTATCCAACCACCTTTGGCCCAATCAATCTACTTCCATCTCGAAGTGGATTCAGTGTCGTAATCATCCTTTGATCATCCAATCCAATTGTCAGAATCAATCCCATCCAATCATCCAATCATCCTAATCTGAGCTTTAATCCAATCCCAATCTGAGCTTGTCCTAAATCCCAATTTGGGCTTTTGTCCATTTCCATCTAAAATCTTTATCCATCATCTTTATCCTTTCATCATCATGAATTCTTATCCTCCATCAATAGTAGTCAAGGGAAACCCTAATTACATCAACGATGATAATGAAAGTCTTGTTGATCAAGAGGTATACGACATAGATCCCCTTGACACTAGCATTGCTAGTAAGCTTTCTCCACCCACATTCCAAAATCCAATCACCCCATCTAGTTATCCCATCATGACTTCATCTATGCCTAATCACACTCCTTATGCTACCTTTGACAAGGGATGTCCATCCTATCCATCATATCCTTCATCTACATCATCCCCTTATCCTAGTTTGCCGTCACAATACCCCTATCTTGATCCCCCATCCACATCCTCTTATTTCAATCCTCCATCCACATGTACCCACTACCCCAATCTCCCATACCGATCCGCTCAACCTAATCCTACATTCACATCTTCCTATCCTAGTCAAACACACCCACCAACTTACCCTAATCTGACATCTGCAATTCCCTATCTCCATCCACCACCTCAATCTTCTCATCCTAATCCACCATCCCCATACCCTTACTACAATCCACCACCTGCCTCCTTGTGTCCTAATCCACCATCCCAATACCTTTATTACAACATGCCGCCCATATCTTCTACCAATGATCCACCGTCCGTGTCATCCTATCCTAATTCCCCATGCCAATATCCTTACCTTAATCCTCCATCTAGTCTTAATCTTCCATCTAATCCTAGTCCACTAATCCATAAAGCTTCATCCACTCCCACCTCACCATCTCAGCCTAGCGTAT
The DNA here is from genome assembly GCA_007258455.2 of Sequoia sempervirens. Taxonomy (NCBI): domain Eukaryota; kingdom Viridiplantae; phylum Streptophyta; class Pinopsida; order Cupressales; family Cupressaceae; genus Sequoia; species Sequoia sempervirens. Next base: position 93,524,212 of record VDFB02075321.1, on the reverse strand, counting down.
TCAAATTTCTCCAAGGACTTATAACAAAGGAGACATCCCCCACTCCACACATTGTAGTCATGGAACCATGCCATCCCAACCCATCATCCATGGTCATTAGTGACGAGACCCTTCTCCATCCAACACCTATCATTGATGATACCATCCCATCCTCTGAATCCACTGAGTCCCCATCTCTTACCATCACATCTACCAAATCCATTGAACACCTGCTGCCTACTCCGAGAGCCATCGAACCTATTGACGACACCCAAATCCAATCCACTTCTTCCACTCCTACTATCCATTCCCAGGAATATCTTGAATCCTCCATCCTTCCATCTTCCCCACTTGAAGAGTCCACCCATGACTCCATTATCATGCCTCTTGCACACGATGAGTCATGCCAAGAGCTTGATCCAAAGCATGCCAACATATCCCCTCCTCCAGATCAAGGTCCTACCATTCCACCTAGTCTACTGCAAGATCACAGTCCCCCATCCATTCCATCCCGTGATCCTCTTGACATTCAAGATTCTACCGCTCCATCTCCATCTCCATTGCATGCGCCTGCTACCACAAAATCAGATCCTATCATATCCCCTACTCCCTCTCCTGATACCACCCATCCAAATGATGCTATTCCATCATCTCCTTCTCAGGATTCCCCATCATCACCTAAAAATACTATCCCCACACCGCTTGCATATCCCCTTGGTACTCTCACATTCTTCCATGGTGGCCTCCTTGTAGAAGAAAAACATAGTGTATATACCACCCATCATCCCCCACCTAATAATGGACTCGCATCATGTTTTTAAAATACCAAAAATCCTATCATGGATCAAATCCTCAAGAAAATGAACTATCAAGGAAAAGGTCTAGGCCTTCACGAGCAAGGTATTTTAGAGCCCATCCAAGTCAAAGAGAAAATCTGCATGCAAGGTCTTGGATCTATTCCCCAAGACTCACAATCTAAACACATTGGTACAGCCTCTAGACATCCTTAACGAGCCTTTTCCAAAAGAAATGTTGGCTCTTCCCATCGCTCCACCAAATCATATGCTACCATCCCTCCTCCTCTATCATATCACCTCAAAATAACCGTCCATCTTCCTCCTTCATCCGCTCCATCCATTTTGGGTCTTTACATCCCTCCATCCACAATCTCCCATCCTTCATCTACTACATCCATCTTGGGTTCTTATGTCCCTCCACCCACTCTATCCATCTTGAGTCCATATATCCCAAGATCACCTCCTCCATCTCATTTTCTCATTCATCCAACACCTATACATGTCATCCATCATAAACATCCCTCTCGTATATCCCATAATTAGGATCAACAAAGGCACATACCTAAACATCCCCCATCTACACGTAATCTCCATACTCCTACCTCCATTGCTCCACATCATCCATCTTCTCACACCCATCCTATTGCTAGTACGAGCATTTTGGATGCCAGAGGAAAAATGTATCAATCTAAACACCCACATGAATCCAACGCTTCCCATGTCCCCTCTAAAAGACATGGTAAAGAAAAGAAAAACAAAATCCAAAATCAAAATCAAATCTATAGCTTGCAAAGAGCTAGCAAAGCAAAGATCAAAACCATGTGGATCCCAAAGAAAAAAGATGCAATGCCATCAAATGAAAAATCTATAAGAACATCCAAAGTTGCTAATCCAAAAGCTAACGATACCCACCTTTCATCTTCAAAGTCTGTTTTGGGTCCCTATGTCCCGAAATTCACTATTCCATCTCCTCCATTATCCCCACATTCTCCATCCATTCATCCTTTTATCTTTTCACATCCATCACCACATGTGCCAATGTTGGTCCTGAACTCATCTCCCCATCACGTATCCAACCCATCATTCTATCCATACCATTTCCAACATCCCACCCATTATCCCCCATATCTTCCCATCAAATCCCTTTCATTCATCCTCTAGCATAATCCATTTATCCTCAGGTTGTACCAACATCCAATAGTCGGTTTGAACATGATCTCTTAATACCTCATATGGAACTTGATGCTTGAGTCCTTCATCCATATCCTTATCGCATGTCTTCTAAATCCACTTATTCGCCTCCCTATCCTTATCCATCTCCTTCGCATATCGCAAATTCAAAAAGTTCAAAATCCAAAAGTCCAAAAAATCCAAAAAAGTCAAAAAAAAATTCAAAAATCAAAAAATAAAATAGTAAAGAAATAATCCGTGCAATGGTGAAAACTTGGCAAACAAGGCCTTGGATAAGTACCATGATGAAAACCTAGAAAAGCAGGCGTCATGCGTAAATCCCTATCTGCACTTGGGGGAAGCTTCTTGATATGCATTCCCTCCATCCGCTATGCTTCCTGCTATCTTTCGCTATGCCCCCATCTTCTTGCTATACATCATTTTCATCCATCCCCTCCACCCTATCGAGCTTACACATCTGTTTGGCATATCTCATTTATCCCAATCTTCCATCCTCCTTGTGATCTTGATACAATGGGGCAAACATATAAGCATGCTTTGGACACCTCTTAGCATACATTCCCCTCATCCGCACACTATCCCAACTATCATTCGCCCTCAATCTCCCTTCCTTATCCATGCATCCTATCTTCATCCATCTCACTCCTTTATTTTCCTATCCTTCTCTATTGCATCCTTCATGCCTCCTCGCACATGACATATCTAGAGTGGGGGCATCTATCTTCCTTTGTGATATAGTCCTTGGAGACATCATTCATTCCATCAGAACAATCCCTTCCATCTCCCCATCTTTATCTTCTAATCGCTCCCCACAATCCTTTTAACCTCCCTATCCTTATCCCCCTACCCATCCATCATAGCATCCCTTCCATCTCCCCATCATTATCTTCCTGTCCATTTATCTCTATCCACATCACATCTCTTAATCCCTTGTCATTGGTTACTCCCCATACAATCCAACATCATCTATCTTATCACTTCATCATTCATCTATATGGCATGTCATCCGCCCACTTCATCTTTGATTATTTGGATAACTATCCCATCCTCGAGCTTTGTATAGTCACTATCATCCTATCTAATCCAATAAGTCTATCTTATCACCATCACTTCTACTTCTGTTGCACATCTTTTCTATCATATCATCCTCCCAATTCATCCATCACTTGTCTTTGGCCTGCTATCAAACTACGTTGCCCCTGCGCTTTCACGTAGGCAAGGTCGATCATTTGATCCACCCCCAGGGTTCCATCATCAATCTTCATTGTCCACTTTGTCCACTTTACTCCTAGTCTCCATCCTATCTTGGTCATCCATCAAAATCTCCATCATGGTCTGTCGTCAGCCTTTTGTCGAACTACAAGGGCTTTGTGCTTCCACGTAGGCAAGGCTAATCTTTGATCAGCCCCTGAGCCCCTAGGTCACTAGAATGTGTTAATCTCTTGTCGCGTCGTCAAGCTACGCCCTTATCTAGTTGTATCTTAACAAATGAGATTCACTTGTATCATCCAATCCAATCAGTTCTGAATATCCTACGTCATATCAATCTTTTAATTTAGTATCCATCATCGGTCTCAACAGAATGCATCCTTCCTAATAGACCTCATCAATCCCATCCATCCCCTTGATTGATCCTATGGCAAAGGACATTTGAAATTAATTGTGAACTTTTGATACTTTTGGCTTTTGTTTATCATTTGAGCTCCCTATCATCACTTGTCATCGTCGCCTTGATCCATCATATCATGGTGTACTTTGACTAGTCAACATAGGGGTGTATCTTGATCTTTTATGTCTTCTCGGTTGTCCCACGTAGTACCCACCAAGATCCCTGAGGTCTTGTGTTACGCTGGGGCATCCTTGTGTGCTTGTGGTTATCCCAATACCTGGCCCGACCAAAGTCACCATGACTTTGGGGTGTTGGGATAGCCTTCTTGTTTGTTATGTTTGTTTTATGCATTAGACACTAACCCACCTTGGTTCTTCATACCTTGGCGTCTTGTGTCTTGTGCTATAGAAAAAATTAGTGCTTCGACGATGGCAAATTGCATTTAGATTGCATTTCATCCTTCATCACACTCCCCTCCCAATCTTCCATCACATTACATCATCTCATCTATTTCGAGAGCCCACCCGTGTTCTCTTGAACCCGCATGTCCTCTCGAGGGGGCATCCTTCATCCCTAACTTTCATCTTTACCCCCATCATCTTCCTTCCTAGTCACTTCTTTGAATGACTGGGGCATCTTTTCCAATCTAACCATCTTCTTCTAGGTTCTATGTTTTAATGATCTTTGAAATGATGCTACTTCATAACATCTCAAAGAGGGGAAAAATGTAGATGTCTAAATTTGCACACTTAATTTATCCAAATTCATCCCCTTTCGTCTTATTTTCATTAATTAAGTAATACTACTATTATTTAATTAATATCTTTAATTCTGCCAAATCCCTAAGGTATTTAATCAATAATACCTTATCTCTTTAATCCTCCTTCCATCAATTGAATTAAATAAATATTCTATTTATTTAATTCACCTCATGTCACATCCTCCATTTTTATCTTATCTTAATCCTTCTAATCTCATCATTAGGATGTGCACATGCATAATCCTTGATTAGGAGGTGTCACATCCTCCAACTTTTGCAAGTTGGCCTCTAATCTCTCTTAGCCACCTAACCATCCTCTAATCCTTCACTAACTAGCCTAATAAGCCTCTCAAGGAATTTTTAATTCTTTTTATCCTTCCAAAGAATATTAAATTATTTTTTCTGTTCCCCATGTGATCTTTGACTTGTCACATCAAGTCACATGTGGAATCTAACTCTCTTCTAATCTTCATTAATCAGTCTAATCAAGTACTTGCACATTCCTAATCACTTAATTGAGTCAACCCTATTAAATGCTTTTCTTTTTTGACAAGGCATCTCCCTTCCCCATGTGAATTTTTAATTCACATTTAATCCCCCAAGGCACCCAAAAGGAATTTTTAATTCCTTCACTTCTCCCCACATGTCCTTCACTTATTCTTTATTCTTTCCCTCTCCCCATGAGAATATTTGAGGAATTTTTAATTCCTCACATGTCCTCTCACCCACATGGAGACAAGGACCTCCTTTATGAGGAGATATTGTCCAATCCCAAGGTACTTTGTACCCCCCTCCATGTCATGTCCTCCTTCCACCTCATGTCCACTTCACCTTTTAGGGCTAAATCACATGCCACATATCAAGATGTGAGGGCTTGTGAGTTCTCAACTCACCTTAGCCCTACATCTTGATATTTGGTGGCTCAATCTTGACCGTCCATTTCCCCTAGGAATTCTCAAAATTCCTATAAATACCCCCTCTTTTCTCTCATTTTAGGAGATCATTTTGCTAGCCAAACTCTTGCAATTTTGTTTCTCAACTTATACTTAGTCATTTTCATGATTTCATCCACTTGCACTCATCCTCACAACATCATTTAGCTTGCATCTTGTGCCATCCAAGGAGCATACACATCAAAGATCGAAGGGCCAACCAAAGGATCGATCGGCCTTAAGGTATAGAGTTCCATTTTGTTGCTTTCATCTTGTGTTGTTTCCAACTTAGAGCTAATCTAGAGGTGTAGGTTGTTTGGTGTTTATTTGCACTCTTTCACTTCATTTTCAACGCAAAACACCTATCACACCTTTAATTCTACCAAAATCCTAAGGTATTTAATTAATAATTAAATACTTTACTCTTTTAATCCTCCTTTCATCAAATAAATTAAATAAATATTACATTTATTTAATTCCTCGATGTCATTTTCATCTAATCCTAATCCATCTCCTAATTTCTTCATTAGGGATGTGAACGCCTAATCCTTGATTAGGATGTGTCACATCCTCCAACTTTTGCAAGTTGGCTTCTAATCCTCATTTATCTTCTAATTACTGATTAATTAATCTTAATCAGTACTTTGGTCAACTCTCCCCATCCCCCAAGAAATTTTTAATTCTTTTTATTCCTCCAAGAATCCCCTTTTCCCATGCATCTTCTAAAATCTTTGACTTGTCACATCAAGTCACATGTGACAAACTCCCACTTTTTGGGAACATTTTCTTATCCACTAGATTCTTCCAATCATTGTGAATTTAAAATTCACTTTTATTCACCCAGGAAATCTTCTCACTTCCCAAGATGATTGGAAGGTACTTGTCCTTCCTCCACCTCATGTACCTTTTGGCCACCTCACTTGCACCTCATCTCCCCTTAGCCACTTCACCATCCACATGTCAAGATGTGAGGGCTTGTGGGTTCTCAACCCACCATAGCCCTTCATCTTGGCCTTGTTGGATGCATCTCAACCGTTGAATTCTCTAGAGAATTCAAATTCTCCTATAAATACCCCCTCTTCAAGGGAATTTTCAAGACTTTGGATTTGAGCAACCTTATGCTGCCAATTTGCATTCTCAATCATTTACCATCATCTAGCCATCCATTTTAATCATTTTGCATATTCAATCTTGCATTTAGCCACTCAAGTAGCCATCTAAGGAGCACACAAAATCATTTCAATCAAGGGCCAACCAAGGAGTCATCAATAGCAAGGAAGGTGAAATCATTTGCATCTTGTTTTATCAGTATTTAGGCTAATCTTGAAGTGTCCTTAGTCTTTTATCACTTGCATTTTAAAGTTATTTTGCATATTAGAGTAGGGTAAAATTCTGAGGATCACAATTACAAACAAGGTTGAGACACCTTTCATAATATTTTCAATAGTTCTTACCATAGCAAGAATCTACATTGATATAGTACTTGAGAAGGAAAATAATCTCAATTTTCATTGACATAGACAATCAAATTAGTGGAGAGTACAATAATTTATCAATACAAACCAATTAAGTCCATAGAACCCTTATTCTAAGAAAGGTAGCAAATACCACAAGTTCCCTACTATTAACCATAAGTTTATTTGACAATACCTCAAAGAAAATTTCTTATAAATTTTCATAACCTATCATAAACAATTAAGATGAGACTTAACAATAGAAATAAAATTTGAATGCAACTTAAAATTTTGATAGAAACTCGTAAAACTTATTAAGATAAAAATAACTTGATTCTAAAATGCAATCTTCGTAATCAAAAATTTTGAAAAATAAATAATAAAAGGAAATCAATAAAATGAAAAACTTTAAAAGAATCTAAAACTTCATCTTTTCAATCCAAAACTTTGAAATGAATTAAAACATGCCAACAAGAGAAAGTGATTTGGTACTAAAAAGATATATTTTCAAACAACTAGGTCCCATGCCATACTGCTAATGGGTGTTGGGCATGATTTGAAAAGAAAATGGGATTTACTAAGAAATTAAACATGTGTCCCATTGTTGGACATAGTTGGAGGGAGACTGATACATTCTATGAAACACAAAGCAAAGAACTAGAATTTTTTGGTTTTTAATAGGACACGCCTACAATCCTATTTATTCTGTATAATGAAAAGTAAGATATAGATATATCAATATACAATAGTTTAGTACAGTTCAAAAATTGTATTTCCATGTTTCTATTATTAGAATACAAGTTTGAGATAGTTTTAGTGACATAGTCATCAATAAACAAAACATAGTAATAAAATTTTATAAATGAAGTAACATTCACAAGATCAAAAACATCATTATGGATAACCTCTAATAATCTATTTTCTCTTTCTACTACAGTTAAACTTTAGTTTAGTCTATTTACAAGGAACATGATGCTCAAACAGTTAAAGTCCATAAAATAATTATAGACAATCCATCGACAAAAATATAAGTAGCGTGTTAATCCCCTTTTCACTAATTTAACACATCTTTCAGTGTCTCAAAATACTTGAATATGAGCTTTTAATTACATGGGATAAAATTCAATTAGTAGATGCATCAATCTTGAACAAAGTGTCACATGGATATCGCTTAACTAGCACCAATTTCTCTCTAGCCAACCTACAATAACTACTATAAGATGTGTCATTCACTCCAACATCATTTATTTTAGAAATTGAAAAAAAAAAAAGTGATGTGAATGGTTGGATGTACAAGACATCTATTAGATATTTTACTCTCCCATCATTTAACATAAGTTTTACCTTAACTTTTTCTAAAATCTAATATAAATTATTGTATACACCTAAAAAGGGTCACATCACAATAGTCTGGTAATTAATTAAATATTTTTAATATTTAATTAAATCTCTGAATTCAATCTGCGTATAAATAAATCTAAATAATTTATTTATATTGCCCATTCTTTCATTTCGATTAAATAAATAAGTTTATTGAATCACTTTTCTTATCCATTTCTTAATTAATTAAATAAACATTACAATTTATTTATATTAATTATCATATAATCTTGGCTTGAATATTTTATTCAAATAAAGATTAAATATTCTTGTCTTCTAAAATTCCTCTAAATTCATAATTAAGTATTCCAAATATTTAATTAATTGCTCTAAATCCATTCACAATTTTGATTAATTTTTCTAAAGTCTATTCACAATTAAATATTTCAAACATTTAATTGAATCTTCTATAGTTCTAAAATCAAAAATCAAACTCACATGAAATTAAATAAATTTATTTAATTAATTAAATTGGATTATCTTCAACAACCATGAAACAAACTTCCAAAGCATAAAATTAAATTTCTCTGTTCCCGAGCAAGCTTGTTCCCGTGGGTTGAAGACAAACCTTCATTCTTCTCTTCGACCTCATAACATCCTCCATCTTCCTCTCAATCTCTCCATCTCTCACCATTCAATTTTACCAAACAATCTCATAGCCATTGATCTTTGCTAGCCAGGCTCTTTCCTGCAAAGAGCTATAAAAAGGACTATCGAGTCTTTGAAAATAGGAGAAACTTTCATATAGGAAAATTATACCAAATTTGCAATAGCATAGCCTTTAGCATCCATAACTTTAGAATCATAACATATCATGGCCAATTATCCTCATAGCTTAGTTTGAATAACATTCATAATCCACAGCTTATGTGCATAATCTACAACCCCTGTGCATAATCTACAGCCCCTGTGCATATCCGTACGTCAAAATTTCACTCCACCAATATATAGGATAGAGAAGTACTCTCTCCCTTTGCATACTCGTTCTGTAGGTTACCATTCTGAGAAGCTTTGCTTACACAATCTGAGAGCAAGCAGCTTCAAGCAAATCCCTTGAGATAGAGGACAATGGAATGATTCTGAAGAAGCTTTGTTTGATTTCTTTCAATTCATTTTATTTAGCTTTCTTTAGTTTAATTTTGTATTGGTGTTTTTTTATTATCTTATTTTGATACTAACATTTCAAACACACATTTTTGGCCCCCACGATGGTGCTCTTGCCCCAATTTTAACATCTTTTCATAGGTTTTTTTGACAAGTTACGATTGGAGGAGCATATAAGTGCATTAAACACGCTTCAGCGCAATTCACACCTAGTTTAGCACCCTTCAGGGATTCCACAGTGCCCATCAGGCATCCTATAGTGCCCTTCAGGGATTTCATAGTGCCTATCAGTGGTTTCATAGCACCCATCACTGGTTTTATAGCACCCTTCATGGATTTCAAAGCGTCCATCAGTGGTATCATAGCGCCCATCAGTGGTTTCATAGCACCCATCAGGAATTCCATAGCGCTCTTCAGAGATTCCTTAGCACCCTTGAGATCTGTTTTAGCGCATTTTTTTCTAAAGTCTGCAACTATAATCCATGACTCAAAGTAAGATTTGACTGGATCTGATGTGACCGCAGCCAGTAAGAGCTTAAAAAAAAAAAAAAAAAACCAATCCTAAGATAGTCACTTAATTGAAAAGAATGAAGCAATCCTAGGATAGTCACTTCATTTTCTATTTTGGACTAAAAAGAAATCCATGTCTTTGTGAAGCAATATCTTCACCTAGTATAGAAAAACTGTTTATTTGGGCTTAAAATTGAACTCTTGCTTGCTTTGATTAAACGGTGATAGGCCCATGCTCTCCCCTTAACTAGGTGATCAAAATACCAAACTCATCTATTTCATTTCATGCAATTTTAAGTTTTGATAATACCTTTTAGAGAACCTGCTCTTGTAGGAAAAAGTACTCACCCAAGAGGAACGACTCAAGTGGGTTCAAGCCAAAGCCAGGCTATTCCGCCCCACTATAAAATTTAAAGGAAATTTGGGGAAACCCTCTTTTGACGGTAGTGTGCAAGATAACCATCCCCAAAACCTTTTTTCTAAAGGTAGGGAGGTCTCTCGAGGGAGTATATCATTTGCCGCACCAAACAAAAACCCTTACTATGAACTTAGTGTAGTATCCAACCGAAGTCAGTTTCTGAACATCATAATAATCACAGTGCGGGGGAGGGAAGAATCTACCCCCAGGATACTCACCATATAATTGCCAAGGACCATTTGCTTAGGGGATTCGGTATCCACTTCCGTCACTCTGAGTACGCGCCTAGAAAAGACAAAAACATGGGTGCCCCTTTGGGGGTTACACGACTGTGTGAGTCAACGTAGTTTTAAGATGTGGGTTGTTGATTAGTATGGTGACCTACTTGAGTACTAAGAGTGAGTCTGCTTGAACTATCTATCATGTGTAAAACCTATGAAAACAATTTTTGAAAAACATTTTGATCATACACTTGATGTTTAGTATAGGACTTAAGAACAACTATTCTACAACTTGCTTGATGTGTCTTCGAAACATTAATTCAGTAAAGATCATCCAAAACTCATAATTACATTCATTACTCTCATGTTAAGAGATTAGAAATCCACAACCTTTGTTAATAAATTCATTCTCAAATAGATCAAAAATCCAAAGAAAGCCCTTAGCTACAAAAAATTAATGAAGAAAAGACGATTCTTGTACCAAATTCGAAAGGTTTTACTTAAACATAGAACCTTTATCCATCGATATCATGACTTTGTTAGAGATTTCACTGATGATTATGTTGTAGAACCATTATACTCACGAGCTTTCTTTCAAAGAAGAGCCCTTTCTCAAAGTCACAACCACAGTCAGTGTATTCGTTCTTCTTATCTACCACAACCCTCAATTGAATATCCCACTCATCCCAGCCAAATCATTCACTAATCTTGAAAACAAACTAGGCTATTTGATGCATTTATCATTTTTTGAAACTAGGATCAAATCTCAAAAAAGTGCATCTTTTCAAACAAGTTTTTGATTATTGATTCAATGGTGCAGGAGCACCCATGACATTCAGGGAACACTTCAAGAATCAGGAGAAAGAAGGGGTCAGGAGGACATTTCAAGCATGTCAAAGCATTAATTATAATGTGTTGAAACCTATAATGGCATTTGAATTTAATAAGTGAGTTGAAGATGTTACAGGGGTCAAGATTCCTGATAAGGAATCCAGTCAAAATGCAATGTAAGGGGCAAAGTATGTTTTAAGGGATTTGTTTAAATGCTCTTAGGCTTTGAATAGGTTAAATAAGCTTGGATATTAGATATCCAATGGTCTTTAGGTGATAATTATTAATAAATCTCAAGATTGTTATTTTAAAATTTCAAAATTTGTTTGGGCGGGAAAGTAAGTTTAGGGGATAAATTGGCTTTAATGAGGTGTAAACCGATTTTTGTTAGTTGGGACAGTTTTCTAGTTGATATATAACCCCAGGGAATTCAATTGTACGGGATTGGATGAAGGATTGAAGGACATTGTACGGACTGTTTCCAAGAAAGGGCAGAAAATCACTATTTTTTGCATTTTTCTCTTGTGTTTTTGCAATCTATTGAATTCTCTTTGAAGTTTCATTAAATGTGAAGGCCTAAGCATCATAAATTTCATGTTTTTAAATTGTTGAATGCTCTGAAAGTTCATAAAAATCAATCCTAGCATGTGTTCTTGCTGACTGTCTACAGGAAAAGGCTGAAATAGACTGTTTTGAGGGTCTTTCAATGAAATAATGATCCATTTCAAGGAATGTATTACTGGAACCCTATGAAATGGATCTAATATAACTTGTACAAATTGAAACTAACCAAAAAATATGCAGGAAAAGGTGAAGAATTGACTGTGCACAGTGAATTGGCAAAGGAAGAGGGAAGAAAGTTGACCCTAGGGTATAGCAGTGAGTAAACTGCCTTAATAAGAGGCATGTTTCTAAGTTCTAGTAGTTGTGAAATGATGAAAGGATGGTGAGAAGACAAAAACCAAGACCTGGAAGTGATAGGAAACCCTAAAAACCAAAAGCCCTAGTTTTAAGCCAAATTAGTGAGGGTTTTGTAGTTGGGCATGTTGTGAGTATTCTTGTAGACTAAAAGTGTGAAAATCTTTGATTTGGGAGTATTTTAGGAGACTGTTGAGAGTTTCAAGGCCAGGGGACAAATCTAGAGGTGGGTTGCTTTGTTAAATAGGGCTAATTAGGCCTCATTTCAAGGAAACAGCAGGGTTAGAAACAAGAAGGTCTAAAACAAGTGGTGCAAGTAAGTTGATATGTTGCTAGGCATCACAAAACACACTTGATACAATCTTTAAGTTGGAGGTTAAAGTGCAAAGTTTGAGAGAAAAGACAGTATTCCATCGCCAAAGGCCTAATAGGGCTAGTAGGACTGGTTGGGCAGCAGAAAGGAGTTTTGTTCAAAATTTTGGTTAGGGTTTGAAACCCATTTGAATCAAGTTTATTTAAGGTCTGGTGAATTCATTTCAGTGATTGAAAGTCACAAGGGGAGGAAGAACATCCTTAATTGCAAGGTGAAGACCCTATTTCCAAGTTGGAGACTAGTTGAGAAATTGAAGAGCAAAGCTTTGTTAATCTTTAATTCTTGTGAATTTTTTGTGATCCCTGACCCTCTGCATCATTCAACTTCCCCAACAGGATTATGATATCTTTTCATCTTGGAAGCCACAATCAAGAGTTACAAACGTCATTTGATCATATCATAAGATTTTCATCTTATCAGATCAAGACATCATTATTTTTGCACTTAAAAACCTGTGATCTAAGTCTAGAAGAACATTTCAAAAGCATATGCTTATTGTCCACTTTACAACTTGGGTGATAGGGAGGAAAATCCTTTCCATAGGTTTCGTACTAGGAATAGTTCAAATGATGAAATAACTGATGAAATGATTGAAGAAGTTGAACAAGATCCATAGTTTCACATAATTTTGGACAAGATCTTAGAGCGAGATAAAGAAGGCTACTTTCTTTTTTTAGCAAACCAAGGCGCCAAATTTCTCTCTAACTACAATATGGAGAAAATTAAGGAAGATCCTGAAAATACTAAAACTCCATTAAATGATCTTAGTAGTTTTCCCCAACAAATAAGAGCACTCCAAAGGAAAATCAAGGAAATACAAGGGGGCACAACTATGAAGTCCTTTGATGGAAATATGAATGTAACCTCTTCTCCTCCAAAACCAACATCATCCAAATTCAATGTTTTTGAATTTTTGCAAAGGTTAAATGAGAAGCCTAAATCTAAGCCATCAAATAAAATTGACCAATCCTATCATGTCATACATTTATCTTCATCCCCCATAATTCAAAATGAACCTCATGATTCTTTCACTCAAGATAACGATTCCATTCAATCACCTTCTTCTATCATATCCTTTACATCCAATGATTCATTTCAATCTACACATCTTGATCAAAACATTCTACAAACCCTTCCTATCTTTGATCAATATCCCATCTCTCAAGAACCATATGATGACCCCTTCCTTTCATTATTCATCCAAAATAATTCCCTTCCATCTCAAGAGACAAGTATCCTTCCAAGTTCTCCTTCCACATCATCTAATCAATCCATACCATCCCATGATTCTATTGCATCACAAGAGCATGATAGTTCTTTTGTCCTATCTAATGATGTCTTACCAATTGATGATCAATATATGATTTCTACAAAATTTCACGATTCCCTTCCTCATCAAGATCAATATATGCTTCCATTCACAGATACCCTTTCATCCCATGAAGATGATTATCCTTATCATGATCAAGATATGCCTTTAATACCACTTCATAATCCTTTTTTAAGTCAAGATCAAAACACCCCGTCATCCCCATGTCAAGAGCCTATCACACCTATTCAAGTTATCCATGAACCCCACACCTATAAATCGAGATCCTCCACCTTTGTCCATTCTAGTTTACTTCCAACACCTATCCTCTCATCCATATCATATCCTCCTCAAAATGGACTCGCATCTTGTTTTACAAACAATACATATCCCATTGGTAAACGAATGTGTCAAAGTATGAATTACAAAGGAAAAGGATTAGGCCTTCATGAGCAAGGTATCCTAGAACCCCTTTCTATTCAAAGAAACCCATATCGCCACGGCCTTGGTTATATTCCTAAGTGTCCTAGTCCATCAAACCTTCCATCTATCCTAGGTCCTCATTCTAGTTCATCACACCTTCCATCTATCCTAGGTCCTCATCCTAGTCCATCAAACCTTCCCTCTATCCTAGGTCCATATCCTATTTCTCAAGAACAACAAAGGCACACATCCTTGATCCACTTTCAAAATTATACCCTTATTAACTCACCCATCATACCTCCATATCGTTCATCTCAATACACTCCTTCTATTTCTTTTGGAAGCAATTTGGGTGCCAAATGTCAAAAGCTTCAATATAAAACTCCACATGTATCAAAGGATCAACATGTCTCCTCAAAGAGTCATGCAAAAATAAAATAAAATTTGATTCAAAATCAAAAGAAAAATCTAAAAGGCCACAAAGGCCCATCAAAGAAAAAAGGAAATTTTCAAAGACCACAAAGGTCCATAAATCAAAAAGAAAAATGTCAAAGGCCACAAAGGTCCACAAAGCAAAACTCAAAGTAAAAATTCATGTGGATTCCTAAAAGTCTCATAAAAGCAATAAAATCTAAATTGGCATCCAAATTTGCTAATCCAAAAGCTTCCTCCAATTTTCCATCTAATAACCTATCACCTTCCAAATCCATTTTTCTGTCATCACTCCACCACCCTTCAAGGTGTGTGCCAATGTTGATCTTTCCAACCTTTCCATCTATCCATCAATAGGCCTTCCAACCTCCTATCCATTATTCAACATTCATACCCTATCCTTCTCCTTTAATCCAAACTTTTGCATAAGTCCTTAGATTGTTCCATCGTATCATTAATCTTCCAACATTTAGGATTCTAATTCCCATTGCCATGGTTTATTAGAGGTATATTTGGTTGTGAAACTTGATGCTTAAGTCCTTCCTCCATCTCCCTATCATCCATATCCTATCTTCCATATTCCTTTTTCACTCTACACTTAGGGACAAGTTTCATCCATCTTATCATTCATGGTCATTATCCTTTCTATACCCATTCCTTACATTTCCACCTTTGATCTTGACAAGGTTAAGAATATTCTTGAACATCATATATATTATCTTATACACTTTATCCATATCTATCATCTGTACATATCTATCATATCCGTATCATGCAACGGGAATCCATGTGTTTCATCATGGCTTAATGAAATTTGTACATATCCATAATATTCAGGTTGTGTTTACACTGGGGCGGAAACACAGACTAAACAAACAAGGGGCAATGAGCTTTTAGAATATCACAAAGGGACAAATGACAGTTTGAAAAGTGCAACATCTATTGATGCATCAAATCAACCACAACATCAAAACGATCACTCAATGCCAATGAAATCAAACAACATGGTCAAAACAGCGTTAATCAAAACACAAACATCAATGTTGATAACCAAGTTGGATGATCTTAATCTGAATAATGTTTGGAATACTATAGGAAAAATTTGAATTGTTGGTTGATTTTTCTATCATATCTCTGGAGCAATTCAATGATGTACTGAACTAGAAAAGCAAGCAAGGATTATGATTTTTATTTTTCTATTGTTTGTGAGGAAATCATTAGTACTATGCAAATTGGTCGCAAGACATGCTCTACTAAGTATCATTGATGACATTTCAGAATTTGCATGGGAAACGGGTTAACTCTTGTCTTTTTATGCAAGTGATACTCAGGTTATCTCAGTTCAATTATACCTAGATGCTTGTATTATCTTGCTATATCAAAATTCATGAAAGCAGTACTCAGGTCATCACTGGTGCTAACATACCCTTTGATGCTTGTATTAACTTTCAACATTCCAATGCTCTATGATGACACAAAAAGCACAAACAAGCTCTCAGAATGGCAATATTGTACGAATACCCTACATGTTTAGTATAGATTGCATTCATTCTAGAATCTACATTTTCCATTTATAGATTTTCCCAAAAGCTGGCAAAGTATCAAAGTTTCATATCTTTCTAAATAAATGGTCAGTCCACATGCCTCGATCACATCTCTATCCGCCTGTCCAAGCTATGGAATCAACCTCCATGTCTTTGGGAATCGCTCCCATCATTACAAAATGCCCAATCTCTCATGTTGAATAGGAAGCATCATCAAGTCAAAGCAACATCAATAACAAATCAATCAAGCTTATCAACAACCTATTTGGTTTTCATTTTCATGAAAGAAAATTTATCAAAATCCTGTTTGTTTTTAACAACCTTAGAAGCAAACTTATCAACAAACTATTTGTTTTTCATCATCATGGAAAGAAAATTTATCCAAATCTTGTTTGTTTTTAACAACCTTAGAAGCAAACCTATCAACAACTATTTTTTTTTAACAACTTTAGAAATAAATTTATCAGCTAGTATTTTTTTTCCAACAACCTTGGGAACAAATTTATCAGAAAAACATCATCAAATCAGGGCAACGTAATATGCAAACAATCAATACAAAGTCATGTGTTTTATCACATTTTATCACAGCAGGGGCAATTTGGTCATCAATTTTCATCTCATGTATTTCCACCTAAATTTCTTCACATCATCATTTTCAAACGATGAATCGACATCTTAAAAATCATAAAAATTGAAAAACTAAAAATAAAAATAAAAACAAAATCTTATCGATTCATCATCCGAGGGGGCATACACCTATCATTGTTCGACAATTAGCATCATTCGACAATCAGTGTTCGGGGAAAATTTCAAAATTTCTTTGAAGCAATGCGTAAAACACATCACTTCAAAGAGGGGCAAAATGTATACACCTAAAAATGGTCACATCACAATAGTCTGGAAATTAATTAAATATTTTTAATATTTATTGAAATCTCTGTATTCAATCTGCATATGAATAAATCTAAATAATTTATTTATATTGCCCATTCTTTTATTTGATTAAATAAATAAGTTTATTTAATCACTTTTCTTATCCATTTCTTAATTAATTAAATAAACATTACGATTTATTTATATTAATTATCATATAATCTTGGCTTGAATATTTTATTCAAATACAGATTAAATATTATTCTCTTCTAAAATTCCTCTAAATTCATAATTAAATATTCCAAATATTTAATTAATTCCTCTAAATCCATTCATAATTTTGATTAATTTTTCTAAAGTCTATTCGTAATTAAATATTTCAAACATTTAATTGAATCTTCTATAGTTTTAAAATCAAAAATCAAACTCACATGAAATTAAATAAATTTATTTAATTAATTAAATTGGATTATCTTCAACAACTGTGAAACAAACTTCCAAAACATAAAATTAAATTTCTTTGTTCCTAAGCAAGCTTGTTCCCGTGGGTTGAAGACAAACCTCCATTCTTCTCTCCAACCTCCCAACATCCTCCATCTTCCTCTCAATCTCTCCATCTCTCACCATTCAATTTTACCAGAAAATCTAACAGCCATTGATCTTTGCCAACCAAGCTCTTGCCTACAAAAAGCTATAAAAAGGACTGTCAGGTCTTTGAAAACAGGAGAAGCTTTTATACAGGAAAACTATGCCAAATTTGCAATAGCATAGCCTTTAGCATCCATAACTTTAGAATCATAGCATATCATAGCCAATTATCCTCATAGCTTAGTTTCAATAGCATTCATAATCCACAGCCTCTGTGCATAATCTACATCCCATGTGCATAATCTACATCCCCTGTGCATATCCATACATCAACATTTCACTCCACCAACATATAGGATAGAGAAGTACTCTCTTGATTTGCATACTCATTCTCCAGGTTGCCATTTTGAGAAGCTTTGCTTACACAATCTGAGAGCAAGCAGCTTCAAGCAAATCCCTGAAGATAGAGGAAAATGGAGCGATTTTGAAGAAGCTTTGTTTGATTTCTTTCAATTCATTTTATTTATCTTTCTTTAGTTTAATGTTGCATTGGTGTGTTTTATTATCTTATTTTGATACTAATATTTTCCACACACAATTACTATTACTATGGAACATGCTACTTGGGCATCCTATGATTTACATATAAAGAAAACCACTCCTGATTTAATGATTCATATGATATGAGGCACCTAAATCAACAAAGCATGAGTCATCACTAACAAAGTTAGTTGAAAGAAATAAATGATTGCTTTCATTATTAGATGATTGATAATAAAAGGAATCTATAGAAAACTTCTTATTAAATATATATGCTCCTTCTTTATATGGACCCATTTTCCTCACTTATAATATTTAACACTGTTGAAGTTGAGAAAGTTCACCTCACAGACCCGAAGATCACCTGCATGCAAATAACCTGACATAGAAAGAAGAAATTCTAGACAAAAGGCAAAGGTGCTCTGAAAGCTGAAAATGTATTAATCAAAGAGAAATATAAAATACAATGATCAATCCTTATAAAAGGAGATTGTGCAACCCTAATGAAACCCTAATAGGTAGACATTTAATAATTAATATAATTAGTAAATGTCACAATATGAGAACTAAAGTGAAATATTAAGAGAGGAATTAAGGTAACTTAATTAACATAATTAAGTTAAACCTTTACTCTAACACCCCCCTTAAGATGAGCAAGAGTGCAGCTACAAACATGTGCAAGAAAGCAAATGTAACTACAATGCATGAAAGAAAATAAGGGTCCCGACAACTAGACCTGATCAGGTACCCAAATACAACCAAATCTCCGTAAAGTGGAGAAAGGGAGAAAACCTCATGGGAACAAAATCCCCCCCAAAAGAGAGAAAATAAAAGAATGAAATGCACTAATGAAAGAAGGATAGGAGGTGGATTACATGATACCCCCCATAGAAAACTTCTATCATATAAGTACATATACAATGGTCTCCATAGGAGAGATATAAAGAGACAAGAAGGTCCCCCCACAATGAAGAAACTCTTGTCACAATGGTGGATGCCTAATGTAGAATCCAAAAAGAGATCCTAAAGCGGAAAATAACATTCCTCCCCTTGGGAAGAAACGGATCCAAAGGATGATGTCAAAGAAACCCTATGAAGAGTGGTGAACCAATATGTCTCAAGATGTGTGCCATGATAGGATGCTGAAGAATCTCATTGTCTGAACTAAAACAAATGATGCCAAATCCAAACTAATTTGGACAATCCTGACATGCAACCTCTAAATGTACGGATAATGGTGGGTGTACGATGATAACCTGACTGTCAAGGTAGAGGAGATGAATTTCCTCAAAATAATCCTCAAGATCTGCAATGTGAGACTCAACAAACAAGAATGTGTCTGAAAGATAAGAATCCCATGATGTAGTAGATAATGAATGACCAAGATGGTCATGATGCTGAACTAAATCCATAGGGGCTAATGTGGCAATACTGGTGTCATCAGGAACAACAGATGATACATGTATAGTCTCAGTCTGAAGAGTAGGAACTGTGAGACAACCTTTTGATCCATCAGAACATGTAAGGTTGTCTAAATACTCAAGCTCCTCTAAAGTATCATGCTCAAAGGGTGTATTATCTCTCCAAGCAATGGATAAGAGACAATCTAACGTAGGATCCTCTGGGAATGGAGAGAGATTGGGGTCTCCATAGATCCCCCAAACACGTGTCCAAAGTGGGTGGGGACAATGAATGTCTGATATAGCCCACATAGTGTCATCATCAACACTAGACAATATAAGTCCTACTATGTGATTTCTAATGATATCCCAAGCTAATTTTTCCTCTGAAGTGGCTAGTTCATGTATGAGATCATACAAATAAGGAAAAATATTAAGCCACCTACAATTTGTATGTATGCCCTTTACCCATGACTCATAATTACCTAGTTCTAGAATTACAAGTGAAGGGTGAGTAGAAAAACTGATGATAACTCTTCAAATTAAAAAATTTAAGAAAAATGACCTTACAGCATGTATATCAAATGAAATAGAGCCTAATGACGCAAACAGGAGGTTCCGAAGTGCCAAAACGTCTAAGTAATTAAGCAAACTGTGAAAACAAAATTTTTTGAATAAAATATACTTGGTGCAGAATATAGGAAAATAAGTCTGATCATTGTGGAGAGCATTGAACCAGCTTTCTGATGCCTATTCATTTACGCAAAATAGAGCTCGGACGCAAAAGTTATACCCCCCACAGTGAAAAAAACAAATTATGACTTTGACTGGCAGAAAACGCAGCAAAACAGAAAAATTAGAAAAGAAAACCTCAATCAACAGATCGGTCTCGGAACCAGCATTCTGACGCCTATTCGTTTTTGAAAATCTGAGCTTGAACATCCATTTACACCCAATTTACCGAAAGTTGCTCAAAATAGCTCTTGGTCACATGCACGATAAGGGGGCTACGACCTGGGGCTGTCGACAAGCTCTTGGTCCCTGATATGACTAGGTGCCAGATTTGAGGGGGCTGGCTAAGCTGGTGGCACACAGGTGGTGGGTAGGCGGTGCACAGGTGGGGCGCCAGTGGTTGGTGAGTGGCCGCCTAGCGGAGGGGAAGGCCGGTGGTTTCTATGCTGCTCCGCTGGTCTGAGTGGCTGGAGGGTAGCCGCCTAGTGGCCGCTTGGTCGTTGGCTAGTGGTGCCCTGCTTTTTGAGCTACGAGCGAAACGTTTTCAAAAAAAAGTTGATTTTTAATTTTATTTTTAAATTTTTTTATTTTTTTGTTCGTTTCTCGCCTCGATATGCGAGACCTAGGGCCGTACGGCCTCGGGGCAAGTTTTTTTTCCTTTTGGTTCAATTGTGTCCAAATTGGATGAGTTTTATATGAAAATAGGGGTTTTTTGGCACTGCGGACTCAATGTAAAGGTCCATTTTTTCCAAAAATGCCCAAAAAACTTAGGCGACCCCTAGATCCACAAAAAAGACAATCTTGCTTCAAACCCTTGCAAAAAAAAATGTTGTGAGAGAATTTCTTCAAATCGTGAATAGGAAGCCATAGGCCTGGAGCTCTGATACCATGTTGAAGTTGAGAAAGCTCACCTCACAGACCCCGAAGATCACCTGCATGCAAATAACCTGTCACAGAAAGAAGACATTCCAAAAAAAAGGCAAAGGTGCTCTAAAAGCTGAAAATGTATTAATCAAAGAGAAAGATAAAACACATTTGATCAATCCTTATAAAAGGAGATTGTGCAACCCTAAAGAAACCCTAATAAGTAGACATTTAATAATTAATATAATTATTAAATGTCACAATCTAGAAACTAAAGTGAAATCTTAAGAGAGGAGTATAGGTAACTTAATTAACATAATTAAGTTAAAACCTTTACTCTAACAAACACTACCCTTACTAGGAATTTTGTATTATCCTTTTCACTTGGCCCTCTCCTTATCCCACCTTTTCTTACCATCATTTCCTTGAGTCTACCATGTATTGCATCCTTAGAACCCTCATCCATGGATTTCTATCATTTCTTCACTACAAAAATTTGTAACAAGGGCATCTATTTTGGGATCTATAATTGAAATACTCAATGCAACAGTTAGATTATACCAAGATATAGGTATTTAAAAAAAGGAACAATGTGCACTTGTCATCCTCTTCTAGTGTAACATCAACATTACCTAGCTAACTAAAATTATGAAAAATAATTAAATGCTAAGTTTTAAAGTATCTTTCTTTCATTTTTAAGCAATAAAAATTTCCTATTAAATGCACTTTATTTTCTACACTCTATATTTGATATATCTCACTAATTCTCTTCCAATATCAGAAGAGGCAGCATCTAGTAAAGATTCAAAACAAAAATGACAATGCATAATCATGTGATTTCCCATAATTTTTATCTATTTTTCTCCAATATTCATCAATAAAATATACAAGACTAGACTATATGTGTTATTTTTATTTTATGCTACTACTAATATTTTTATCTTTTTTAATAATACTTATTTTATTTTTTTGGCATGTTAATAGTTTGTTAATACGCAATTTTTTTTTGTAAAAATATTAAATCCCTTTTGTTAGTATGAAATACATTTTGAAAATAATTTGGCACCTTTGTTTATGTTGATGAATATGTATGAATACAAACATATAGATCAACATTTCTATTAATTAATATATATGAATACAAACATATAGAGAAACATTTTTTCTCAAAGGGGCAGCCAAGGGTAAGCCTGGGCTTGGAGGTTGTGGGGGGTGTTGAGGAATGATGATGGTAGGCTCTTAGGCATGGTGGCACTCCCGTTGGGAAATGAGACAAATCAGTATGCTAAGGAAAAGGATATGTTTATAAGCATCAAATATGTTGTGGATAGGGGTTACTCTAAAATATGGGTAGAATGTGACTCTTTAAACATCATCAATTATCTACGTGGCACCCATAAGCCCAGTTTGAATATTGATCAATTAATAAAGGATACTATAATCATGTTAAGTTCTTGTGAAGAGACCCTTGTATCTCACATTTTTTGAGAAGGTAATTCATTGGAATATTTTTTTGCTAATGAAGTTGTCAGGCTAAATGAGTATCAAGCATGGGAGGAACCCTCTCTCCTTCTTGAGAAAGCTAGGATCTTAATGAGAAATAATGGTTTTGTCTGAGCCTATGTAGTGGGATAATTTAATCTTTAGTACCAATTCGCGACTCACATGCTTTGTGGGTTTTTTTTGGCTTGTTGGCTATGAAATGAATAGTAATTGCAATGGTTTTCTACTTCTAGTTTTTGAGGAAATAGAAGGTGACAGGAGCATAATTGAGTCACATTATTGTGCAAGCCTGAGGAAGAAGAAGAAAATCTGGAGGATTCTCCAGCATGGGAATTTTATGTCGTTCTTAGAAAGATTTCATGGTCACAACCCGAATGCTTAAACGGAGTTTTTTTCTTATTGGCATAACTGCAAACTTTAGATAAAGGGCTTGGTAGTTGATATCAATGAGGAGCTGATTTCTACTATGACTGGGTTGTCGATGGTTGGTCATAAGTTCTATAAGGACAAGAAGAGTAATGAGGAAGCAATGGATCAATTCTTCAAAGATGACAAATGGAAAAAACTTATCAAAATGGAAAGTTGGGGCTATGAGTGGAAGTATCTCAAGAAGGTATGGGAAAATATTGCGGAGGTGATAATGCAGTATGTGACTTTGGAAGGCAGATTCACTACAATCCTTGGCCATCATTTTACTCTTTCAAACAATTTTAGACATGGGCTATTTATTTCCTTTCCATTTTTTGTTGTCTTCCATTGAGGTCCCTGTTTATGCTCACTTAAAAAATAGGAGGGCTTTGGTCCTCAATGAGGGTCTCATTCTTTTAATCATGGAGCATGTTAAAGCTATTGTCCCTGCCTCTTCAGTTAATGGTAAGGAAAAGATTCTAAGTGAAGCTTTTGGCTCTTTTGGCTCGGATAGTAGCATTGTTGAGGAAGAGGAGTGGAATGAAGAGGATGAGGATTGGTCCCTAGCCCATGTGGCTACCTCGTTGAAAAAAATCAAGAAGGGTAGCCTTAAAAGCAAACGGGCAGCAAAGCACCTTATTCTGAATGAGTTGGATTCCCATTCTAATCGTGAGGATACAAAAGTGGGCTCTAGAAATTCCACACCCAAGAACGAAGCTTTGGATGTTGACTAGCATGACATTGTGGTTGGTGGTAAAGAGGAGGGAATGCAAGAAAATGTGATGACAATGGAGGAAAAGGATAAGTTGAGAAGGGTTTCCAAACACATTACCAAGTTGAAGAACCAGGCCTTGAAAGCTATGGTTAAGTTTACCATGTTGCTTTGAGAGGAGAATGCTTCTAAACAAAACAAAGTGGAAATAAATGACTCCCCTATTCGTAGCTCTCCCAATGTGGACCTGGAGGGGGCGAATAAGGTTCAGGTTGAGGATGTGCAGCAAAAGCGTGTAAAGTCAGAGCCTCTAAAGGTAAATCCCCTTTTTGAGGAATTTTCCAATCTCAATGATGATTCCACCTCTCTATGATTTCACATCCCTGTGTGAAGAGTGCTTGGTTGGTTTAGAACCCAAGATATTGGACACCAATGTGGATATAAAGAAGCTTCTGCATGATTGTCACATTTCAATGAAGAATAGTGTAGAATCTTTGGAAGTCCTCTTTCGTAAATCTATTGAGCTCAGGGAGGACCAACTATATTTTTCTGAGTTCATGGACAAGGAACACTCGGCCAAAGGAAAAGGGAAAAAACATGCGAAAGATGATGGTAAAGGCCTTGCTGCTAGAGGGATAGCTAACTGTAAGAAGTCCTTTCAGACTAAGAAAAAATAATTGTTGGAAATGATTGAAATGCATAGAAGCCAGGAGCTTGAGGTGGCCAACACCTTAAGCAGTATAAAATAGTGTCCTATTTGTTTGTTTGGTGTGTTCTTTTCTGCTGTTGGGTCTCAGTTTCTTTCTTGTTGTTTTTCCATTTTGTTGTTGTTGGGTGTTGTTGATAGTTTTCTATTATATCTTTCAAGCAATATTTTGTTTCTTTTGATGTCTTGGGTGTTGGGCTCTGCTGGTGTTTTAACATAGTATCTCTTGAGCAAAATTTTGTAAGTTAAGTTGTAAAGGGTTTCGGTTCCCTTCTGTTGAACATTCAAAATACTGAGAGGGGAGGAGTGAATTAGTATTCCACAAAACCATAATAAAATCCACTCAAACATTATCACAATTTTGGTTGAATAAGCAAGAGAGAACATAGAAACAAGTCAAAGCAACCATACACATGAACACCTAGATTTTTACATGGAAAATCCAAAAAGGGAAAAACCACGGTGATGGTTAACTCACAATATATTATATCTGGATACAAAATATTATGGGTCTCACTGCTAAGACTCACTATCCTTAAAAATACTCAGTACCTGAGTACAAAATATGGCTAACTGCCAAGATTACAAAGATAGTGGCGCACTACCAAAAGATTGAACTAATAGAATACACCTTCAATGAGCAAGGTTTAGTTCCACTGAAGCTAAAAATAAAAAGTAATTCCTCACATAGCAATTGCTCAACAAAACCATACTAATCACAACTAATAAAGCATTTAGGCTTTGATCTTCTCCTTTGTTCACAGACACTTCTCCTTCTCGCTCACTTATATATCTCTCTTCTATCTTTCATCTTATATATACACAAGTATATGTTATTCATCAATTAAGTCAGCCTAGGTAATTAGATGAAGAGAAAATAATTAAAACCTTGTTCGTCAACAACAAATAAGAATTATACATTTTATCCACATATTGCATTATACCAAGTTGAATAACATGTATAAAACATAACTAGTCTATATACATAATATATTGCATTCGCTAAGTCAGCCAAGACTAGAGCATAATTATCCAAACCAACAAATAATCCTCAAAGAAAAAACCTTTTGAATATGAGAACACATTAATTTCCCATCATACTACCAACAACAAGACTATCAACAAAACAACAACATAAGAACATTCACTTTAGTAGAATGCAAAGTCTCCCACACAATATGCCACACATAGAACAATAGTAGGATTATGAGTTAAACTCTGCCAGGGATAGCTTTTTTCTCACAAAAAAAGATGTGTCAAGATCCATGATATAGTTGTCTAAATGAGTCAAGAGAACATGGTTAAGAGAGTAGATTCATATCAGATCTTGTGGTGAATTTCATACTGAAACAGTAACACACTGATCCATCACAAAGGAGTATTATCAGAAGAGAACAACTTCTGGTAAACCAAGAAGTCTTCCCATATAGTTATCACCATGTTGAAATCAATGACAACATAACATAACCATCCATACTTCATGCTCATGTTGCAAAGCTTCCAACAATCTCCCCCATAGACATTGATGGCAACATGCATGACAAAAAAAAAATTCCAGTATACCGCAACTGAATACTCTAAATACTCCCCTATCAAAACTGTTCTCCACAAAAATGTTTTTCCTCTGAATCTCTATCTCTTCATCTCTTTATCTCTCTCCCTTCGAAATAAATCACAAAGGAAGGGGTCTGGTATATATGTAAATATGCATCAAAATGTAACCAAAAAAATGTGAACACAACCTATAATTAACCTAAAGAAGAACCTTTGAGACTCTCTAGGATAGCCTTCCACGAAACTTTACCTTCTTCCCATCAAACTTTTGCATTGACAAGAGTCTTGTAAAATAGCTCAAGTTATTTAAAGACTTTACACAATCTGTTAAAGTATTGGGACTAAGATTGATCTATGGTAGGTCACCAATATAGCCAAGAGCACTAGAAATAGTAGAATGTTCCTTGACTACCTCAAAGACCAAAGCTCAAGTGACAAGAAAGGAAAATAAAGTATTTTTCATATATTTTATAATTTATGTTGATAAAAATAAGGGAGTTATAGGAACTGAAAGAGTATGTTGTAGACGTTCCCTAGATAACCTAGCAAGCTCTCAACCAAGGACAATATCACAAAGCATGGATGTCCTAGCAACACATTGTAGTCTTGTACTAATTAAAAATTAAGCTTATCATAGAAAAAAAATTAGAACCAGCTAACTATTCAATCACTAAAATCTTGGGGAAATTCACTTAAGATCACAAAATGATAAAAATAAATAGAATAATGGAAATAAAAATAAACTAGGCTAAATGGAAAAGAAATGAGATAAATGAAAAGAAGAAAGGAGATTCTAATAAGAGGTCCTCAAATGAAGCTTCCCACAATATTGCAACTTTGAAACTTGCACACATGGAAATGAGAAAATGGTTGGGGCTAATTTAGGGGCTTTCCTTCATCAAACCTTGGCATAGGTGTTCCCACCTCCACATATAGCCAGATAGATAATGATAGATAAAAACATAATAGATTAGATAAAGAAAACATACATGTTAAAATAATATGTTATCAACTAAGATTATAATGCAATAATAAAGCTACAATTACCCTCCTTTAGCAAGAAAGAGTTATGAAAAGAAGAGAAACAACCTCCAAGATGTGCCAAGAATTCCAAAGTGTTAATATAGAGAGCCAAAGTGAAAGGGAGCTTGAAAGAATGGATAGAAAGATAGAATGAAAATGAATGAATGGGAGAAGATTGTGAGCTTGACTGAATGAGAATGAATAGAATGAAAAAATAAGAGTATGGAATGAGTATAGGCATCACAGGAGCCATTTCAACATGCCTAAGAGATGGAAAGGAATTACACTTCTTGGGTAGGTGGGAAGTGTAACATCCAAATGGCTATGCATTTAGGAATCTTTCTTAGATGATCATGTGATGCACAGATGTTTATGCGTCGTGTTCTCTACAAAAAATATTCACTTTAGCGACTGAGAACAAACATATTTAGGACAAAATTAAGGTTAGGTGAAGGTGACATTGCATTATCAAATTTAATTAATCTAAAGCGGGGTTAATGGAATGTGAATTGCATAGAGTTCAATTTTTTAGCATTTCAACTTCTAAGGTGGGAATTGATCACTCTCCCACCTCTTCGTGAGAGAAACTCCAACAAGAATAAAAAAATAGATTTCATCTGTTTGTTCATATCATGAGAATTTTGGGCATTCTAGTAATAAGTTATGCTTTGAAAATAAATTTATAATGGTTAATTCAATTATATGGAAATCATGTAGATCTACAAAAAATAATAAATTTGTTATTATGGTGTTTCTCCCTGCTATATGGTGTTCATACCATCATATGATGCTCATTTCAATGAATGGGGGAACAAAAAAAATTTGTGCGCAACCATATTTCACTAATGGTGAGAAACATGATAATAGACGCAAATAGCTATCCTTATCCATACACTTTCTTAGGGAAATGATATGTAGGCCTTCTAAGGTGTGTATCCTTTTTAAAGGATCCCCTCTTCATCAATTATCTTCTTAAAAATTGTGTAGAAAGTACACTAACATTTTAAGGAGGGAATATTCCTCTAGCTATTGTGGAATCTTCTAAGAATTTAAATCATGTGCCCCTTTAGTGGTGATATTATGCATGATATCCCCTAAGGTACATCTCCCTAGAATTCAATCATGTGCCCCTTTAGTGGTGGTATTATGCATGATATCCCCTGAGGTGTGAGCTTGCAATTCAATCATGTGCCCCTTTAGTGGTTGTGTTATGTATGATATTCCCTGAGGTAGCCTTTATATCCATGTGGTACCCCATCAGTGGTGATATTATACATGATCTCCACTAAGGGGAGGCTTTCCAAAATTGTTCATATGTATCTCCACTAAGGTGATTCAATTCTTTTGAGGTTAAACAGTCCCTCATGATGTTAAGCTTTTATATTCTCCCTAAGGCATTATTAGGAAAATTTTGCATGTATTTAGCATAATGTAGGTTGATAATTCATGCACTTGAGCATTTTTACATGACCACCTAGAATAACAAAACTTGCTTTCTAGTGGAGCTATGTGTCTCATGAGTAAACTAGCACAAAATAGCTAGCATAGCATAGCTTGCTAGGCTTGTGATGCCCACCATATTGCATGGGAATAAAGCATAGTAGATTTTTCTAGCTAGTGGATCTATGTAGCTCATGAGTGAGCTATCATAAAATAGGTTGCAAGTCCTTATGATAGGACCATTTTTCTAATACAACATTCAATCTTCATCTTCAAAATTTAGTCAATTGTCAATCAATCAATGAATCCCCAAAGAAAGAACCAAAACACTAATCAACCATTTTGGCTCTTTCATAGTGGTTAGTAGCCAAGTGGTTGTTTGTGATCATTTTTGTTCCTTCTGTTGTGATGCAGTACAAGGTGTGATTTAGACCTTAGATCACTTTTTCCTACATCACGAGTATACTTATTTGGTTGTTATTTTTTAAAGTTGGTATTCTCAACATGACTAAGGCAGATGCTCTATATCTTCTATGAAACTCATTGAGCTATGATAACTCTCCACCTCTTTAGATATTTCAAGGTATTTTAGTTAGGCAATCCTTTTATTTTTTGGGAGTTAAAGCACATCATTATTTTTATCCTTTTTATTGTTTCAATATAGTAGAAGAATGCTTAGCTATTAAAATATTTCTCAACAAAATGATTGCAAATCTTTTACCCTTTAACATCCTCACCATAGCTAATAAATATTCATTTTATAATATTTTTCTTCAAATTTAACCTCTTATCCCTATTATGATGAGTGTATTCCTCACAATCAAAAAATCTAATGTTTCTCAATGAAATGTTTTGTCCTAGCTATATAGGTCTATAGTTGTCTTATCAACAAGAGCTAATGAAATAGACTTATTTACCTAGTAAAACTTCATAGGAATTGATTCTACCAAAAAATAAAATTCCAAGATTTCCCCACTAAGCATACTCTTAGTCCTGTTTATGAATAATCTATAAATTATTTTTAAAAACCCATTCTATTGAAGGGTGTATGGAGTTCTATAATATATTACTATTTCATGATCTCTATAACCTACCAAAATCTATTGAATAAAATTAATCATTATTATTATTAGTCCTCAAAATATTAATTATTTTAAATCAATATGATTTTCTATAGGATATTTGAAATATTTAAATATACTAATGACTTCATATTTTCTCCTAAAAAATATACCCATGTCATTATACTATAGTCATTAATGAATGAAAAATAATAAATAAATTTTTTAATTGAAAATAATTAACAAGACAAAAAAATGTTAGAATTTATCAAGTCCAATATCCCATAAGATTTATGAGAACTATGTAGTAAAAATGAACATGATTTTTATTTTCAATAATCATACATTTTGCAAATATCCAAGTCAAGTTTATAACTATTTAACCCCTCAACAAGACTTATTTTTCAATTTTCTCAAACTAGTCTACCCAATGTGGCCCATCCTTTGCTAGCATAATATAATTACTTTACAATAGGTTTATTTTCCAAAGCATGAGAAACCTTATGTTCCAAAAATTTATGAGCTTTTGAAGCAGATATAATATATCCTCTTTGCTAATAATTCTAAACGTGGAGGTAAATATTTTATGGATCTCCTCATTGTAGTAACAAAAGAACTATTAGCACATAACTATATATGCATCTAGCTAAAATAGGGTTCCTAATAAGAAAAATTGCAATAACCGTAACCTATCTCACCATCTTGAACCCTCCAGTTTATAAAATAACACACACACTTAAATCATTGGATTTACTTACAAAAGGTAGGTTTTGTGGAATTTATCCACTTCATTCATCTATTAGGAAATATAATCAATACTCTTCCATAACCAAAAATCATCAAATGAGAGTTGTCTCCAAGGTGTAGCTTCTTTGCACCATCATATTTTTTCTATTTTTTAAACCATTATTGATGTCAATTTGTGTCAAGAAATGCACTATATTCAATTAGCCATACACCTTATGATGCATGTACAACCAATGTTGCAACAAAGGATCACCATCATCTTGGGAAGACTTCTTGACCTCATAATTGCAATGTCTATTTTTTTTCCTCTTTATATTCTCTTCAATAATTTCTTGTAATGTCATAATTCCAATATTTTTTCTTTCAATTAATGAGATATTTAGATCTCTAATGGAATTTATATCTAAATTTATCTTTCTTCAAGTGTCCTTCTTTCCTTTTTCTTTCATTCTACCATGAATAGCTAGGGACTTCTTAACAAATGTAGAAGTCTTTCCTTGCATATTTGAAAATAAATAATGTCACCACCTCATCTATTTCCAAATTTGTAGTACTTATCCCAATAGCCATAATAATATGGTCACAATAATTTGAAAAGGAACAAAAAGAATTCATGCAATGATCATCCTCCTCTATATTTACTACACTATAGTGCAAATTGGTAGCAACCATGTTCAACACATGTGTATGTTTGGACATAGAGCCACCATGCTCCATCCTAATTATATACAACTTCATTCCTAAAAATAATTTATTTAGCATAGATTTATCTTAATGCAAATCTCTCAATTTGTTCCAAACGAGCGATGTGATGGCCTATTCATATACATTCAACAACATTCAACCAACAAAATAGTCTAATGGGATTCTTAAATTTTTTAAATCCACATTTTCCTAATGTCCTTGTGATAGCAATAGATTTGGCTTAAGTACTTTAGACCATGGATCTCTATCCATGAAAATATCATCCATCTTGAGATACCAAAAGCGCAAATTTTGTGCCTAAGGATTTCTCCTTTTCCATTCAGTATATGTTTTCCATCTCTTCGTACAATAAGATCAAACCCTTATGTGCAAGTTCTCTCAAACAAAGATTTACACAAGAGTGATTGTACGCAACACCTATAGTTTGAGGTGATTAGGCTTTGATACTAAATGCAAGGAACTAAGGTATTTATAAATTCTTCCTAAACTAATCCTATAGGATAGTATTGTGCAAATTTTTTATATTTATAATGAGAGAAAGGATAAACACATATAAACATAAAAAAAACCATATCATAACATAGATGTACATGGGGAAACCCTTTTAGGAGAGACCCCACACTCTAAAGAAATAAAAAAATGATGCTCATTAATTTTAACAAAAATATAATACCCTTGGAAATCATCAAGATTTTATAGGAGTATCACCAAGTATAGATATAAAGGAATTCTAGCAACATAATAGTATCTACAAATTCACTATCAACACCTCTATCTCAAGCACCCTATAAATAGTAGTACACATGACCATCAAATGATATTACAAAAAGATGATCTTGTAAGGAAGCTAAGGTAGTGGAACAACTTCCTACATTAATCTTGAGAGGAGAAAAATGTAAAACTTTACAGATCTTTAACAGTTACAAAAACTTAAACAAAAATAAACACAAAAATCATGCATACCACAACATAATGATTTACGTGGGGAAAAACCTTTTGGGGGAAAAACCCCACACTCCAAAAGCCACCCAATATATTATTCAAAAATCAAATGATTACAATATACTTGCATGGCAATCTTTTCACAAGAGTATCACCATGAAAGATAAACAAACAACACAGCCGCTATCAGACTCTCAGAATACACCGTCATCTACATACATCCCAACTACTTATAACAAGCTTTTTGGAACCTTCTAGAATTAGGGTTTTACAATGTTATTTTTCATTTGACGTGTTAACGGAAAAACCTTGATGTGTCAGCGAAAAAGAACCTTGACGTGTTAGTGGGAAAAAACCTTCATTTGTGAGTGGGAAAACCTTGAAATGTCAGTGAAAAAAATTTGCATGATCAGTTGGCACATACCAACATACATCCTATCAATAACAAACCATATATAATTGCAAGGTTGGGAAACATTTTCCCAACAGATCTAAAACCACAAAAAATAAGTGGCACCCAAATGCTTCGTTAGAAACTCAATACCCAAATCACAAGATGAATTCATAGACTTCAAAGAACATAATCCTTCCACCTATCATAAATGCATTCATAAATTACTCATAAAATTAGGATTTCCATTTTGGTTTCATTATCTCAACTCAAAGCGGACTTAGGACACATCATAACATGCATCATAAGTTGGTCAATAAGTGTAACTCTCTCTTACAACTCTTTTCTATGTCCTATATAATTTTAGATTTTTAGTGTAATACATTCAACTTTTATAGACTATAACTTTTGATCAAAGAGGTTACTGTGGTCTTTTTTCAAATTATAGAGATCAAAAAGATCTACATAACAAGCATCTTTGGAAGCAATGCCGAGCAACCCAATTTTATTAATTTATCCAAAAATAAAGTCTGTAGCCTAGAAAATGAGTGTTTATGTTTCATAGTTTGAAAATTGTGTTCTCAAAATGCTCAATATTACAAACAAGGTTGAGACACCTTTCCTAACATTTTCAATAGTTCTTACCATAGCAAGAATCTACCTTGATATAGTACTTGAGAAGAAAAATAATTTCAATCTTCAGTGACATAGACACTCAACTTAGTGGAGAGTACAATAAATTATCAAAACAAACCAATTAAGTTTGGATAGAACCCTTATTCTAAGAAAGGTAGCAAATACCACAAGTTCCTTACTATTAACCATAAGTTTATTTGACAATACCTCAAAGAAAGTTTCTTATAAATTTTCATAACCTATCATAATCAATTAAGATGAGACTTAACAATAGAAATAAAATCTGAATGCAACTTAAAATTTTGATAGAAACTCATAGAACTTATAAAGATAAAAAATAAATTGATTCTAAAATGCAATCTTCGTAATCAAAAACTTTGAAAAAGAAATAATAAAAGGAAATCAGTAAAATGAAGAACTTTAAAAGAATCTAAAACTTGATCTTTTCAATCCAAAACTTTGAAACGAATTAAAACATGCCAACAAGAGAAAGTGATTTGGTACTAAAAAAGATATATTTTCAAACAACTAGGTCCCATGCCATACTGCTAATGGGTGCCGGGCATGATTTCAAAAGAAAATGGGATTTACTAAGAAATTAAACATGTGTCCCATTGTTGGAAAGCTATTGACTGGGGACAAGTTATTCGATCAAATCTACGCTTTATGTACTAGAAGACTTTATATATACACAGACATCAGAAATCAAATGAATCGTACATTCCAGGAAAACAAAGAGGAAAGACGTGAAATTAGAATACCATTTCCTTTCTAATCATTACACCTGTGTATTTCCACATTGATTAACAGGAGAAAGATGACTTGCCATTATATTGAAACGTGACAATATACAGAGTTGAACATAGCTGGACGGAGACTAATACATTCCATGAAACACAAAGCAAAGAACTAGAATTTTTTTGTTTTTAATAGGACGCACCTACAATCCTATTTATTCTGTATAATGAAAAGTAAGATATAGATATATCGATATACAGTAGTTTCGTACAGCTCAAAAATTGTATTTCCATCATGTTATTATTAGAATGTAAGTTTGAGATAGTTTTAGTAACATTGTCATTAATAAAGAAAACATAGTAATAAAATTTTCTAAATGAAGTAACATTTACAAGATCAAAAACATCATTATGGATAACCTCTAATAATCTATTTTCTCTTGCTATTACAGTTAAACTTTAGTTTAGTTTATTTACAAGGAACATGATGCTCAAACAGTTAAAGTCCATATTATAATTATAGATGATCCATCGAGAAAAAATTAACTAGTGTGTTAATCCCCTTTTCACTAATTTAACACATCTTGTAGTGTCTCAAAATACTTGAATATGAGTTTTTAATTACATGGGATAAAATGCAATTAGTTTATGCATCAATCTTGAACCAAGTGTCATATGGATATCCCTTAACTAGCACCAATTTCTCTCTAGCCAACCTACAATAACTACTATAAGATGTGTCATTCACTCCAACATCATTCATTTCAGAAATTGAAAAAAAGAAGTTATGTGAATGCTTGGATGTACAAGACATCTATTAGATATTTTACTCTCTCATCATTTAACATAAGTTTTACCTTAACTTTTCCAACAATCTAATATAAATTATTGTATACACCTAAAAATGGTCACATCACAATAGTCTAGTAATTAATTAAATATTTTTAATATTTAATTAAATCTCTGAATTCAATCTGCATATAAATAAATCTGAATAATTTATTTATATTGCCCATTCTTTCATTTCAATTAAATAAATAATTTTATTGAATCACTTTTCTTATGCATTTCTTAATTAATTAAATAAACATTATGATTTATTTATATTAATTATCATATAATCTTGGCTTGAATATTTTATTCAAATAAAGATTTAATATCCTTCTCTTCTAAAATTCCTCTAAATTCATAATTAAATATTCCAAATATTTAATTAATTCCTCTAAATCCATTCACAATTTTGATTCATTTTTCTAAAGTCTATTTGCAATTAAATATTTCAAACATTTAATTGAATCTTCTATAGTTCTAAAATCAAAAATCAAACTCACATGAAATTAAATAAATTTATTTATTTAATTAAATTGGATTATCTTCAACAACCGTGAAAGAAACTTCCAAAACAGAAAATTAAATTTCTTTGTTCTTGAGCAAGCTTGTTCCTGTGGGTGGAAGACAAACCTCCATTCTTCTCTCCAACCTCACAAGATCCTCCATCTTCCTCTCAATCTCTCCATCTCTCACCATTCAATTTTACCAAACAATCTCACAGCCATTGATCTTTGCCAGCCAAGGTCTTGCCTGCAAAAAGCTATAAAAAGGACTGTCGGGTCTTTGAAAATAGGAGAAGCTTTCATAAAAGAAAACTATACCAAATTTGCAATAGCATAGCCTTTAGCATCCATAACTTTATAATCATAGCATATCATGGCGAATTATCCTCATAGATTGGTTTCAATAGCATTCATAATCCACAACGTCTGTGCATAATCTACAGCCCCTATGCATATTCGTACATCAACATCTCACTCCACCAACATATAGGATAGAGAAGTACTCTCTCCCTTTGCATACTCGTTCTGTAGGTTGCCATTCTGAGAAGCTTTGCTTACATAATCTGAGAGCAAGTAGTGTCAAGCAAATCCTTGGAGATAGAGGACAACAAAATGATTCTGAGGAAGCTTTCTTTGATTTCTTTCAATTCATTTTATTTAGCTTTCTTTAGTTTAATGTTGTATTGGTGTGTTTTTATTATCTTATTTTGATACTAACATTTTCCACACACATTTTTGGCACCCATGGTGGGGCTTTTGCCCCAATTTTAACATCTTTTTGAAGGTTTTTTTGACAGGTTATGGCTGGAAGAGCGTATTAGAGCATTAAACATGCTTAAGTGCAATTCACACCTAGTTCAATGCCCTTCAGGGATTCCACAGTGCCCATCAGGCATCCTGTAGCGCCCTTCAGGGATTTCATAGCTCCCATAAGTGGTTTCATAGCGCCCATCAGGGATTTCATAGAGTCCATCAGTGGTTTCAGAGCGCCCATCAGTGGTTTCATAGCGCCCATCAGGAATTCCATAGTGCTCTTCAGAGATTCCTTAGCACCCTTGATATATGTTTTAGCACTTTTTTTTTCTAGAGTCTGTAACTGTAGTCCATGACTCAAAGTAAGATTTGACTAGATCTAACGCAACCGCGGCCAGTAAGAGCTTCAAAAAAAAAAAAAAAACAATCCTAAGATAGTCACTTAATTGAAAAGAATGAAGCAATCTTTGGATAGTCACTTCATTTTCTATTTTGGACTAAAAAGAACTCGATGTCTTTGTGAAGCAATATCTTCACCTTGCATAGAAAGACTATTTATTTGGGCTTAAAATTTAACTCTTGCTTGCTTTGATTAAACAATGATAGGCCCATGCTCTCCCCTTAACTGGGTGATCAAAATGCCAAACTCATCTATTTCATTTCATGCAATTTTAAGTTTTGATAATACCTTTTAGAGAGCCTACTCTTGTAGGAAAAAATACTCACCCAAGAGGAATGACTCAAGTGGGTTCAAGCCAAAGCCAGGCTATTCTGCCCCACTATAAAATTTAAAGCAAATTTGGGGAAACCCTCTTTTGACAGTAGTGTGCAAGATAACCATCCCCAAAGCCTTTGTTTTAAAGGTAGGGAGGTCTCTCGAGGGAGTATATCATTTTCTGCACCAAACGGAAACCCTTACTACGAACTTAGTGTAGTATCTAACTGAAGTCAGTTTTTGAACATCATAATATTCACAGTGCAGGGGAGGGAAGAATCTACCCCCAAGATACTCACCATATAACTGCCAATGACCGTTTGCTCAGGGGATCCGGTATCCACTTCTGTCACTCTGAGTACGGGCTTGGAAAAGACAAAAACATGGGTGCCCCTTTGGGGGTGACACGGCTGTGTGAGTCGACGCAGTTCTAAGATGTGGGTTGTTGATTAGTATGGTGACCTACTTGAGTACTAAGAGTGAGTCTGCTTGAACTATCTGTCATGTGTAAAACCTGTGAAAACAATTTTTGAAAAACATTTTGATCATACACTTGATGTTTAATATAGGACTTAAGAACAACTATTCTACAACTTGCTTGATGTGTCTTCGAAACCCTAATTCAGTAAAGATCATCCAAAACTCACAATTGCATTGATTACTCTCATGTTAAGAGATTGGAAATCCACAACCTTTGTTAAGAAATTCATTCTCAAACGGATCAAAAAGCTAAAGAAACCCCTTAGCTACAAGAAACTATTGAAGAAAAGACGATTCTTGTACCAAAGTCGAAAGGTTTTACTTAAACATAGAACCTTTATCCATTGATATCATGACTTTGTTAGAGATTTCACTGATGATTATGTTGTAGAACCATTATACTCATGAGCTTTCTTTCAAAGAAGAGCCCTTTCTCAAAGGCACAACCACAGTTAGTGTATTCGTTCTTCTTATCTACCACAACCCTCAATTGAATATCTCACTCATCCCAGCCAAATCATTCACTAATCTTGAAAACAAACTAGGCTATTTCATGCATTTATCATTTTTCGAGACTACGATCAAATCTCAGAAAAGTGCATCTTTTCAAACAAGTTTTTGATTATTGATTCAACTTCCCCAATAGGATTATGATATCCTTTCATCTTGGAAGCCACAATCAAGAGTTAGAAATGTCATTTGATCATATCATAATATTTTCATCTTATCAGATCAAGACATCATCACTTTTGCACTTATAAACCTGTGATCTAAGTCTAGAAGAACATTTCAAAAGCATATGATTGTTGTCCGCTTTACAACATGGGTGATAGGGAAGAAAATTCTTTTCATAGGTTTCATACTGGGAATAGTTCAAATGATGAAATAACTGATGAAATGATTCAAGAAGTTGAATAGGATCCACAGTTTCACATAATTTTGGACAAGATCTTAGAGCGAGATAAAGAAGGCTACTCTCTTTTTTTAGCAAATTAAGGTGCCAAATTTCCCTCTAACTACAATATGGATAAAATTAAGAAAGATCCTGAAAATACTAAAACTCCATTAAATGATCTTAGTAGTTTTCCCCAACAAATAAGAGCACTCCAAAGGCAAATCAAGGAAATACAAGGGGGCACAACTATGAAGTCCTTTGACGGAAATATGAATGTAACCTCTTCTCCTCCAAAACCAACATCATCCAAAGTCAATGTTTTTGAATTTTTGCAAAGGTTAAATGAGAAGCCTAAATCTAAGCCATCAAATAAAATTGACCAATCTTGTCATGTCATGCATTTATCTTCATCCCCCATAATTCAAAATAAACCTCACGATTCTTTCACTCAAGATAACGATTCCATTCAATCACCTTCTTCTATCATATCCTTTACATCCAATGATTCATTTCAATCTACACATCTCGATCAAAACATTCTACAAACCCTTCCTATCTTTGATCAAGATCCCATCTCTCAAGAACCATATGATGATCCCCTCCTTTCATTATTCATCCAAAATAATTCCCTTCCATCTCAAGAGACAAGTATGCTTCCAAGTTCTCCTTCCACATCATCTAATCAATCCATACCATCCCATGATTCTATTGCATCACAAGAGCATGATAGTTCTTTCATCCTATCTAATGATGTCTTACCAATTGATGACCAAGATATGATTTCTACAAAATTTCACGATTCCCTTCCTCATCAAGATCAATATATGCTTCCCTTCAAGGATACCCTTTCATCCCATGAAGATGATTACCCTTATCATGATCAAGATATGCCTTTCATACCACTTCATAATCCTTTTCCAAGTCAAGATCAAAACACCCCATCATCCCCATGTCAAGATCCTATCACACCTATTCAAGTTATCCATGAACCCCACACCTATAAATTGGGATCCTCCACCTTTATCCACTCTAGTTTACTTCCAACACCTATCCTCTCATCCATATCATATCCTCCTCAAAATGGACTCGCATCTTGTTTTACAAACAATACATATCCCATTGGTAAATGAATGTGTCAAAGTATGAATTACAAAGGAAAAGGATTAGGCCTTCATGAGCAAGGTATCCTAGAACCTCTTTCTATTCAAAGAAACCCATATCACCACGGCCTTGGTTATACACCTAAGTGTCCTAGTCCATCAAACCTTCCATCTATCCTAGGTCCTCATTCTAGTTCATCACACCTTCCATCTATCCTAGGTCCTCATCCTAGTCCATCAAACCTTCCTTCTATCCTAGGTCCATATCCTATTTCTCAAGAATAACAAAGGCACACATCCTTGATCCACTTTCAAAATTATACCCATATTAACTCATCCATCATACCTCCATATCGTTCATCTCAATACACTCCTTCTATTTCTTTTGGATGCAATTTGGGTGCCAAATGTAAAAAGCTTCAATATAAAACTCCACATGTATCAAAGGATCAACATGTCTCCTCGAAGAGTCATGCAAAAATAAAATAAAATTTGACTGAAAATCAAAAGAAAAATCTAAAAGGCCACAAAGGCCCATCAAAGAAAAAAGGCAATTTTCAAAGACCACAAAGGTCCATAAATCAAAAAGAAAAATGTCAAAGGCCACAAAGGTCCACAAAGCAAAACTCAAAGTCAAAATTCATGTGGATTCCTAAAAGTCTTATAAAAGCAATAAAATCTAAATTGGCATCCAAATTTGCTAATCCAAAAGCTTCCTCCAATTTTCCATCTAATAACCTATCACCTTCCAAATCCATTTTTCCTTCATCACTCCACCACCCTTCAAGTTGTGTGCTAATGTTGATCTTTCCAACCTTTCCATCTATCCATCAATAGGCCTTCCAACCTCCTATCCATTATCCAACATTCATACCCTATCATTCTCCTTTAATCCAAACTTTTGCATAAGTCCTTAGAATCTTGCATCGTCGCATTAATCTGCCAACATTTAGGATTCTAATTCCCATTGCCATGGTTTATTAGAGGGATATTTGGTTGTGAAACTTTATGCTTAAGTCCTTCCTCAATCTCCCTATCTTCCATATTCCTCTTGCACTCTACACTTAGGGACAAGTTTCATCCATCTTATCATTCATGGTCATTATCCTTTCTATGCCCATTCCTTATATTTCCACCTTTGATCTTGACAAGGTTAAGGATCTTCTTGAACATCATATATCTTATCTTATACAGTTTATCCATATCTATCATATGTACATATCTATCATATCCATATCATGCAATGAGAATCCATGTGTTTCATTATGGCTTAGTGAAATTTGTACATATCCATAATATTCGGGTTGTGTTTACACTTGGGGCAGAAACACAGACTAAACAAGCAAGGGGCAACGAGATTTTACAATATCACAAACAGACAAATGAAAGTTTGCAAAGCGCAACATCTATTGATGCATCAAATCAACCACAACATCAAAATGATCACTCAATGCCAATGAAATCAAACAACATGGTCAAAACAATGTTAATCAAAACACAAACATCAATGTTGATAACCAAGTTGGATGATCTTAATCTGAATAATTTCTGGAATACTATAGGAAAATTTTGAATTGTTGGTTGATTTTTCTATCATATCTTTGGTGCAATTCAATGATGTACTGAACTAGAAAAGCAAGGAAGGAGTATGATTTTTCTTTGTCTGTTGTTTGTGAGGAAATCATTAGTACTATGAAAATTGGTCATGAGACATGCTCTACTAAGTATCATTGATGACATTTTGGAATTTGCATGGAAAACAGGTTAACTTTTGTCTGTTTATACAAGCGATACTTAGGTCATCTCAGTTCAATTATACCTAGATGCTTGTATTATCTTGCTATATCAAAATTCATGAAAGCAATACTCAGGTTATCACTGGTGCTAACATACCCTTTGATGCTTGTATTAACTTTCAACATTTCAATGCTCTATGATGACACAAAAAAAACAAATAAGCTCTCAAAATGGCAGTATTGTACAGATACCCTACATGGTTAATATAGATTACATTCATTCTAGAATGTGCATTTTCCATTTATAGATTTTCCCAAAAGTTGGCAAAGTATCAAAGTTTCATATCTTTCCAAATAAATGGTCAGTCCACATGCCTCGATCACATCTCTATCTGCCTATCCAAGCTGTGGAATCAACCTCCATGTCTTTGGGAATTGCTCCCATTATTGCAAAATTCCCAATCTCTCCTGTTGAATAGGAATCATCATCAAGTCAAAGCAACATCAATAACAAATCAATCAAACTTATCAAAAACATATTTGTTTTTCATTTTCATGAAAGCAAATCTATCAAAATCCTATTTGTTTTTAACAACCTTAGAAGCAAACTTATCAACAAACTATTTATTTTTCATCATCATCTAGAGCAAATTTATCCAAATCTTGTTTGTTTTTAACAACCTTAGAAGCAAACCTATCAACAACTATTTTTTTTAACAACTTTAGAAACAAATTTATCAGCTAGTATTTGCTTTCAAACAACCTTGGGAACACATTTATCAGACAAACATCATCAAATCAGGGATACACAATACGCAAACAATCAATACAAAGTCATGTGTTTTATCACATTTTATCATAGTAGGGGAAATTTGGTCATCAATTTCTCATCTCATGTCTTTCCACGTAAATTTCTTCACATCATCATTTTCGAACGATGAATCGACATCTTAAAAATCATAAAAATAGAAAAACTAAAAATTCAAAAAAAAATCAAAAAAAAAAAAATCTTATCGATTCATCGTCCGAGGGGGCATATACCTATCATTGTTCGACAATTAGCATCATTCGACAATCAGCATCTGGGGAAAATTTCAAAATTTCTTTGAAGCAATGCATAAAACACATCACTTCAAAGAGGGGAAAAATGTATACACCTAAAAATGGTCACATCACAATAGTCTGGAAATTAATTAAATATTTTTTAATATTTAATTAAATCTCTAAATTCAATCTGTGTATAAATAAATCTAAATAATTTATTTATATTGCCCATTCTTTTATTTTGATTAAATAAATAAGTTTATTTAATCACTTTTCTTATCCATTTCTTAATTAATTAAATAAACATTACGATTTATTTATACTAATTATCATATAATCTTGGCTTGAATATTTTATTCAAATAAAGATTAAACATTCTTCTCTTCTAAAATTCCTCTAAATTCATAATTAAATATTCCAAATATTTAATTAATTCCTCTAAATCCATTCACAATTTTGATTCATTTTTCTAAAGTCTATTCGCAATTAAATATTTCAAACATTTAATTGAATCTTCTATAATTCTAAAATCAAAAATCAAACTCACATGAAATTAAATAAATTTATTTATTTAATTAAATTGGATTATCTTCAACAATCGTGAAACAAACTTCCAAAACAAAAAATTAAATTTCTCTGTTCCTGAGCAAGCTTGTTCCTGTGGGTTGGAGACAGACCTCCATTCTTCTCTCCAACCTCCCAACATCCTCCATCTTCCTCTCAACCTCTCCATCTCTCACCATTCAATTTTACTAAACAAACTCATAGCCATTGATCTTTGCCAACCAGGCTCTTGCCTGCAAAAAGCTATAAAAAGGATTTCTGAGTCTTTGAAAACAGGAGAAGCTTTCATACAGGAAAACTATACCAAATTTTCAATAGCATAGCCTTTAGCATTCATAACTTTAGAATCACAACATATCATGGCCAATTATCATCATAGCTTAGTTTCAATAGCATTCATAATCCACAGCCTCTGTCCATAATCTACAGCCCCTGTGCATAATCTATAGCCCCTATGCATATCCATACATCAACATTTCACTCCACAAACATATAGGATAGAGAAGTACTCTCTCCCTTTGCATACTCGTTCTGGAGGTTCCCATTCTAAGAAGCTTTTCTTACACAATCTGACAGCAAGCAGCTCCAAGAAAATCCCTGGAGATAGAGGACAATGGAAAGATTTTGAAGAAGCTTTGTTTGATTTCTTTCAATTCATTTTATTTAGCTTTCTTTAGTTTAATGTTGCATTGGTGTGTTTTTATTATCTTATTTTGATACTAATATTTCCCACACACAATTATTATTACTATGGAACATGCCACTTGGGCATCATGTGATTTACATATAAAGAAAACCACTCCTGATTTA
This sequence comes from Sequoia sempervirens, assembly GCA_007258455.2. NCBI lineage: Eukaryota > Viridiplantae > Streptophyta > Pinopsida > Cupressales > Cupressaceae > Sequoia > Sequoia sempervirens. The sequence continues at coordinate 93,481,034 of VDFB02075321.1, read as the reverse complement.
ATGATTCATATGATATGAGGCACCTAAATCAACAAAGCATGAGTCATCACTAGAAAAGTTAGTTGAAATAAATAAATGACTGCTTTCATTATTAGAAGATTTATAATAAAAGGAATGTTTAGAAAACTTCTTATTAAATATATATGCTCCTTGATATGGACCCATTTTCCTCACTTATAATATTTAACACTGTTGAAGTTGAGAAAGCTCACCTCACAGACCCCGAAGATCACCTGCATGCAAATAACCTGACATAGAAAGAAGACATTCCAGACAAAAGGCAAAGGTGCTCTGAAAGCTGAAAATGTATTAATCAAAGAGAAAGATAAAATACAATGATCAATCCTTATAAAAGGAGATTGTGCAACCCTATTGAAACCCTAATAGGTAGACATTTAATAATTAATATAATTAGTAAATGTCACAATATGAAAACTAAAGTGAAATATTAAGAGATGAATTAAGGTAACTTAATTAACATAATTAAGTTAAAACCTTTACTCTAACACCCCCTCTTAAGATGAGCAAGAGTGCAGCTACAAACATGTGCAAGAAAGAAAAGGTAACTACAATGCATGAAAGCAAATAATGGTCCTGACAACTAGACCTGATTAAGTACCCGAATACAACCAAGTCTCTGTAAAGTGTAGAAAGGGAGAAAATCTCATGGGAACAAAACTCCCCCCCAAAAGAGAGAAAATAAAAGAATGAAATGCACTAATGAAAGAAGGATAGGAGGTGGATTACATGATACCCCCCATAGACAACTTCTATCATATAAGTACATATACAATGGTCTCCATAGGAGAGATATAAAGAGACAAGAAGGTCCCCCCACAATGAAGAAACTCTTGTCGCAATGGTGGATGCCTGCTGTAGAATCCAAAAAGAGATCCTGAAGTGGAAAATAACATTCCTCCCCTTGGGAAGAAACGGATCCAAAGGATGATGTTGAAGAAACCCTATGAAGAGTGCTGAACGAATCTATCTCAAGATGTGTGCCATGAAAGGATGTTGAAGAATCTCATTTTCTAAACATAAACAAATGATGCCAAATCTAAACTAATGTGGAGAATCCTAACATGCAAGCTCTAAATGCATGGATAATGGTGGGCGTACGATGATAACCTGATTGTCAAGGTAGAGGAGATGAATTTCCTCAAAATAATCCTCAAAATCTACAATGTGAGACTCAACAAACAAGAATGTGTCTACAAGATAAGAATCCCATGATGTAGCAGATAATGAATGACCAGGATGGTCATGATGCTGAACTGAATCCATAGGGGCCAATGTGGCAATACATATGTCATCAAGAACAACATATGATACATGTATAGTCTCCGTCTGAAGAGTAGGAACTATGAGACAAGCTTCTAATCCATCAGAACATGTAAGGGTGTCTAAATACTCAAGCTCCTCTAAAGTATCATGCTCAAAGGGTGTATTATCTCTCCAAGCAATGGATAAGAGACAATCTAAAGCAGGATCCTCTGGGAATGGAGAGAGATTGGGGTCTCCATAGATCTCCCAAAGATGTGTCCAAAGTGGGTGGGGACAATGAATGTCTGATATAGCCCACACAGTGTCATCATCAACACTAGACAATATAAGTCCTACTATGTGATCTCTAATGATATCCCAAGCTATTTTTGCCTCTAAAGTGGCTAGTTCATTTATGAGATCATACAAATAAGGAAAAATATTAAGCCACCTACAATTTGTAAGTATGCCCTTTTCCCATGACTCATAATTACCTTGTTCCAGAATTACAAGTGAAGGGTGAGTAGAAAAACCCATGATAACTCTTCAAATTAAAAAATCTAAGAAAACTGACCTTACAACATGTATATCAAATGAAATAGAGCCTAATGACGCAAACATGAGGTTTCGAAGTGCCAAAACGTCCAAGTAATTAAGCAAACTGTGAAAACAAAAAATTCTGAATAAAATATACTTGGGGCAGAATATAGGAAAATAAGTCTAATCATTGTGGAGAGCACTGAAACAACTTTCCGACGCCTAGTCATTTACACAAAACAAAGCTCGAATGCAAAAGTTATACCCCCTGAAGTGAAAAAAATAAGTTCTGACTTTGACTGGTAGAAAATGCAACAAAACAAAAAAATTAGAAAAATAAACCTCAATCAACAAATCGGTCTTGGAACCAGCTTTCTGACAACTATTCATTTTTTAAAATCTGAGCTAAACATCATTTTATGGATAAAGTTGCTCAAAATAGCCCCTGGTCACTTGCACGACCAGGGGGCTATGACCTGGGGCTGTCGAAAGGCTCTTAGTCCCTGATATAACTAGGTGCCAAATTTGAGGGGGCCGGCTGAACTGGCGACACATGGGTGTTGCATAGGCAGTGCATGGGTGGGGCACCGGTGGTTGGTGGGTGGCCGCCTGGTGGAGGGGAAGGCCGGTGGCTGCTGGGATGCTCCGCCGGTCTGAGCGGCTAGCGGGTAGCCGCCTAGTGGCTACTTGGTCATCGGTTGGTGGTGCCCTGCTTTTGAGTTGTGAAGAAACTTTTATTTTACTTTTTAAATTTATTTATTTTTGTTTGTTTCTCGCCTCGATATGCGAGCCCTAGGGTTTACGGCCTCGGGGCAAATTTTTTTTGCCTATCAATTGTGTCCAAATTGGACAAATTTTATATGAAAATAGGGGTCAATTCCCAAAAAATTAGGCGAGCACATGGTAGACAATCTAGCTTCAAACTTTGAACAAAAAAAATGTGAGAAATCTTCAAATCGCGAATAGGATGCCACAGGTTTGGAGCTCTATACATATGTTGAAGTTGAGAAAGCTCACCTAAGATGATGATCACCTTTAAACATGTCACAGAAGGAAGACATTCCAGACAAATAAAATATGCTCTGATTAAAAATGTCTTGTCAAAGACATAGGGCAGTTGCTAAATTTTGGGAGGTCTGGATAATTGAACAATCTCTGGAAGCTCGAAATACACAAAGCTTAACATAAGTTGCAAATGAAATGAGAGGAATATCAGTATGCTGAGGCAAAGGCTATGTTTATAAGCATCAAGATGTGTGGATAGGGGTTACTCTAAAATATAGAATGTGACTCTTTAAACATCATCAATTATCTATTGGCACCCATACGAATATTGATCAATTAATAAAGGATACTATGTCCTTCAAGAAGGTAATTCATCTGTCTGAGTATTGGCATAGTTTCTTGAGAAAGCTAGGACAGGGATCATTTAATCTTTAGTACCAATTCGTGACTCATAGGCTTTGTGGGTTTTTTTGGGCTTGTTGGCTATGAAATGAATAGTAATTGCAATGGTTTTCTACATCTAGTTTTTGAGGAAATAGAAGGTGACAGGAGCATAATTGAGTCACATTATTGTGCAAACCTAAGGAAGAAGAAGAAAATTTGGAGGATTCTCCAGCATGGGAATTTTATGTCGTTCTTAGAAAGATTGCATGGTCATGACCCGAATGCTTCAACGAAGTATTGTTCTTGTTGGAATAACTGCAAACTTTAGATAAAGGGCTTGGTAGTTGATATCAATCAGGAGCTAATTGCTACTGTGACTGGGTTGTCGATGGTTGGTCATAAGTTCTATAAGGACAAGAAGAGTAATGCGGAACAGCCTGGAAGTATCTCAAGAAGGTATAGGAAAATATTGTGGAGGTGATAATGCAGTGGGTTCACTACAATCCTTGGCCATCATTTTTGCTTTATTTCCTTTCCATTTTTTGATGTCTTCTATTGAGGTCCCTGTTTATGCTCACTTAAAAAATAGGAGGGCTTTGGTCCTCCATGAGGGTTCTTTTAATCATGGAGCATGTTAAATTCGTTGTCCCTCAATTAATGGTAAGGAGAAGATTTTGAGTGAAGCTTTAGGCTCTTCTGGCTTAGATACTAGAATTGTTGAGGAATAGGAGTGGAATGAAGAGGATGAGGATGGGTCCCTAGCCCATCCAAGGGTAGCCTTAAAAGAAAATGGGTAGCTAAGCGCCTTATTCTGAATGAGTTGGATTCCCATTCTGATCGTGAGGATACAAAAGTTAGCTCTGACAATTCCACACCCAAGAACAAAGCTTTAGACGTTGACTAGGGTGACACTGTGGTTGGTGGTAAAGAGGAGGAAATGCAAGAAAATGTGATGACAATGGAGGAAAAGGATAAGCTGATAAGGGTTTCCAAACACATTGCCAAGTTGAAGAACCAGGCCTTGAAAGCTATGGTTAAGTTTACCATGTTTCTTTGAGAGGACAATGCTTCTGAAGAGAAGGCAGTGGAAATAAATGACTCCCCTATTCGTAGCTCTCCCAATGTGGACCTGGAGGGGACGAATAAGGTTTAGGCTGAGGATGTGGAGCAAAAGCTTGTGAAGTCAGAGCCTCTAAACGTAAATCCCCTTTTTGGGGAATTTTCCAATCTCAATGATGATTCCACCTCCCTATGATTTCAAATCCCTGTGGGTGTTGTCATAATAGTGGTTTACAATTCCTAAGAGGAATGAATTTTAGCTGAAATCACATATTTTTAGAAAATATAATGATTTAAGCCATAAAAAGTTCCATTTTAAGGATTCCAATTAAAGAGGGTTTGAACAAATCACCTTAGATCAAACCCCCTTGGATAGAACCTTGCTAGTTTTAAACTATACCTATAAATGCGTCTCCTTTACACCTATCAAAATGATGATAAAAAATCACTTTTGATTTAGATTTTGGGGGATCAAATGAATTCATTTAAATTTTATTTTAAATGATTATTGTATTCCTCAGAACAAGCTATCCAATGAATATAATTTTAATATGTTTTGGTTTTGTTATGTATTTGTTTTTTAAGTTTTATTAAACATAGGTTTTTCATCGAAAATGAATTTCGTTGTTCTTCACATGTGGAAAAATAGAAGATTATCAAAAAAAAAAATTGAAAAATATGAGTGCACCAGACATTGAAGTCCTTGATCCAACAAAAAAATTAAATTAAATTTTGACATATACAAAACAAGTTACGCGTATACAGTGCTTGTGTCTGAATTCTAATTCTTTGACTTTGAAACTTGATTAAGGAAAAAATATTCAATAAAAAACTATCTAACCAAGTGGAAGCACTAGATATCAGAGTTAAAAATCTAAATTTGAAAGAATTATAATTTTATCCTTCATGGAAAAAAAGTTATGTATACAAGCGCCACTTTTGAAAAATGTTGTTTTCTGAAAAAAATCTATTTTCGTGGGAGATGGAAAAAGAAGTGCAATTTGATTCCAAAAATTTTGAAAAAAATATTTTTAGAATCTACAGACAAAATTTGATAAGACTCTAGTTTGCACCATCTTCAAATTCCTCACAGTTTAGCCGCTAAAGGTGCCCGAATGTGAAGATTTAGTTAATAATAATAATTTCAGTGTCCAGTTTGGCCAAAAATTGTAAACCACTATTATGGGATCACCCCTGTGTGAAGAGTGTTTGGCTGGTTTAGAAGCCAAGATATTGGACACCAATGTAGATATAAGGAAGCTTCTCCATGCTTGTCACATTTCAATGAAGAATAGTGCAAAATATTTGGAAGTGCTGTTTCATAAATCTAGTGAGCTCAGGGAGGACCAACTATATTTTTCTGAGTTCATGGACAAGGAACACTCGGCCAAAGGTAAAGGGAAAAAACATGCGAAAGATGATGGTAAAGGCCTTGCTGCTAGAGGGATAGCTAACTGTAAGAATTCCTTTCAAGCTAAGAAAAAATAATTGTTGGAAATGATTGAAATGCATAGAAACTAGGAGGTTAAGGTGGCCAACACCTTTAGCAGTATAAAATAGTGTCCTATTTGTTTGTTTGTTTGTTTGGTGTGTGCTTTTCTGTTGTTGGGTCTTAGTTTCTTTCTTGTTGTTTTTCCATTTTGTTGTTGTTGGGTGTTGTTGATAGTTTACTATTATATCTTTCAAGAAGTATTTTGTTTCTTTTGATGTCTTGGGTGTTGGGCTCTATCGGTGTTTTAACGTAGTATCTCTTGAGCAACATTTTGTAAGTTAAGTTGTAAAGGGTTTCGGTTCCCTTTTGTTGAACATTCAAAATACTAAGAGGGGAGGAGTGAATTAGTATTCCACAAAACCATAATAAAATCCACTCAAACATTATCACAATTTTGACTTAATCAGCAAGAGAGAACATAGAAACAAGTCAAAGCAACCATACACATGAACACTTGGATTTTTACGTGGAAAATCCAAAAAGGGAAAAACCACGGTGATGGTTAACTCACAATATATTATATCTGGATACAAAATATTATGGGTCTCACTGACAAGACTCACTATCCTTAGAAATAATTAGTACCTGAGTACAAAATATGGCTAATTGCCAATATTACAAAGATAGTGGCACACTACCAAAAGATTGAACTAATAGAATACACCTTCAATGAGCAAGGTTTAGTTCCACTGAAGCTAAAAATAAAAAGTAATGCCTCACATAGCAATCGCTCAACAAAACAATACTAATCACAACTAATAAAGCATTTAGGCTCTGATCTTCTCCTTTGTTCACAAACACTTCTCCTTCTTGCTCACTTATATATCTCTCTTCTATCTTTCATCTTATATATACACAAGTATATCTTATTCATCAATTAAGTCAGCCTAGGTAATTAGATGAAGAGAAAATAATCAAAACTTTCCTCGTCAACAACAAATAAGAATTATACATTTTATCCACATATTGCATTATACCAAGTTGGCTAACATCTATAAAACATAACTAGTCTATACATAATATATTGCATTCGCTAAGTCAGCCAAGACTAGAGCATAATTATCCAAACCAACAAATAATCCTCAAAGAAAAAAACCTTCTGAATATGAGAACACATTAAATTCCCATCATACAATGAACAACGAGACTATCAACAAAACTGCAACATAAGAACGTTCACTTTAGTAGAATGCAAAGTCTCCCACACAATATGCCACATAGATAACAGTAGTAGGATGTCGAGTTAAACTCTGTCAGGGATAGATTTTTTCTCACAAAAAAAGATGTGTCAAGATCCATGATATAGTTGTCTAAATGAGTCAAGAAAACATGGTTAAGAGAGTAGACTCATATCAGATCTTGTGGTGAATTTCAGACTCAAACAGTAACACACTAATCCATGACAAAAGAGTATTACCGGAAGAGAACAACTTCTGGTAAACCAAGCAGACTTCCCATAGAGTTATCACCATGTTGAAATCAATGACAACATAACATAACCATCCATACTTCAAGCTCATGTTGCAAAGCTTTCAACAATATCCCCCTTAGGCATTCATGGCAACATGCATGACAAAAACATTTTCCAGTAAACCACAACTGAATACTCTAAATACTCCCCTATCAAAATTGTTCTTCACAAAAATGTTTTTCCTCTAAATCTCTATCTCTTCATCTCTTTATCTCCCCCCCTTTGAAATCAATGACAAAGGAAGGGGTCTGGTATATATGTAAATATGCATCAAAATGTAACCAAAAAAATGTGAACACAACCTAGAATTAACCTAAAGAAGAACCTCTGAGACTCTCTAGGATAGCCTTCCATGACACTTTACCTTCTTCCCATCAAAATTTTGCATTGACAAGAGTCTTGTAAAATAGCTCAAGCTATTTAAAGACTCTACACCATCTATTAAACTATTGGGACCAAGATTGATCTATGGTAAGTCACCAATATAGCCAAGAGCACTGGAAATAGTAGAATGTTCCTTGACTACCTCAAGGACCAAAGATCAAGTGACAAGAAAGGAAAATAAAAGAGTTTTTATATATTTTATAATTTAGGTTGATTAAAATAAGGGAGTTATAGGAACTGAAAGAGTAGGCTGTAGAGGTTCCCTAGATAAACTAGCAAGCTCTCAACCAAGGACAATATCACAAAGCATGGATGTCCTCGCAACACGTTGTAGTGTTGTACAAATTAAAAATTAAGCTTATCATAGAAAAAAAATTAGAACCAGCTAACTATTCAATCACTAAAATCTTGGGGAAATTCACTTAAGATCACAAAATGATAAAAATAAATAGAATAATGGAAATAAAAATAAACTAGGCTAAATGGAAAAGAAATGAGATAAATGAAAAGAAGAAAGGAGATACTAATAAGAGGTCCTCAAATGAAGCTTCCCACAATATTGCAACTTTGAAACTTGCACACATGGAAATGAGAAAATGGTTGGGGCTAATTTAGGGGCTTTCCTTCATCAAACCTTGGCATAGGTGTTCCCACCTCCACATATAGCCAAAGAGATAATGATAGATACAAATCTAATAGATTAGATAAAGAAAACATACATGTTAAAATAATGTGTTATCAACTAAGATTATAATGCAATAATAAAGCTACAATTACCCTCCTTTAGCAAGAAAGAGTTCTGAAAAGAAGAGAAACAACCTCCAAGAGGTGCCAGGAATGCCAAAGTGTTAATATAGAGAGCCAAAGTGAAAGGGAGCTTGAAAGAATGGATAGAAAGATAGAATTCAAATGAATGAATGGGAGAATATTGCAAGCTAGATTGAATGAGAATGAATAGAATGAAAAAATAAGAGTATGGAACGAGTATAGGCATGCAAGGAGCCATTTCAACATGCCTACAAGATGCAAAGGAATTACACTTCTTGGGTAGGTGGGAAGTGTAACATCCAAATGAATATGCATTTAGGAATCTTTCTTAGATGTTCACGTGATGCATAGATGTTTATGCGTCATGTCGTTATCTACGAAAAATATTCACTTTAGCGACTAAGAACAAACATGTTCAGGACAAAATTAAGGTTAGGTGAAGGTGACATTGCATTATCAAATTTAATTAATCTAAAGGGGGGTTAATGGAATGTGAATTGCATAGAGTTCAATTTTTTAGCATTTCAACTTCTAAGGTGGTAATTGATCACTCTCCCACCTCTTCGTGAGAGAAACTCCAACTCGAATAAAAAATAGATTTCATCTATTTGTTCATATCATGCAAATTTTGGGCATTCTAGTAATAAGTGATGCTTTGAAAATAAATTTATAATGGTTAATTCAATTATATGGAAATCATGTAGATCTATAAAAAATAATAAATTTGTTATTATGGTGTTTCTCCCTGCTATATGGTGTTCATACCATCATATGATGCTCATTTCAATGAATGGGGGAACAAAAAAAATTTGTGCGCAGCCATATTTCACTAATGGGGAGAAACATGATATTAGTCACAAATAGCTATCCTTATCCATACACTTTCTTAGGGAAAGGATATGTAGGCCTTCTAATGTGTGTATCATTTTTAAAGAATACCCTCTTCATCAATTATCTTCTTAAAAAATGTGTCGAAAGTACACTAACATTTTAAGGGGGGCATATTCCCCTAGCTATTGTGGAATCTTCTAAGAATTTAAATCATGTGCTCCTTTAGTGGTGATATTATTCATGATATCCCCTAAGGTACATCTCCCTAGAATTCAATCATGTGCCCCTTTAGTGGTGGTATTATGCATGATATCCCCTAAGGTGTGAGCTTGCAATTCAATCATGTGTCCCTTTAGTGGTTGTGTTATGTATGATATCCCCTGAGCTAGCCTTTATATCCATGTGGTACCCCATCAGTGGTGATATTATACATGATCTCCACTAAGGGGAGGCTTTCCAAAATTGTTCATATGTATCCTTTGTGGTGGTGTTATTTACAATGCTCCATGAGGCATTGCTTTATGATTGGATGCTTGTAATGTTAAGAATTTGTACTCTTGAGGTGGTTCATCCCTTGCAACATTAAAAAAAATTACACGCCTTGAGTTGATTCAATTCTTTTGAGGTTAAACAGTCCCTCATGATGTTAAGCTTTTATATTCTCCCTAAGGCATTATTTGGAAAATTGTCCATGTGTTTAGCATAATGTAGGTTGATAATTCATGCACTTGAGCATTTTTACATTACCACCTAGAATAACGCAACTTTCTTTCTAGTGGAGCTATGTGTCTCATGAGTAAACTAGCATAAAATAGCTAGCATAGCATAGCTTGCTAGCCTTGTGATACCCACCATATTACATGGGAATATAACATAGTAGAGTTTTCTAGCTAGTGGATCTATGTAGCTCATGAGTGAGCTATCATAAAATAGGTTGCAAGTCCTTATGATAGGACCATTTTTCTAATACCACATTCAAGTAATGATGTTTTATATTTGAGAAAAAAATAATATTCGGGTCTCTTTACCTTACCAAGTGTGTTTACTTTTTATTATGTTTGAATTGTGTTTACGTTATGTCTTATTGTGTTTGCATCATGCAATGTTTAAATTATGTTTCTTTTTACAATATGGTAGTTAGTGTGTCTTCATTGTGAATGCTTTGTTTTTGTCATGTTGCATTGCACTTTATGTGTGCGTGTTCAATTCGTTTTACATGTTTGTTTTAATGTTTAGATAAATGAACCCTTCTTGGCTTATTCTTACTTTAGTGTGAGAATGAGCATATATCATACTCTCACTAAAGTGGGGAATAAATTTAGCATCATAAATTATCGCCCTTGAAAATTTCACGCAAGGTTTAGCTCCCCTCTATGTGTCTACACTTAATTATTATTTAATCTACCCTTTTTATGATCATATTTAGAAAATCAATTTCAAATTTGAAGGTCTACATTCTCAAGTCTAGGATGCCAATGCCATTGTCCAGCTAATTCAAGATCAAATTTATATATTAGTTTCCTTTGAGTCTGCACTCTACTACTTTTTACTTCATTATTGTTTTTTTCCTAAAATCATAACAATTCATCATAGTTGCATAATTAACCTAGATGCATATTTTCATCTTCGAATTTTAGTCAATTATCAATCAATCAATCAATCCCCAAAGAAAGAATCAAAACACTAATCCACCATTTTTGCTCTTTCATAGTGGTTAGTAGCCAAGTGGTTGTTTGTGATCATTTTTGTTCCTTCTGTTGTGATGCAGTACAAGGTGTGATTTAGACTTTAGATTAATTTTTCCTACATCACGAGTATACTTATTTGGTTGTTATTTTTTAAAGTTGGTATTCTCAACATGACTAAGGTGGAGGCTATATATATTCTATGAAACTCATTGAACCATGATAACTCTCCCCCTCTTTAGATATTTCAAGGGATTTTAGTTAGGCAATCTTTTTATTTTTTGGGAGTTAAAGCACATCATTATTTTTATCCTTTTCATTGTTTCAATATAGTAGAAGAATGCTTAGCTATTAAAATATTTCTCAACAAAATGATTGCAAAGCTTTTACCCTTTAACATCCTCACCATAGCTAATAAATATTCATTTTATAATATTTTTCTTCAAATTTAACCTCTTATCCCTATTATGATGAGTGTATTCCTCACAATCAAAAAATCTAATGTGTCTCAATGAAATGTTTTGTCCTAGCTATATAGGTCTATAGTTGTCTTATCAACAAGAGCTAATGAAATAGACTTATTTACCTAGTAAAACTTCATAGGAATTGCTTCTACCAAAAAATAAAATTCCAAGATTTCCCCACTAAGCATACTCTTAGCCCTGTTTATGAATAATCTATAAATTATTTTTAAAAACCCATTCTATTGAAGGGTGTATGGAGTTCTATAATATATTACTATTTCATGATCTCTATAACCTACCAAAATCTATTGAATAAAAGTAATCATTATTATTATTAGTCCTCAAAATATTAATTATTTTAAATCAATATGATTTTCTATAGGAGCTTTGAAATATTTAAATATACTAATGACTTCATATTTTCTCCTAAAAAAGTATACGCATGTCATTATACTATAGTCATTAATGAATGAAAAATAATAAATAAATTTTTTAATTGAAAATAATTAACAAGACAAAAAAATGTTAGAATTTGTCAAGTCCAATATCCCATAAGATTTATGAGAACTATGTAGTAAAAATGAACATGATTTTTATTTTCAATAATCATACATTTTGCAAACATCCAACTCAAGTTTATAACTATTTAACCCCTCAACAAGACTTATTTTTCAATTTTCTCAAACTAGTCTACCCAATGCGGCCCATCCTTTGCTAGCATAATATAATTACTTTACAAGAAGTTTATTTTCCAAAGCATGAGAAACCTTATGTTCCAAAAATTTATGAGCTTTTGAAGCAGATATAATATATCCTCTTTGCTAATAATTCTAAATGTGGAGGTAAATATTTTATGGATCTCCTCATTGTAGTAACAAAAGAACTATTAGCACATAACTATATATGCATCTAGCTAAAATAGGGTTCCTAATAAGAAAAATTGCAATAACGTAACCTATCTCACCATCTTGAACCCTCCAGTTGATAAAATAACACACACACTTAAATCATTGGATTTACTTACAAAAGGTAGGTTTTGTGGAATTTATCCCCTTCACTCATCTATTAGGAAATATAATCAATACTCTTCCATAACCAAAAATCATCAAATGAGAGTTGTCTCCAAGGTGTAGCTTCTTTGCACCATCATATTATTTCTATTTTTTAAACCATTATTGATGTCAATTTGTGTCAAGAAATGCACTATATTCAATTAGCCATACACCTTATGATGCATGTACAACCAATGTTGCAACAAAGGATCACCATCATCTTGGGAAGACTTCTTGATCTCATAATTGCAATGTCTATTTTTTTTCCTCCTTATATTCTCTTCAATAATTTCATGTAATGTCATAATTACAATATTTTTTCTTTGAATTAATGAGATATTTAGATCTCTAATGGAATTTATATCTAAATTTATCTTTCTTCAAGTGTCCTTCTTTCCTTTTTCTTTCATTCTACCATGAATAGCTAGGGACTTCTTAACAAATGTAGAAGTCTTTCCTTGCATATTTGAAAATAAATAATGCCACCACGTCATCTATTTCCAAATTTGTAGTACTTATCCCAATAGCCATAATAATATGGTCACATTAATTTGAAAAGGAACAAAAATAATTCATGCAATGATCATCCTCCTCTATATTTCCTACACTATAGTGCAAATTGGTAGCAACCATGTTCAACACATGTATATGTTTGGACATAGAGCCACCATGCTCCATCCTAATTATATACAACTTCATTCTTAAAAATAATTTATTTAGCATAGATTTATCTTACTGCAAATCTCTCAATTTCTTCCAAATAAGTGATGTGATGGCCTATTCATATACATTCAACAACATTTAACCAACAAAATAGTCTAATGAGATTCTTAAATTTTTTGAATCCACCTTTTCCTAATGTCCTTGTGATAGCAATAGATTTGGCTTAACTACTATAGACCATGGATCTCTATCCATGAAAATATCATCCATCTTGAGATACCAAAAGCTCAAATTTTGTGCCTAAGGATTTCTCCTTTTCCATTCAGTATATGTTTTCCATCTCTTCCTACAATAAGATCAAACCCTTATGTGCAAGCTCTCTCAAACAAAGATTTACACAAGAGTGATTGTACCCAACACCTATAGTTTGAGGTGATTAGGCTTTGATACTAACTGCAAGGAACTAAGGTATTTATAAATTATTCCTAAACTAATTGTATAGGATAGTATTGTGCAAATTTTTTATATTTATAATGAGAGAAAGGATAAACACATATAAACATAAAAAAAACCATATCATAACATAGATGTACATGGGGAAACCCTTTTAGGAGAGACCCCACACTCTAAAGAAATAAAAAATTGATGCTCATTAATTTTAACACAAATATAATACCCTTGGAAATCATCAAGATTTTATAGGAGTATCACCAAGTATAGATATAAAGTAATTCTAGCAACATAATAGTATCTACAAATTCACTATCAACACCTCTATCTCAAGCACCCTATAAATAGTAGTACACATGACCATCAAATGATATTACAAAAAGATGATCTTGTAAGGAAGCTAAGGTAGTGGAACAACTTCCTACATTAATCTTGAGAGGAGAAAAATGCAAAACTTTACAGATCTTTAACAGTTACAAAAACTTAAACAGAAATAAACACAAAAATCATGCATACCACAACATAATGATTTACGGGGAAAAACCTTTTGGGGAAAAACCCCACACTCCAAAAGCCACCCAATATATTATTCAAAAATCAAATGATTACAATATACTTGCATGGCAATCTTTTCACAAGAGTATCACCACCAAAGATCAACAAACAACACAGACCGCTATCAGACTCTCAGAATACACCGTCGTCTACATACATCCCAGCTGCTTATAACAAGCTTTTTGGAACCTTCTAGAATTAGGGTTTTACAAGGTTATTTTTCATTTGACGTGTTAACGGAAAAACCTTGATGTGTCAGCGAAAAAAGAACCTTGACGTGTTAGTGGGAAAAAACCTTGATGTGTGAGGGGAAAACCTTGACATGTCAGTGAAAAAAAATTGCATGATCAGTCGACACATACCAACATACATCCTATCAACAACAAACCATATATAATTGCAAGGTTGGGAAACATTTTCCCAACAGATCTAAAACCACAAAAAAAAAGTGGCACCCAAATACTTCGTTAGAAACTCAATACCCAAATCACAAGATGAATTCATAGACTTCAAAGAACATAATCCTTCCACCTATCATAAATGCATTCATAAATTACTCATAAAATTAGGATTTCCATTTTGGTTTCATTATCTCAACTCAAAGAGGACTTATGACACATCATAACATGCATCATAAGTTGGTCAATAAGTGTAACTCTCTTTTACAACTCTTTTCTATGTCCTATATAATTTTAGATTTTCAGTGTAATACATTCAACTTTTATAGACTATAACTTTTGATCAAAGAGGTTACTGTGGTCTTTTTTCAAATTATAGAGATCAAAAAGATCTACATAACAAGCATCTTTGGAAGCAATGCCGAGCAACCCAATTTTATTAATTTATCCAAAAATAAAGTCTGTAGCCTAGAAAATGAGTGTTTATGTTTCATAGTTTGAAAATTGTGTTCTCAAAATGCTCAATATTACAAACAAGGTTGAGACACCTTTCCTAACATTTTCAATAGTTCTTACCATAGCAAGAATCTACCTTGATATAGTACTTGAGAAGAAAAATAATCTCAATCTTCAGTGACATAGACACTCAACTTAGTGGAGAGTACAATAATTATCAATACAAACCAATTAAGTTTGGATAGAACCCTTATTCTAAGAAAGGTAGCAAATACCACAAGTTCCTTACTATTAACCATAAGTTTATTTGACAATACCTCAAAGAAAGTTTCTTATAAATTTTCATAACCTATCATAATCAATTAAGATGAGACTTAACAATAGAAATAAAATCTGAATGCAACTTAAAATTTTGATAGAAACTCATAGAACTTATAAAGATAAAAAATAAATTGATTCTAAAATGCAATCTTCGTAATCAAAAACTTTGAAAAAGAAATAATAAAAGGAAATCAGTAAAATGAAGAACTTTAAAAGAATCTAAAACTTGATCTTTTCAATCCAAAACTTTGAAACGAATTAAAACATGCCAACAAGAGAAAGTGATTTGGTACTAAAAAAGATATATTTTCAAACAACTAGGTCCCATGCCATACTGCTAATGGGTGCCGGGCATGATTTCAAAAGAAAATGGGATTTACTAAGAAATTAAACATGTGTCCCATTGTTGGAAAGCTATTGACTGGGGACAAGTTATTCGATCAAATCTACGCTTTATTGACTAGAAAAACAAAGAGGAAAGACGTGAAATTAGAATACCATTTCCTTTCTAATCATTACACCTGTCTATTTCCACATTGATTAACATAGCTGGAGGGACACTGGTACACTCCATGAAACACAAAGCAAAGAACTAGAAATTTTTGGTTTTTAATAGGACACGCCTACAATCCTATTTATTCTGTATAATGAAAAGTACGATATAGATATATCGATATACAGTAGTTTAGTACAGTTCAAAAATTGTATTTCCATGTTATTATTATTAGAATGCAAGATTGAGACAGTTTTAGTAACATTGTCATCAATAAAGAAAACATAGTAATAAAATTTTCTAAATGAAGTAACATTCACAAGATCAAAAACATCATTATGGATAACCTCTACTAATCTATTTTCTCTTGCTACTACAGTTAAACTTTAGTTTAGTCTATTTACAAGGAACATGATGCTCAAACAATTAAAATCCATAAAATAATTATAGACGATCCATCAACAAAAAATTAACTAGCGTGTTAATCCCCTTTTCACTAATTTAACACATCTTGTAGTGTCTCAAAATACTTGAATATGAGTTTTTAATTACATGGGATAAAATGCAATTAGTAGATGCATCAATCTTGAACAAAGTGTCACATGGATATCCCTTAACTAGCACCAAATTCTCTCTAGCCAACCTACAATAACTACTATAAGATGTGTCATTCACTCCAACATCATTCATTTTAGAAATTGAAAAAAAAAAAGTTATGTGAATGCTTGGATGTACAAGACATCTATTAGATATTTTACTCTCCCATCATTTAACATAAGTTTTACCTTAACTTTTCCAACAATCTAATATAAATTATTATTACTAAGGAACATGCCACCTGGGCATTATATGATTTACATATAAAGAAAACCACTCCTGATTTAATGATTCATATGATATGAGGCACCTAAATCAACAAAGCATCAGTCATCACTAGCAAAGTTAGTTGAAAGAAATAAATGATTGCTTTCATTATTAGATGATTTATAATTAAAGGAACCTTTAGAAAACTTCTTATTAAATATATATGCTCCTTTATATAGACCCATTTTCCTCACTTATAATATTTAACACTGTTGGTGTTGAGAAAGCTCGCCTCACAGACCCCGAAGATCACCTGCATGCAAATACCTTGTCACAAAAAGAAGACATTCCAGACAAAAGGGAAAGGTGCTCTGAAAGCTGAAAATGTATTAATCAGAGAGAATGACAAAATACAATGATCAATCCTTATAAAAGGAGATTGTGCAACCCTAAAGAAACCCTAATAGGTAGACATTTAATAATTAATATAATTATTAAATGTCACAATATGAAAACTAAAGTGAAATATTAAGAGAGGAATTAAGGTAACTTAATTAACATAATTAAGTTAAAACCTTTACTCTAACACCCCCCCTTAAGATGAGCAAGAGTGCAGCTACAAACATGTGCAAGAAATCAAAGGTAACTACAATGCATGAAAGAAAATAAGGTTCCCGACAACTAGGCCTGATCAGGTAACCAAATACAACCACATCTCTGTAAAGTGGAGAAAGGGAGAAAACCCCATGGGAAAAAAACTCCCCCCCAAAAAGAGAGAAAATAAAAGAATGAAATGCACTAATGAAAGAAGGATAGGAGGTGGATTACATGATACCCCCCATAGACAACTTCTATCATATAAGTACATATACAATGGTCTCCATAGGAGAGATATAAAGAGAGAAGAAGGCCCCCCCACAATGAAGAAACTCATGTTTCAATGGTGGATGCCTGATGTAGAATCCAAAAAGAGATCCTGAAGAGGCAAATAACATTCCTCTCCTTGGGAAGAAATGAATCCAAAGGATGATGTCGAAGAAACCCTATGAAGAGTGATGCACCAATCTGTCTCAAGATGTGTACGATGATAGGATGTTGAGGAATCTCTTTGTCTGAACTGAAACAAATGATGCCAAATCCAAACTGATGTGGAGAATCCTCAAATGCAACCTTTGAATCCATAGGGGCCAATGTGGTGATACTAATGTCATCAAGAATAATAGATGATACATGTATAATCTCAGTCTAAAGAGTAGGAACTATGAGACAAGCCTTTCATCCATCAAAACATGTAAGGGTGTCTAAATACTCAAGCTCCTCTAAAGTATCATGATAAAAGGGTGTATTATCTCTCCAAGTAATGCATAAGAGATAATCTGAAGTAGGATCCTCTGGGAATGGAGAGAGATTAGGGTCTCCATAGATCTCCCAAAGATGTGTCCAAAGTGGGTGGGGACAATCAATGTATGATATAGCGCACACAGTGTCATCATC
Organism: Sequoia sempervirens; assembly: GCA_007258455.2. Lineage (NCBI taxonomy): Eukaryota > Viridiplantae > Streptophyta > Pinopsida > Cupressales > Cupressaceae > Sequoia > Sequoia sempervirens. The sequence continues at coordinate 93,463,005 of VDFB02075321.1, read as the reverse complement.
AACACTAGACAATATAAGTCCTACTATGTGATCTCTAATGATATCCCAAGGTATTTTTCCCTTTGAAGTGGTTGGTTCAGGTATGAGATCATACAAATAAGGAAAAATATTAAACCACCTACAATGTGTAAGTATGCCCTTTGCCCATCACTCATAATTACCTCGTTCCAGAATTAAAACTGAAGGGTGAGTAGAAAAACCCATGATAACTCTTCAAATTAAAAAATATGAGAAAATTGACCTTACAGCATGTAGATCAAATGAAATAGAGCCTAACGATGGAAATAGGAGGTTCCCAAGTGCCGAAACATCCAAGTAATTAAGCAAACTATGAAAACACAAAACGTTGAATTAAATATACTTGAGGAAAAATCTAGGAAAATAAGTTTCATCATTGTGTAGAGCACTAAACCAGCTTTTTAACGCCTATTCTTTTTCGCAAAATAGAGCTCAAACACAAAAGTTACGTCCCCCGAAGTGTAAAAAAAAAGTTTTGACTTTGACTAGCAAAAAATGTAGCAAAATAGAAAAAAAAAAAAAAAACCTCTATCAACAGATCGGGCTTAGAACCATTTTTCTGAAGCCTATTCATTTTCGAAAATCTGAGCTCGGACGTCCATTTTACACCCAATTTACTGAAAGTTGCTCAAAATAGCCCTTGGTCACATGCACGACCAGGGGGCTATGACTTGGGGCTGTCAACGAGCTCCTGGTCCCTGATATGACCAAGTGCCAGATTTGAGGGGGTTGGCTGAGCTGGTGGCATGCGGGCGGTGCACGGGTGGGGTGCCGGTTGTGGGCGGGTGGCCGCATGGCGGAGGGGAAGGTCGGCAGCTATTGGCTTGCCTTGGGGGAAGAATTTTTTTGTTTTGCTTCAACTGTGTCTAAATTGGACAAAATTTATATGAAAATAGGGGTTTATGGGCTCTGCGGACTTAATGGCAAGGTCCATTTTATCTAAAAATACCCAAAAAATTAGGTGACCCCTAGATCCACAAAAAAAGACAATCTAGATTGAAACCCTTGCACAAAAAGATGTTGTGAGAGAATATCCTCAAATCACGAACAGGAAGCCATAGGTCTAGAGCTCTGATACCATGTTGAAGTTGAGAAATCTCACCTCACAGACCTCGAAGATCACCTGCATGCAAATAACTTGTCAGAGAAAGAAGAGATTCCAGACAAAAGGAAAAGGTGCTCTGAAAGTTGAAAATGTATTAATGAGAGAGAAAGATAAAATACACATTTGATCAATCCTTATCAAAGGAGATTGTGCAACCCTAAAGAAACCCTAATAGGTAGACATTTAATAATTAATATAATTATTAAATGTCACAATATGAAAAATAAAGTGAAATCTTAAGAGAGGAGTAAAGGTAACTTAATTAACATAATTAAGTTAAAACCTTTACTCTCACAAACACTACCCTTACTAGGAATTTTGTATTATTCTTTTCACTTGGCCCTCTCCTTATCCCACCTTTTCTTACCATCATTTCCTTGACTCTACCATGTATTGCGTCTTTAGAACCCTCATCCATGGATTTCTATCATTTCTTCACTATGAAAATTTGCAACAAGGGCATCTATTTTGGGATCTATAATTGAACTACTCAATGCAACAGTTAGATTATACCAAGATATAAGTACTTAAAAAAAGTAACAATGTGCACTTGTCCTCCTCTTCTAGTGTAACATCAACACTACCTAGCTAACTAAAATTATGACAAATAATTTAAATGCTTAGTTTTAGAGTATCTTTCTCTCATTTTTAAGCAATAAAAATTTCCTGTTAAATGCACTTTATTTTCTACACTCTATATTTGATATATCTCACTAATTCTCTTCCAATATTAGAAGAGGCAGCATCTAATAAAGATTCAGACCAAAAATGACAGTGCATAATCATGTGATTTCCCATCATTTTTATCTATTTTTTTCCGATATTAATCAATAAAATATACAACACTAGACTATATGTGTTATTTTGATTTTATGCTACTACTAATATTTTTCTCTTTTTTAATAATACTTATTTTATTTTTTTGCAATGTTAATAGTTTGCTAATATGCAAATATTTTTTATAAAAATATTAAATCCCTTTTGTTAGTATGAAATACAGTTTGAGAATATTTGGCACCTTTGTTTATGTTGATAAATATGTATGAATACAAACATATAGATCAGCATCACTATTAATGAATATATATGAATACAAACATATAGAGCAACATTTGTTCTCAACAAGGCACCCAAGGGTAACCCTGGGCCTGGAGCTTGTGGGGGGGTGTTGAGGAATGAGGATGGTAGGCTCTTAGGCATGGTGGCACTCCTGTTGGGAAATCAAACAAATCACTATGCTGAGGTAGAGGCTATGTTTATAAGCATCAAATATGTTGTGGATAGGGGTTACTCTAAAATATGGGTAGAATGTGACTCTTTAAACATCATCAATTATCTACATGGCACCCATAAGCCCAGTTCGAATGTTGATCAATTCATAAAGGATACTATAATCATGTTAAGTTCTTGTGAAGAGACCCTTGTATCTCACATTTTTCGAGAAGGTAATTCACTCGAAGATTTTTTCGCTAATGAGGTTGTTAGGCTAGATGAGTATCAAGCATGGGAGGAAGGCTCTCTCCTTTTTGAGAAAGCTAGGATCTTAATGAGAAATGATGGTTTTTTTTTAGCCTATGTGGTGGCATCATTTAATCTTTAGTACCAATTCGCGACGCACACGCTTTGTGGGTTTTGTTTGGCTTGTTGGCTATCAAATGAATAGTAATTGCAATGGTTTTCTACTTCTAGTTTTTGAGGAAATAGAAGGTGATAGGAGCATAATTGAGTCACATTATTGTGCGAGCCTCAGGAAGAAGAAGAAAATTTGGAGGATTCTCTAGCATGGGAATTTTATGTCGTTCTTAGAAAGATTGCTTGGTTATGACCCGAATGCTTCGACGGATATTTTTTCTTGTTGGAATAGCTGCAAACATTAGATAAAGGGCTTGGTAGTTGATATCAATGAGGAGCTGATTGCTACTATGACTGGGTTGTCGATGGTTGGTCGTAAGTTCTATAAGGACAAGAAGAGTAACGAGGAAGCAATGGATCAATTCTTCAAAGAAGATAAACTTAAAAAAATTATCAAAATGGAAAGTTGGGGCTATGATTGGAAGTATCTCAAGAAGGTATGGGAAAATATTGCGGAGGTGATAATGCAGTATGTGACTTTGGAAGGCATGTTCACTGTAGTCCTTTGCCATCATTTTACTCTTTTAAACCATTTTAAACATGGGCTATTTATTTCCTTTCCATTTTTTGTTGTCTTCCATTGAGGTCTTTGTTTATGCTCACTTAAAAAATAGGAGGTCTTCGGTCCTCCATGAGGGTGTCATTCTTTTAATAATGGAGCATGTTAAAGCCCTTGTCCCTACCTCTGCAATTAATGGTAAGGAGAAGATTTTGAGTGAAGCTTTTGGCTCTTCTGGCTCAGATACTAGCATTGTTAAGGAAGAGGAGTGGAATGAAGAGGACGAGGATGGTTTGCCAACCCACGTGGCTACCTCCTTGAAAAAAATGAAGAAGGGTAGCCTTAAAATCAAATGAGAAGCTAAGCGCCTTATTTTGAATGAGTTGGATTCCCATTCTAATCACGAGGATACAGAAGTGGGCTCTGGAAATTCCACACCAAAGAACAAAGCTTTGGATGTTGGCGAGGGTGACATTGTGGTTGGTGGTAAAGAGGAGGGAATGTAGGAAAATGTGATGACAATGGAGGAAAAGGATAAGCTAAGAAGGGTTTCCAAACACATTTCCATGTTGAAGAACCAGGTCTTGAAAGATACGGTTAAGGTTACCATGTTGCTTTGAGAGGAGAATGGTTTTGAAGAGAAGGTAGTGGAAATCAATGACTCCCCAATTCATAGCTCTCCCAATGTGGACCTGGAGGGCGAGAATAAGGTTCAAGAGGAGGATGTGGAGCAGAAGTGTGTGAAATCAGAGCCTCTAAAGGTAAATCCCATTTTTGAGGAATTTTCCAATCTCAATGATGATTCCACCTCCCTATGATTTCAAATCCCTGTGTGAAGAGCGCTTGGTTGCTTTAGAAGCCAAGATATTGGACACTAATGCAGATATGAAGAGGCTTCTCTATGCTTGTCACATTTCGATGAAGAATAGTACAAAATATTTGGAAGTCTTGTTTTGTAAAATTAGTGAGCTCGAGGATGACCAACTATATTTTTCTGAGTGAACGGAGAAAGAACACTTGGCCAAAGGTAAAGGGAAAAAACATGCGAACGATGAAGGTAAAGGCCTTGCCACTAGAGGGATAGCTAACTGTAAGAAGTTCTTTGAAGCTAATAAAAAAGAATTGTTGGAAATGATTGAAACACATAGAAGCCAGGAGCTTGAGGTGGCCAACACCTTAAGCAGTATAAAATAGTGTCCTATTTGTTTGTTTGTTTTTTTTTGGTGTGATTTTTTGCTATTGGGTCTCAATTTGTTTCTTGTTTTTTTTCCATTTTGTTGTTGTTGGGTGTTGTTGATAGTTTACTATTATATCTTTCGAGTAGTATTTTGTTTCTTTTGATGTCTTGGGTGTTGGGCTCTATCGGTGTTTTAACGTAGTACCTCTTGAGCAACATTTTGTAAGTTAAGTTGTAAAGGGTTTTGGTTCCCTTCTGTTGAACATTCAAAATAGTGAGAGGGGAGGAGTGAATTAGTATTCCACAAAACCATAATAAAATCCACTCAAACATTATCACAATTTTGATTGAATCAACAAGAGGGAACATAGAAACAAGTCAAAGCAACCATACACATGAACAAATGGATTTTTATGTGGAAAATCCAAAAAAGGAAAAACCACGTTGATGGTTAGCTCACAATATATTATATCCTGATACAAAATATTATGGGGCTCATTGCCAGGACTCACTATCCTTAAAAATACTCGCTGCCTGAGTACAAAAGATGGCTAACAGCCAAGATTACAAAGATAGTGGTGCACTACTAAAAGATTGAACTAATAGAATACACCTTCAATGTGCAAGGTTTAGTTCCACTAAAGCTCAAAATAAAAAGTACTGCCTCACATAGCAATTGCTCAACAAAATTGTACTAATCACAACTAATAAAGCATTTAGGCTCTGATCTTCTCCTTTGTTCACAAATACTTCTCCTTCTTGCTCACTTATATATCTCTCTTCTATATTTCATCTTATGTATACACAAGTATATCTTATTCATCAATTAGGTCAGCCTAATTAGATGAAGACAAAATAATGAAAACCTTCTTCGTCAACACCAAATAATAATTATACATTTTATCCACATATTGCATTATACCAAGTCATCTAACATCTATAAAACATAACTAGTCTACATAATATATTGCATTCACTAAGTCTACCAAGACTAGAGCTTAATTATCCAAACCAACAAATAATCCTCAAAGAAAACACCTTCTAAATATGAGAACACATTAATTTCCTATCATACTACCAACAAGGAGACTATCAATAAAATCGCAACATAAGAATGTTCACTTTAGTAGAATGCAGAGTCTCCCACACAATATGCCACACAAAAAACAATAGTAGGATACATAGTTAAACTCTGTCAGGGATAGCTTTTTGCTCACAAAAAAAGATGTCTCAAGATCCATGATATAGTTGTCTGAATGAGTCAAGAAAACATGGTTAAGAGAGTAGAGTCATATAAGATCTTGCGGTGAATTCTGGACTCAAATACTAACACACCGATCCATCACAAAAGAGTATTACTAGCAGAGAACAACTTCTCGTAAACCAAGTAGTCTTCCCATATAGTTATCACCATGTTGAAATCAATGACAACATAACATAACCATCCATACTTCATGCTCATTTTGCAAGGCTTCCAACAATCTCCCCCTTTGGCATTGATGGCAACATGCATGACAAAAACATTTTACAGTATACCACAACTGAATAATCTAAATACTCCCCTATCAAAACTGTTCTTCACAAAAATGTTTTTCCTCTAAATCTCTATCTCTTCATCTCTTTATCTCTCCCCCTTTGGAATCAATGAAAAAGGAAGGGGTCCGGTATACATGTAAATATGCATCAAAATGTAACTAGAAAAATGTGAACACAACCTAGAATTAACCTAAAGAAGAATCTCTGAGACTCTCCAGGATAGCCTTCCACGACGCTTTACCTTCTTCCCATCAAAATTTTGCATTGACAAGAGTCTTGTAAAATAGCTCAAGTTATTTAAAGACTCTACACCATCTGTTAAAGTATTGGGACTAAGATTGATCTATGATAATTCACCAATACAACCAAGAGCACTAGAAATAGTAGAATGTTCCTTGACTACCTCAAGGACAAAAGCTCAAGTGACAAGATAGGAACATAAAGGAGTTTTCATATATTTTATAATTTATGTTGATAAAAATAAGGGAGTTATAGGAACTGAAAGAGTAGGCTATAGAGATTCCCTAGATAAACCAGCAAGCTCTCAACCAAGGACAATATCACAAAGCATGGATGTCCTCGCAACACGTTGTAGTCTTGTACTAACTAAAAATTAAGTTTGTCATAGAAAAAAATTTAGAACTAGCTAACTATTCAATCACTAAAACCTTTGGGAAATTCACTTAAGATCACAAAATGATAAAAATAAATAGAATAATGGAAATAAAAATAAACTAGGCTAAATGGAAAAGAAATGAGATAAATGGAAAGAAGAAAGGAGATACTAGTAAGATGTCCTCAAATGAAGCTTCCCACAATATTGCAACTTTGAAACTTGCACACATGGGAACAAGAAAATGGTTGGGGCTAATTTAGGGGCTTGCCTTCATCAAACTGTGACATAGGTGTTCCCACCTCCACATATAGCCAAATAGATAAGGATAGATAAAAAGATAATAGATGAGATAAATAAAACACACATCTTAAAATAATATGTTATCAAATAAGATTATAATGCAATAATAAATCTACAATTACCCTCCTTTAGCAAGAAAGAGTTCTGAAAAGAAGAGCAGCAACCTCCAAGAGGTACTAGGAATTCCAAAGTGTTAATATAGAGAGCCAAAGTGAAAGGGAGCTTGAAAGAATGGATAGAAAGATAGAATTCAAATGAATGAATGGGAGAATATTGCAAGCTAGATTGAATGAGAATGAATAGAATGAAAAAATAAGAGTATGGAAGGAGTATAGGCATGCAAGGAGCCATTTCAACATGCCTATAAGATGCAAAGGAATTACACTTCTTAGGTAGGTGGGAAGTGTAACATCAAAAGGGCTATGCATTTAGGAATCTTTCTTAGATGTTCACGTGATGCACAGATGTCTATGCGTCATGTGGTTTTCTACGAAAAATATTCACTTTAGCGACCAAGAACAAACATGTTAAGGAAAAAATTAAGTTTAGGTGAAGGTGGCATTGCATTATCAAATTTAATTAATCTAAAAGAGGGTTAATGGAATGTGAATTGCATAGAGTGCAATTTTTCAGCATTTCAACTTCTAAGGTGGGAATTGATCACTCTCCCACCTCTTCGTCAGAGAAACTCCAACAAGAATAAAAAATAGATTTCATCTGTTTTCTCATATCATGAAAATTTTGGGCATCCTAGTAATGAGTTATGCTTTGAAAATAATTTTATAATGGTTAATTCAATTATATGGATATCATGTAGATCTATACAAAATAATAAATTAGTTATTATGGTGTTTCTCCCTGGTATATGGTGTTCATGCCATCATATGATGCTCATTTCAATGAATGGGGGAACAAAAAAATTTTGTCTGTAGCCATATTTCACTAATGGGGAGAAACATGATAATAGTCGCAAATAGCTATCCTTATCCATACACTTTCTCAAGGAAAGGATATGTAGGCCTTCTAAGGTGTGTATCCTTTCTAAAGGATCCCCTCTTGATCAATTATCTTCTTAAAAAATGTGTAGAAAGTACACTAACATTTTAAGGGAGGCATATTCCCCTAGCTCTTGTGGAGTCTTCTAAGAATTTAAATCATGTGCCCCTTTAGTGGCGATATTATGCATGATATCCCCTAAGGTAAATCTCCCTATAATTCAATCATGTGCCCCTTTAGTGGTGGTATTATGCATGATATCCCCTAAGGTGTGAGCTTTCAATTCAATCATGTGCCCCTTTAGAGGTTGTGTTATGTATGATATCCCCTGAGGTAGCCTTTATATCCACGTGGTACCGCATCAGTGGTGATATTATACATGATCTCCACTAAGGTGAGGCTTTCCAAAAAATTTCATATGTATCCTTTGTGGTGGTGTTATTTATAATGGTCCATGAGGCATGGCTTTATGATTGGATGCTTGTGATATTAAGAATTTGTACCCTTGAGGTGGTTCATCCCTTGCGACATTAAAAAAATTACACCCCTTGAGGTGACTCATTTCTTGTGAGGTTAAATAGTCCCTCATGATGTTAAGCTTTTCTATTCTCCTTGGGGCATTATTAGGAAAATTGTCCATGTATTTATCATAATGTAGCTTGATAATTCATGCACTTGGGCAGTTTTACATGACCACCTAGAATAACACAACTTGCTTTCTAGTGGAGCTATGTGTGTCATGAGTAAACTAGCACAAAATAGCTAGCATAGCATAGCTTGCTAGCCTTTTGAAACCCACCATATTGCATTGGAATATAGAATAGTATAGTTTTCTAGCTAGTGGATCTATGTAGCTCATGAGTGAGCTATCATAACATAGGTTGCAAGTCCTTATGATAGGACCATTTTTCTAATACCACATTCAAGTAATGATGTTTTATATTTGAGAAACAAATAATATCGGGGTCTCTTTACCTTACCAACTCAGATCATTTTTAGTGTACTAACCAAGTGTGTTTATTTTTTATTATGTTTGAATTTTGTTTACATTATGTCTTCATTGTGTTTGCATATGTAATGTTTAAATTATGTTTCTTTTTACAATATGGTAGTTAGTGTTTCTTCATTGTGTATGCTTTGTGTTGTCATGTTGCATTACACTTTATGTGTGCATGTTCAATTGGTTTTACATTTTTGTTTTAGTGTTTAGATAAATGAACCCTTCTTGGCATCTCCTTACTTTAGTGTGAGCATGAGCATATTTCATACTCTCACTAAAGTGGGGAATAAATTTAGCATCATAAATTATCACCCTTGACAATTTCACACAAGGTTTAGCTCCCCTGTATGTGTCTACACTTAATAATTATTTAATCTGCCCTTTTTATGATCATATTTAGAAAATAAATTTCAAATTTGAAGTTCTACATTCTCAAGTCTAGGATGCCAATGCCATTGTCTAGCTAATTCAAGATCAAATTTTTGTGTTAGTTTCCTCTGAGTCTGCACTCTACTACTTTGTACTTCATTATTTATTTTTCTTAAAATCATAACAATTCATCATAGTTGCATAATTAACCTAGATGCATATTTTCATCTTCGAAATGTAGTCAATTATCAAGCAATCAATCAATCCCCAAAGAAAGAACCAAAACACTAATCTACCATTTGGCTCTTTCATAGTGGTTAGTAGCCAAGTGGTTCTTTGTGATCATTTTTGTTCCTTCCATTGTGATGCAGTACAAGCTGTGATTTAGACCTTAGATCCCTTTTTCCTACATCACGAGTATACTTATTTGGTTGTTATTTTTTGAATTTGGTATTCTCGACATGACTAAAGTGGAGGCTATATATCTTCTATGAAACTCATTGAACTATGATAACTCTCCTCCTCTTTAGATATTTCATGGGATTTTAGTTAGACATTCTTTTTCTTTTTTTGGGAGTTAAAGCACATCATTATTTTTATCCTTTTTATTGTTTCAATATAGTAGAAGAATGCTTAGCTATTAAAATATTTCTCAACAAAAAGATTGCAAACCTTTTACCCTTTAACATCTTCACCATAGCTAAGAAATATTCATTTTATAATATTTTTCTTCAAATTTAACCTCTTATCCCTATTATGATGAGTGTACTCCTCACAATCAAAAAATCTAATGTGTCTCAATGAAATGTTTTGCTCTAGCTATATAGGTCTATAGTTGTCTTATCAACAAGAGCTAATGAAATTAACTTATTTACCTAGTAAAAATTCATAGGAATTGCTTCTACCAAAAAATAAAATTCCAAGATTTCCCCACTAAGCATACTCTTAGCCCTCTTTATCAATAATCTATAAATTATTTTTCAAAACCCATTCTATTGAAGGGTGTATGGATTTCTATAATATATTACTATTTCATGATCTCTATAAACTACCAAAATCTATTGAATAAAATTAATCATTATTATTAGTCCTCAAAATATTAGTTATTTTAAATCAATATGATTTTCTATAGGAGATTTAAAATATTTAAATATACTAATGACTTCATATATGCTCCTAAAAAAATATACCCATGTCATTATACTATAGTCATCAATGAATGAAAAATAATAAATAAATTTTTAAATTCAAAATAATTAACAAGACAAAAAAATGTTAGAACTTATCAAGTCCAATATCCCACAACATTTATGAGAACTATGCAATAAAAATGAACATGATTTTATTTTCAATAATCATACATTTTGCTAATATCCAACTCAAGTTTATAACTATTTAACCCCTCAACAAGACTTATTTTTCAAGTTTCTCAAACTAGTCTACCCAATGTGGCCCTTCCTTTGCTAGCATAATATAATTACTTTACATGAAGTTTATTTTCCAAAGCATGAGAAACCTTATGTTCCAAAAATTTATGAGCATTTGAAGCAAATATAAGATATCCTCTTTGCTAATAGTTTTAAACATGGAGGTAAATATTTTATGGATCTCCTCATTGTAGTAACATAAGAACTATTAGCACATAACTATAAATGCACCTAACTAAAATAGGGTTCCTAATAAGAAAATTTGCAATAACCATAACTTATCTCACCATCTTGAACCCTCCAGTTGATAAAATAACACACACTCTTAAATCATTGGATTTACCTACAAAAGGTAGGTATTGTGGCATTGATCCCCTTCACTCATCTATTAGGAAATATAATCAATACTCTTCCATAACCAAAAAACATCAAATGGGAGTTGTCTCCAAGGTGTAGCTTCTTGGCACCATCATATTATTTCTATTTATTACACCGTCATTGATGTCAATTTGTGTCAAGAAATGCACTAGATCCAATTAGCCATACACCCTATGACGCATGTACAACCAATGTTGCAACAAAGCATCACCATCATCTTGGGAAGACTTCTTGATCTCATAATTAGTATGTATATTTTTTATCCTCCTTATATTCTCTTCTATAATTGTTTGTAATGTCATAATTCCAATATTTTTTCTTTGAATTAATGAGATATTTAGATCTCTAATGGAATTTAAATCTAAATTTATCTTTCTTCAATGGTCCTTCTTTCCTTTTCCTTTCATTCTACCATGAATAGCTAGGGACTTCTTAACAAATGTAGAAGTCTTTCCTTACATATTTGAAAATAAACAATGCCACCACCTCATCTATTTTAAAAAATTTAGTACTTATTCCAATAGCCATAATAATATGGTCACATTAATTTGAAAAGGAACACAAAAAATTTATGCAATGATCATCCTCCTCTATATTTACTACACTATAGTGCAAATTGGTAGCAACCATGTTATACACATGTATATGTTTGGACATAGAGCCACCATGCTCCATCCTAATTATATACAACTTCATTCTTAAAAATAATTTATTTAGCATAGATTTATCTTAATGCAAATCTCTCAATTTCTTCCAAATGAGTTATGTGATGGTCTATTCATGTACATTCAACAACATTCAACCAACAAAATAGTCTATTGAGACTCCTAATTTTTTTAAATCCACCTTTTCCTAATGTCCTTGTGATAGAAATAGATTTGCTTAACTACTATATACCATGGATCTCTATCCATGAAAATATCATCCATCTTGACATACCAACAGCTCAAATTTTATGCGTAAGGATTTCTCCTTTTCCATTCGGTATATGTTTTCCATCTCTTCCTACAATAAGATCAAACCCTTATGTGCAAGCTCCCTCAAATAAAGATTTACACAAGCATGATTTTACCCAACACCTATAGTTTGAGGTGATTAAGCTTTGATACTAAATGCAAGGAACTAAGGTATTTATAAATTCTTCCTAAACTAATCCTATAGGATAGTATTGTGCAAATTTTTGATATTTATAATGAGAGAAAGGATAAACACATATAAACATTAAAAAAAACCATATCATAACATAGATGTACATGGGGAAAACCCTTTTAGGAGAAAAACCCCACACTCTAAAGAAATAAAAAATTGATGCTCATTAATTTTAACACAAATATAATACCCTTGGAAATCATCAAGATTTTATAGGAGTATCACCAAGTATAGATACAAAGTAATTCTAGCAACATAATAGTATCTACAAATTCACTATCAATACCTCTATCTCAAGCACCCTATAAATAGTAGTACACATGACCATCAAATGATATTACAAAAAGATGATCTTGTAAGGAAGCTAAGGTAGTGGAACAACTTCCTACATTAATCTTGAGAGGAGAAAAATGAAAAACTTAATAGATCTTTAACAGTTACAAAAAGTTAAAAAGAAATAAACACATATATCATGCATACCACAACATAATGATTTATGTGGGGAAAAACCTTTTGGGGGAAAAATCCCACAGTCCAAAAGCCACCCAATATATTATTGAAAAATCAAAAGGTTACAATATACTTGCAAGGCAAGCTTTTTATAGTAGTATCACCACCAAAGATCAACAAACAACACGACTGCTATTAGACTCTCAGAATACACTGTCGTCTACATACATCCTAGCTGCTTATAACAAGCTTTTTGGAACCTTCTAGAATTAGGGTTTTACAAGGTTATTTTTCATTTGGCATGTTAACGGAAAAACCTTGATGTGTCAGCAAAAAAGAACCGTGACATGTTAGTGGGAAAAAACCTTGATCTGTGAGTGCGAAAACCTTGACATGTCAGCGAGATTTTTTTGCATGATCAGTCGACACATACCAACATACATCCTATCAACAACAAACCATATATAATTGCAATGTTGGGAAATATTTTCCCAACAGCTCTAAAACCACTAAAAAAAAATGGCACCCAAATACTTCGTTAGAAATGGAATACCCAAATCGCAAGATGAGTTCATAGATTTCAAAGAACATAATCCTTCCACCTATCATAAATGCATTCATAAATTACTCATAAAATTAGGATTTCCATTTTGGTTTCATTATCTCAACTCAAAGAGGACTTATGACACATCATAACATGCACCATAAGTTGGTCAATAAGTGTAACTCTCTTTTACAACTCTTTTCTATGTCCTATATAATTTGAGATTTTCAGTGTAATACATCCAACTTTTATAGGCCATAACTTTTGATCAAAGAGGTTATTGTGGTTTTTTTTCAAATTATAGAGATCAAAAAGATCTACATAACAAGCATCTTTGGAAGCAATGCCAAGCAACCCAATTTTATTAATTTATCCAAAAATAAAGTTTGTAGCCTAGAAAATGAGTGTTTATGTTTCATAGTTTGAAAATTGTGTTCTCAAAATGCTCAATATTACAAACAAGGTTGAGACACCTTTCCTAACATTTTCAATAGTTCTTACCATAGCAATAATCTACCTTGATATAGTACTTGAGAAGAAAAATAATCTCAATCTTCAGTGACATAGACATCAACTTAGTGGAGAGTACTAGAAGACTTTATATATACACAGACATCAGACATCAGATGAATCGTACATTCCAGAAACAAAGAGGAAAGACGTGAAATTAGAATACCATTTCCTTTCTAATCATTACACCTGTCTATTTCCACATTGATTAACAGGAGAAAGAGGACTTGCCATTATATTGAAATGTGACAATATACAGAGTTGAACATAGCTGGAGGGAGACTGGTACATTCCATGAAACACAAAGCAAAGAACTAGAAATTTTTGGTTTTTAATAGGACACGCCTACAATCCTATTTATTCTGTATAATGAAAAGTAAGATATAGATATATCGATATACAGTAGTTTAGTACAGTTCAAAAATTGTATTTCCATGTTGCTATTATTAGAATGCAAGTTTGAGATAGTTTTAGTGACATAGTCATCAATAAAGAAAACATAGTAATAAAATTTTCTAAATGAAGTAACATTCACAAGATCAAAAACATCATTATGGATAACCTCTAATAATCTATTTTCTCTTGCTACTGATTGAACTTTAGTTTAGTCTATTTACAAGGAACGGTGCTCAAAACAATTGAGTCCGCCAATAATTCTGAATATCATCAACAAAAGTTAACTATAAATGTTGTCCACTGCTAATTTAACACATCTTATGGTAATGTCTCAAAATAGCGATATAGGACACTCAATTGTGGGATAAAATGCAACTATTAGATGCGTAATCTTGAACAAAAGTGTCACTTAGATATCCCTTAACTAGCACCAAATTCTCTCTAGCCAACCTACAATAACTACTATAAGATGTGTCATTCACTCCAACATCATTCATTTCAAAAATTGAAAAAAAAAAAGTTATGTGAATGCTTGGATGTACAAGACATCTATTAGATATTTTACTCTCCCATCAGTTAACATAAGTTTTACCTTAACTTTTACAACAATCTAATATAAATTATTATTACTAAGGAACATGCCACCTGGGCATCATATGATTTACATATAAAGAAAACCACTCCTGATTTAATGATTCATATGATATGAGGCACCTAAATCAACAAAGCATGAGTCATCACTAGCAAAGTTAGTTGAAAGAAATAAATGATTGCTTTCATTATTAGATGATTTATAATTAAAGGAATCTTTAGAAAACTTCTTATTAAATATATATGCTCTTTCTTTATATGTACCCATTTTCCTCATTTATAATATTTAACATTGTTGAAGTTCAGAAAGCTCACCTCACAGACCTCGAAAATCACCTGCATGCAAATACCACCAGCCGGAAAAAGGCTTATTTTTCGGACAAAGGAAAGGTTATACGAAAAGGCGAAAATGTAATGTCAGATGAAAGATAAAATACAATGATCAATCCTTATAAAAAGTTGATTATGCAACCCTAAAGAAACCATAATAGGTAGACACTAATAATTAATATAATTTGTCTAAATGTCCTGATATATAAAAAACAAAGAGGTAAATCTTAAGAGAGGATTAAAGGTAGCAATTAACATAGTAAAGTTAAACATACTTCTCAACACTTGTAAGATGGCTTAAAGAGTGTAACTAAACATGCAAGAAAGCAAAGGTAACTGACACAGAAAGCAAATAAAGGTCCGACAACTAGGCTGATCGGTACACGAATACAACAAATCAAAGTGTTGAAAGGGAGAAAACCTCATGTGAAAAAACTCCCCAAAAGAGATAAAATAAAGAATAAATGCACTAATGAAGAAAGGACCATAGAGGTGGATTACATGATACTCCCAACAAAACTTCTATCATATAAGTACATAGACAATGGTCTCCACGGAGATATAAAAGAGATAGAAATTTTAATGAAGAAACTCAATATACGCCAATGGTGAATGCACGATGTAGAGATCAAAAAGAGATCAGAGTGGAAGAAATAAGTTACTCTTGGGAAGAAATGGATTCAAGGATGATGTCAACCACAGGTGGCTAGACGAAATCATCTCAAGATGTGTGCCATGATAGGATGTTGAAGAATCTCTTTGTCTGAACTAAAAAAAATGATGCCAAATCCAAACTTATGTGGAGAATCCTAAAATGCAACCTCTGAATGCATGGATAATGGTGGGAATACATTGATATCCTAACTGTCAAGGTAAAGGAGATGAATTTCCTCAAAATAATCCTCAAGATCTACAGTGTGAGACTCAACAAACAAGAATGTGTTTGCAAGATAAGAATCCCATGATGTAGTAGATAATGAATGACCAAGATGGTCATGATGCTGAACTGAATCCATAGGGGCCAATGTGGTGATACTGATGTCATCAGGAACAACAAATGATACATGCATAATCTCAGTCTGAAGAGTAGGAACTGTGAGACAAGCCTCTGATCCATCAGAACATGTAAGGGTGTCTAAATACTCAAAGCTCCTCTAAGTATCATGATCAAAGGTGTATTATCTCTCAAGTAATGCATATGAGATTATCTAAAAGTAGGATCCTACGGGAATAGAGAGATTGGGGTCTCATGATCTCCCAAAAGGCGCGTGTCCAAAGTGGGTGGGAGAATTAATATGCAGTACTAGCCCACAGTGTCATCATCAACACTAGCCAATATAAATCCTACTATGCGATCTCTAATGATATCCCAAGGTAGTTTCCCTCACCCGGAAATTGGTTGGTTCATGTGAGTTCATACACAAATAAGAAAATATTAAGCCACCTGATGTGTAAGTATGCCTTTGCCCATGACTCATAATTACCTCATTCCAATTAAAAGCGGAAGGGTGAGTAGAAAAACCCATGATAACTCTTCAATTTAAAAAAATTAAGAAAAATAACCTTACAGCATGTAGATCAAATGAAATAAATCCTAATGATGCAATTAGGAGGTTCCCAAGTGCCAAAACATCCAAGTAATTAAGCAAACTATGAAAACACAAAATGATGAATAAAATATACCTAGGGAAGAATCTAGGAAAATAAGTCTAATCATTGTCTGAAACCTTTGAACTAGCTTCGTAGCCTGTTCTTTTTAGCAAATAAGCTCGGATGCAAGAGATTCTAAGCCCCAGTGCAAAAAAAAAAAAGTTACGGTACGACTGGCAAAATGTAGTAAAAATAGAAAAGTCAGAAAAAAATAACACCATGTCAACAAATTAGGCTCAGAACCATTTTTTAGAAGCTTTATTCGTTTCGAAAAATCTGTCGGACATCCATTTCACCCAATTTATTGAAAGTTGCTCAAAATAGCCCACAGTACATGCGTGACCGATCTGTTTCTCGGGCGTAAGCGAGCTCTAATACTGATATGACCCAGGTTGCGATTTGGGGGGTTGGCTAAGCTGGTGGCATGCGGGTGGTGCGTAGGCAATGCATGGGTGGGGTGTTAGTTATGGGAGGGTGGCCGCATGGCAGAGGGGAAGGTCGGCGACCATTAGCTTGCTTCGTCAGTCTGAGGGGCTCACAAGTGGCCGCTTAGTGGCTGGTGGACGGTGCCCTGCTTTTGAACTACAAGCGTAGTTTTTTTTTTTTTTAAACATGATTTTTTTATTTTTTATTTTTTAAAATTAAATTTTTTGTGCTTTTCTCACCTTGATATGCGAGCCCTGGGGCCGTACGGCCTTTGGGTAAGACTTTTTTTCGTTTGGCTTCAACTATGTCTAAATTGGACAAATTTTATATGAAAATAGGGGTTTCTGGGCGCTGCGGTCTCAATGGCAAGGTCCATTTTGTCTAAAAATACACAAAAAATTAGGTGAACCCTAGATCCACAAAAAAGACAATCTGGATTGAAACCCTTGCACAAAAAAATATTGTGAGAGAATATCCTCAAATCACGAATAGGAAACCATAGGTCTAGAGCTCTAATACCATTTTGAAGTTGAGAAATCTCACCTCACAGACCCCGAAGATCACCTGCATGCTAATAACCTGTCAGAGAAAGAAGACATTCCAGACAAAAGGCAAAGGTGCTTTGAAAGCTGAAAATGTATTAATGAGAGAGAAAGATAAAATACACATTTCATCAATCCTTTTAAAAGGAGATTGTGCAACCCTAAAGAAACCCTAATAGGTAGACATTTAATAATTAATATAATTATTAAATGTCACAATATGAAAACTAAAGTGAAATCTTAAGATAGAAGTGAAGGTAACTTAATTAAAATAAATAAGTTAAGACCTTTACTCTAACAAACACTACCCTTACTAGGAATTTTGTATTATCCTTTTCACTTGGCCCTCTCCTTATCCCACCTTTTCTTACCATCATTTCCTTGAGTCTACCATGTATTGCGTCTTTAGAACCCTCATCCATGGATTTCTATCATTTCTTCACTATGAAAATTTGCAACAAGGGCATCTATTTTGGGATCTATAATTGAACTACTCAATGCAACAGTTAGATTATACCAGGATATAGGTATTTAAAAAAAGGAACAATGTGCACTTGTCCTCCTCTTCTAGAGTAACATCAACACTACCTAGCTAAATAAAATTATGACTAAAATAATTTAAATGCTTAGTTTTAGAGTATCTTTCTCTCATTTTTAAGCAATAAAAATTTCCAGTTAAATGCACTTTATTTTCTACACTCTATATTTGATATATCTCACTAATTCTCTTCCAATATTAGAAAAGGCAACATCCAGTAAACATTCAGAACAAAAATCACAATGCATAATCATGTGATTTCCCATAATTTTTATCTATTATTTTCCAATATTAATCAATAAAATATACAAGACTGGACTGTATGTGTTATTTTAATTTTATGCTACTACTAATATTTTTGTCTTTTCTAATAATAATTATTTAATTTTTTTGCAATGTTAATAGTTTGCTAATATGCAAATATTTTTTATAAAAATATTAAATCCCTTTTGTTAGTATGAAATACATTTTGAGAATAATTTGGCAACTTTGTTTATGTTGATAAATATGTATGAATACAAACATATAGATCAACATTTCTATTAATGAATATATATGAATACAAACATATAGAGGAACATTTGTTCTTAATGGGGCACCCAAGGGTAACCCTGGGCCTAGAGCTTGTGGGGGGGTGTTCAGGAATGAGGATGGTAGGCTCTTAGGCATGGTGGCACTTCTGTTGGGAAATCAAACAAATCACTATGCTGAGGTAGAGGCTATGTTTATAAGCATCAAATATGTTGTGAATAGGGGTTACTCTAAAATATGGGTAGAATGTGACTCTTTAAACATCATCAATTATGTACATGGCACCCATAAGCCCAGTTCGAATGTTGATCAATTAATAAAGGATACTATAATCATGTTAAGTTCTTGTGAAGAGACCCTTGTATCTCACATTTTTCAAGAAGGTAAGTCATTGGAAGATTTTTTCGCCAATGAGGTTGTCAGGCTAAATGAGTATCGAGCATGGGAGGAAGGCTCTCTCCTTTTTGAGAAAGCTAGGATCTTAATGAGAAATTATGGTTTTTTCTTAGCCTATGTGGTGGCATCATTTAAGCTTTAGTACCAATTCGCGATGCACACGCTTTGTGGGTTTTGTTCGGCTTGTTGGCTAATAAATGAACAGTAATTGCAATGGTTTTCTACTTCTAGTTTTTCAGGAAATAGAAGGTGACAGGAGCATAATTGAGTCACATTATTGTGTGAGCCTCAGGAAGAAGAAATTTTTTTGGAGGATTCTCTAGCATGGGAATTTTATGTCGTTCTTAGAAAGATTGCATGGTCATGACCTGAATGCTTCGACGGATATTTTTTCTTCTTGGAATAACTGCAAACATTAGATAAAGGGCTTTGTAGTTCATATCAATGAGGAGTTGATTGCTATTGTGATTGGGTTGTTGATGGTTAGTCGTAAGTTCTATAAGGACAAGAAGAGTAATGAGGAAGCAATGGATCAATTCTTCAAAGATGATAAACATAAAAAAATTATGAAAATGGAAAGTTGGGGCTATGAGTGGATGTATCTCAAGAAGGTATGGGAAAATATTGCGGAGGTGATAATGTAGTATGACTTTGGAAGGCATGTTCACTGCAATCCTTGGCCATCATTTTACTCTTTTAAACCATTTTAGACATAGGCTATTTATTTCCTTTCCATTTTTTGTTGTCTTCCATTGAGGTCTCTGTTTATGCTCACTTAAAAAATAGGAGGGCTTTAGTCCTCCATGAAGGTCTCATTATTTTAATGATAGAGCATGTTAAAGCCCTTGTCCCTACCTCTGTAATTAATGGTAAGGAGAAGATTCTGAGTGAATCTTTTGACTCTTCTCGCTCGGATACCAGCATTGTTGAGGAAGAGGAGTGGAATGAAGAGGACGAGGATGGGTCGCCAGCTTATGTGGCTAACTCCTTGAAAAAAATGAAGAAGGGTAGCCTTAAAAGCAAATGGGCAGCTAAGCACCTTATTTTGAATGAGTTGGATTCCCATTATGATCGTGAGGATACAAAAGTGGGCTCTGGAAATTCCACACCAAAGAATACAGATTTGGACGTTGGCCAGGGTGACACTGTGGTTGGTGGTAAAGAGGAGGGAATGTAGGAAAATGTGATGACAATGGAGGAAAAGGATAAGTTGAGAAGGGTTTCCAAACATATTTCCATGTTGAAGAACCAGGTCTTGAAAGATACAGTTAAGGTTACCATGTTGCTTTGAGAGGAGAATGCTTTTGAAGAGAAGGCAGTGGAAATCAATGACTCCCCTATTCATATCTCTCCCAATGTGGACCTGGAGAGGGAGAATAAGGTTCAAGAGGAGGATGCGAAGCAGAAGCGTGTGAAATCGGAGCCTCTAAAGGTAAATCCTATTTTTTAGGAATTTTCCAATCTCAATGATGATTCCACCTCCCTATGATTTCAAATCCCTTTGTGAAGAGCGCTTGGTTGGTTTAGAAGCCAAGATATTGGACACTAATGCGGATATGAAGAGGCTTCTCCATGCTTGTCACATTTCGATGAAGAATAGTGAAAAATATTTTGAAGTCCTGTTTCGTAAAATTAGTGAGCTCGGGGAGGACCAACTATATTTTTATGAGTGAACAGAGAAGGAACACTCCGCCAAAGGTAAAGGGAAAAAACATGCGAAAGATGATGGTAAAGGCCTTGCTGCTAGAGGCATAGCTAACTATAAGAAGTCTTTTGAAGGTAATAAAAAATAATTGTTGGAAATGATTGAAATGCCTAGAAGCCAGGAGCTTGAGGTGGCCAACACATTAAACAATATAAAATAGTGTCCTATTTGTTTGTTTGTTTTTTGTGTGCTTTTCTATTGTTGGGTATCAGTTTCTTTCTTGTTATTTTTCCATTTTGTTGTTGTTGGCTGTTGTTGATAGTTTACTATTATATCTTTCCAGTAGTATTTTAGTTCTTTTGATGTCTTGGGTGTTGGGCTCTATTGGTGTTTTAAGGTAGTATCTCTTGAGCAACATCTTGTAAGTTAAGGTGTAAAGGGTTTCACTTCCCTTCTATTGAACATTCAAAATACTGAGAGGGGAGGTGTGAATTAGTATTCCACAAAACCATAAGAAAATCCACTCAAACATCATCACAATTTTGACTTAATCAGCAAGAGAGAACATAGAAACAATTCAAAGCAACCATACACACGAACACCTGGATTTTTATGTGGAAAAATGAAAAAAGAGAAAAAGCACGTTGATGGTTAACTCACAATATATTATATCCTGATACAAAATGTTATGGGGCTCACTACTACGACTCACTATCCTTAAAAATACTCACTACCTGAGTACAAAAGATGGCTAATTGCCAAGATTACAAAGATAGTGGCACACTACCAAAAGATTGAACTAATAGAATACACCTTCAATGTGCAGGGTTTAGTTCCACTGAAGCTCAAAATAAAAAGTATTACCTCACATAGCAATTGCTCAAAAAAACTGTACTAATCACAACTAATAAAGCATTTAGGCTTTGATCTTCTCCTTTATTCATAGACACTTCTCCTTCTCGCTCACTTATATATCTCTCTTCTATATTTCATCTTATATATACACAAGTATATCTCATTCCTCAATTAGGTCGGCCTAATTAGATGAAGACAAAATAATCAAAACCTTCTTCGTCAACACCAAATAATAATTATACATTTTATCCACATATTGCATTATACCAAGTCAGCTAACATCTATAAAACATAACTAGTCTACATAATATATTGCATTTGCTAAGTCGGCCAAGACTAGAGCTTAATTATACAACCCAACAAATAATCCTCAAAGAAAACACCTTCTGAATATGAGAATACATTAATTTCCCATCATACTACCAACAAGGAGACTATCAAGAAAACCTTAACATAAGAATGTTCACTTTAGTAGAATGCGGAGTCTCCCACACAATATGCCACACACAGAACAATAGTAGGATACAAAGTTAAACTCTGTCAGGGATAGCTTTTTACTCACAAAAAAGATGTCTCAAGATCCATGATATAGTTGTCTGAATGTGTCAATAAAACATGGTTAAGAGTATAGAGTCATATCAGATCTTGCAGTGAATTCCAGACACAAATACTAACACACAGATCAATCACAAAAGAGTATTACCGGTAGAGAACAACTTTTCGTAAATGAAGCAGTCTTCCCATATAGCTATCACCATGTTGAAATCAATGACAACATAACATAACCATCCATACTTCATGCTCATGTTGCAAAGCTCCCAACAATCTTCCCCTTTGGCATTGATGGCAACATGCATGACAAAAACATTTTCTAGTATACCGCAATCGAATACTCTAAATACTCCCCTATCAAAACTGTTCTTCACAAAAATGTCTTTCCTCTAAATCTCTATCTCTTCATCTCTTTATCTCTCCCCATTTGAAATCAATGAAAAAGGAAGGGGTCTGGTATACATGTAAATATGCATCAAAATGTAACTAGAAAAATGTGAACACAACCTAGAATTAACCTAAAGAAGAACCTCTGAGACTCTCTAGGATAGCCTTCCATGACACTTTACCTTCTTCCCATTAAATTTTTGCATTGACAAGAGTCTTGTAAAATAGCTCAAGTTTTTTAAAGACTTTACACCATCTATTAAAGTATTGGGACTAAGATTCATCTATGATAAATCAACAATGCAACCAAGAGCACTAGAAATAGTAGAATGTTACTTGACTACCTCAAGGACAAAAGCTCAAGTGACAAGATAGGAACATAAATGAGTTTTCATATATTTTCTAATTAATGTTGATAAAAATAAGGGAGTTATAGGAACTAAAAGAGTAGGCTGTAGAGGTTCCCTAGATAAACCAACAAGCTCTCAACCAAGGACAATATCACAAAGCATGGATGTCCTCGCAATACATTGTAGTCTTGTACTAACTAAAAATTAAATTTATCATAGAAAATTTTTTAGAACCAGCTAACTATTCAATCACTAAAATCTTGGGGAAATTCACTTAAGATAACAAAATGATAAAAATAAATAGAATAATGGAAATAAAAATAAACTAGGCTAAATGGAAAAGAAATGAGATAAATGAAAAGAAGAAAGGAGATACTAGTAAGACGTCCTCAAATGAAGCTTCACACAATATTGCAACTTTGAAACTTGCACACATGGAAACAAGAAAATGGTTGGGGCTAATTTAGGGGCTTGCCTTCATCAAACCTCAACATAGGTGCTCCCACCTCCACATATAGCCAGATAGATAATGATAGATAAAAAGATAATAGATGAGATAAATAAAACACACATCTTAAAATAATATGTTATCAAATAAGATTATAATGCAATAATAAAGATACAATTTCCCTCCTTTAGAAAGAGAGAGTTCTGAAAAGAAGAGCAGCAACCTCCAACAGGTGCCAGGAATGCCAAAGTGTTAATATAGAGAGCGAAAGTGAAAGGGAGCTTGAAAGAATGGATAGAAAGATAGAATGCAAATGAATGAATGGGAGAATATTGCGAGCTAGATTGAATGAGAATGAATAGAATGAAAAAATAAGAGTATGGAAGGAGTATAGGCATGCAAGGAGCCATTTCAACATTCCTATAAGATGCAAAGGAATTACACTTCTTGGGTAGGTGGGAAGTGTAACATCCAAAGGGCTATGCATTTAGGAATCTTTCTTAGATGTTCACGTGATGCATAGATGTCTATGCGTCATGTGGTTTTCTATGAAAAATATTCACTTTAGCGATCGAGAACAAACATGTTAAGGAAAAAATTAATGTTAGGTGAAGGTGACATTGCATTATCAAATTTAATTAATCTAAAGGGGGGTTAATGGAATGTGAATTGCATAGAGTACAATTTTTCAGCATTTCAACTTCTGAGGTGGGAATTGATCACTCTCCCACCTCTTCATGAGAGAAATTCCAACATGAATAAAAAATAGATTTCATATGTTTGCTAATATCATGAAATTTTTGGGCATTCTAGTAATGAGTTATGCTTTGAAAATAAATTTACAATGGTTAATTCAATTATATGGAAATCATGTAGATCTATAAAAAATAATAAATTAGTTATTATGGTGTTTCTCCCTACTATATGGTGTTCATACCGTCATATGATGCTCATTTCCATGAATGGGGCAACAAACAAAATTTGTCTGCAGCCATATTTCACTAATGGGGAGAAACATGATAATAGTCACGAATAGCTATCCTTATCTGTACAGTTTCTCAAGGAAAGGATATGTAGGCATTCTAAGGTGTGTATCCTTTCTAAAGGATCCCCTCTTCATCAATTATCTTCTTAAAAAATGTGTAGAAAGTACACTAACATTTTAAGGGGGCCACATTCCCCTAGGTATTGTGGAGTCTTCTAAGAATTTAAATCATGTGCCCCTTTAGTGGCCATATTATGCATGATATCCCCTAAGGTAAATCTCCCTATAATTCAATCATGTGCCCCTTTAGTGGTGGTATTATGCATGATATCCCCTAAGGTGTGAGCTTGCAATTCAATAATGTGCCCCTTTAGAGGTTTTGTTATGTATGATATCCCCTGAGGTTTGCTTTATATCCATGTGGTACCCCGTCAATGGTGATATTATACATGATCTCCACTAAGGTGAGGCTTTCAAAAATTGCTCATATGTATCCTTTGTGGTGGTGTTATTTATAATGGTCCATGAGGCATGGCTTTATGATTGGATGCTTGTGATGTTAAGAATTTGTACCAGTTAGGTGGTTCATCCCTTGCGACATTAAAAAAAATTACACCCCTTGAGGTGATTCATTTCTTGTGAGGTTAAATAGTCCCTCATGATGTTAAGCTTTTATATTCTCCCTGGGGCATTATTAGGAAAAGTGTCCATGTATTTATCATAATGTAGCTTGATAATTCATGCACTTGAGCATTTTTACATGACCACCTAGAATAACACAACTTGCTTTCTAGTGACGCTATGTGTGTCATCAGTAAACTAGCACAAAATAGCTAGCATAGCATAGCTCGCTAGCCTTGTGATACCCAACATATTGCATGGGCATATATCATAGTAGAGTTTTCTAGCTAGTGGATCTATGTAGCTCATGATTGAGCTATCATAACATAGGTTGCAAGTCCTTATGATAGGACCATTTTTCTAATACCACATTCAAGTAATGATGTTTTATATTTGAGAAACAAATAATATTGGGGTCTCTTTACCTTACCAACTCAGATCCTTTTTAGCGTACTAACCAAGTCTGTTTATTTTTTATTATGTTTGAATTTTGTTTACATTATGTCTTCATTGTGTTTGCATCATGTAATGTTTCAATTATGTTTCTTTTTACAATATGGTAGTTAGAGTGTTTTCGTTGTGTATGCTTTGTATGGTCATGTTGCATTGCACTTTATGTGTGCATGTTCAATTGGTTTTACATTTTTGTTTTAGTGTTTAGATAAATGAACCGTTCTTTGCTTATCCTTACTTTAGTGTGAGCATGAGCATATTTCATACTCTCACTAAAGTGGGGAATAAATTTAGCATCATAAATTATCGCCCTTGACAATTTCACACAAGGGTTAGCTCCCCTGGATGTGTCTACACTTAATAATTATTTAATCTACCCTTTTTGTGATCATATTTAGAAAATAAATTTCAAATTTGAAGGTCTACATTCTCAAGTCTAGGATGCCAATGCCATTGTCTAGCTAATTCAAGATCAAATTTCTATGTTAGTTTCCTCTAAGTCTACACTCTACTACTTTGTACTTCATTATTATTTTTTTCCTAAAATCATAACAATTCATCATAGTTGCATAATTAACCTAGATGTATATTTTAATCTTCAAAATGTAGTCAATTATCAAGCAATAAATCAATCCCCAAAGAAAGAAGTGAAACACTAATCCACCATTTGGCTCTTTCATAGTGGTTAGTAGCCAAGTGGTTGTTTGTAATCATTTTTGTTCCTTCCATTGTGATGTAGTACAAGTTGTGATTTAGACCTTAGATCGCTTTTTCCTACATCACGAGTATACTTATTTTGATTGTTATTTTTTGAATTTGGTATTCTCGACATGACTAAGGTGGAGGCTATATATCTTCTATGAAACTCATTGAACTATGATAACTCTCCTCCTCTTTAGATATTTCATGGGATTTTAGTTAGACATCTTTTTTATTTTTTGGGAGTTAAAGCACATCATTATTTTTATCCTTTTTATTGTTTCAATATAGTAGAAGAATGCTTAGCTATTAAAATATTTCTCAACAAAATGATTGCAAAGCTTTTACCCTTTAACATCCTCACCATAGCTAATAAATATTCATTTTATAATATTTTTCTTCAAATTTAACCTCTTATCCCTATTATGATGAGTGTATTCCTCACAATCAAAAAATATAATGTGTCTCAATGAAATGTTTTGTCCTAGCTATATAGGTCTATAGTTGTCATATCAACAAGAGCTAATGAAATAAACTTATTTACCTAGTAAAACTTCATAGGAATTGCTTCTACCAAAAAATAAAATTCCAAGATTTCCCCACTAAGCATACTCTTAGCCCTGTTTATGAATAATCTATAAATTATTTTTAAAAACCCATTCTATTGAAGGGTGTATGGAGTTCTATAGTATATTACTATTTCATGATCTCTATAACCTACCAAAATCTATTGAATAAAATTAATCATTATTATTATTAGTCCTCAAAATATTAATTATTTTAAATCAATATGATTTTCTATAGGAGATTTAAAATATTTAAATATACTAATGACTTCATATATGCTCCTAAAAAAATATACCCATGTCATTATACTATAGTCATCAATGAATGAAAAATAATAAATAAATTTTTAAATTCAAAATAATTAAGAAAAAAAAATGTTAGGATTTATCAAGTCCAATATCCCATAAGATCTATTAGAACTATGTAGTAAAACTGAACATGATTTTATTTTCATAATCACACATTTTGCAAATATCCAACTCAAGTTTATAACTATTTAACTCCTCAAAAAGACTTATTTTTCAAGTTTCCCAAACTAGTCTACCCAATTTGGCCCATCCTTTGCTAGCATAATATAATTACTTTACATGAATTTTATTTTCCAAAGCATTAGAAACCTTATGTTCCAAAAATTTATGAGCATTTGAAGCACATATAATATATCCTCTTTGCTAATAGTTCTAAATGTGGAGGTAAATATTTTATGGATCTCCTCATTGTAGTAACATAAGAACTATTATCACATAACTATAAATGCATCTAACTAAAATAGGGTTCCTAATAAGAAAAATTGCAATAACCATAAGTTCTCTCACCATCTTAAACCCTCCAGTTGATAAAATAACACACACTCTTAAATCATTGGATTTACTTACAAAAGGTAGGTATTGCGGCATTGATCCCCTTCACTCATCTATTAGGATATATAATCAATACTCTTCCATCACCAAAAATCATCAAATGAGAGTTGTCTCCAAGGTGTAGCTTCTTGGCACCATCATATTATTTCTAGTTTTTTAAACCGTTATTGATGTCAATTTGTGTCAAGAAATGCACTAGATTCAATTAGCCATACACCCTATGATGCATGTACAACCAATGGTGCAACAAAGGATCACCATCATCTTGAGAAGACTTCTTGATCTCATAATTAGAATGTCTATTTTTTATCCTCCTTATATTCTCTTCTATAATTGCTTGTAATGTCATAAATCCAATATTTTTTCTTTGAATTAATGAGATATTTAGATCTCTAATGGAATTTATATCTAAATTTGTCTTTCTTCAAGTGTCCTTCTTTCCTTATCCTTTCATTCTACCATGAATAGCTAGGGACTTCTTAACAAATGTAGAAGTCTTTCCTTGCATATTTGAAAATAAACAATGCCACCACCTCATCTATTTTAAAATTTTTAGTACTCATCCCAATAGCCATAATAATATGGTCACATTAATTTTAAAAGGAACTCAAAAAATTCATGCAATGATCATCCTCCTCTATATTTACTACACTATAGTGCAAATTGGTAGCAACCATGTTAAACACATGTCTATGTTTGGACATAGAGCCACCATGCTCCATCCTAATTATATACAACTTCATTCTTAAAAATAATTTATTTAGCATAGATTTATCTTAATGCAAATCTCTCAATTCTCTTGCAAATGAGTGATGTGATGGTCTATTGATATACATTCAACAACATTCAACCAACAAAATAGTCTAATGAGACTCTTAAATTTTTTAAATCCACCTTTTCCTAATGTCCTTGTAATAGAAATAGATTTGGCTTAACTACTATAGAACATGGATCTCTATCCATGAAAATATCATCCATCTTGAGATACCAAAAGCTCAAATTTTGTGCCTAAGGATTTCTCCTTTTCCATTCAGTATATGTTTTCCATCTCTTCCTACAATAAGATCAAAACCTTATGTGCAAGCTCCCTCAAACAAAGATTTACATAAGCGTGATTTTACCCAACACCTATAGTTTGAGGTGATTAAGCTTTGATACTAAATGCAAGGAACTAAGGTATTTATAAATTCTTCCTAAACTAATCCTATAGGATAGTATTGTGTAAATTTTTGATATTTATAACGAGTGAAAGGATAAACACATATAAACATAAAAAAAAAGCATATCATAACATAGATGTACATGGGGAAAACCATTTTAGGAGTAAAACTCCACACTCTAAAGAAATAAAAAATTGATGCTCATTAATTTTAACACAAATATAATACCCTTGGAAATCATTAAGATTTTATAGGAGTATCACCAAGTATAGATATAAAGTAATTCTAGAACCATAATAGTATCTACAAATTCACTATCAATACCTCTATGTCAAGCACCCTATAAATAGTAGTACACATGACCATCAAATGATATTTCAAAAAGATGATCTTGTAAGGAAGCTAAGGTAGTGGAACAACTTCCTACATTAATATTGAGAGGAGAAAAATGAAAAACTTAACAGATCTTTAATAGTTACAAAAACTTAAACAGAAATAAACGCAAATATCATGCATACAACAAAATAATGATTTATGTGGGGAAAAACCCCACAGTCCAAAATCCACCCAATATATTATTCAAAAATCAAAAGATTACAATATACTTGCAGGGCAAGCTTTTTATAGGAGTATCACCACCAAAGATCAACAAACAACAAAACTACTATCAGACTCTCAGAATACATTGTCATCTACATACATCCTAGCTGCTTATAACAAGCTTTTTGGAACCTTCTAGAATTAGGGTTTTACAAGGTTATTTTTAATTTGACATGTTAACGAAAAAACCTTGATGTGTCAACGAAAAAGAACTGTGACATGTTAGTTGGAAAAAAACCTTGACGTGTGAGTGGGAAAACCTTGACATGTCAACGAAAAAAAATTGCATGATCAATCAACACATACCAACATACATCCTATCAACAAAAAACCATATATAATTGCAACGTTGGGAAATATTTTCCCAACAGCTCTAAAACCACTAGAAAAAAAGTGGCACCCAAATACTTCATTAGAAACGCAATACCCAAATCGCAAGATGAGTTCATAGATTACAATGAACATAATCCTCCCACCTATCATAAATGCATTCATAAATTACTCATAAAACTAGGATTTCCATTTTCGTTTCATTATCTCAACTCAAAGAGGACTTATGACACATCATAACATGCATCATAAGTTGGTCAATAAGTGTAACTCTCTTTTACAACTCTTTTCTATGTCCTATATAATTTTAGATTTTCAATGTAATACATCCAACATTTATAGGCCATAACTTTTGATCAAAGTGGTTACTATGGTCTTTTTTCAAATTATAGAGATAAAAAATATCTACATAAGAAGCATCTTTTGAAGCAATTCCAAGTAACCCAATTTTATTAATTTATCCAAAAATAAAGTCTGTAGCCTAGAAAATGAGTGTTTATGTTTCATAGTTTGAAAATTGTGTTCTCAAAATGCTCAATATTACAAACAAGGTTGAGACACCTTTCCTAACATTTTCAATAGTTCTTACCATAGCAAGAATCTACCTTGATATATTATTTGAGAAGAAAAATAATCTCAATCTTCAGTGACATAGACACTCAACTAAGTGCAGAGTACAATAATTTATCAATACAGACCAATTAAGTCCATAGAACCCTTATTCTAAGAAAGGTAGCAAAAACCACAAGTTCCCTACTACTAACCATAAGTTTATTTGAAAATACCTCAAAGAAAGCTAATTATAAATTTTAATAACCTATCATAAACAATTAAGATGAGACTTAACAATAGAAATAAAATCTGAATGCAACTTAAAATTTTCATAGAAACTCGTAAAACTTATAAAGATAAAAAATAACTTGATTCTAAAATGCAATATTCGTAATCAAAAACTTTGAAAAAGAAATAATAAAAGGAAATCATTAAAATGAAAAACTTTGAAAGAATCTAAAACTTTGAAACGAATTAAAACATGCCAACAAGAGAAAGTGATTTGGTTTTTAATAGGACACGCCTGCAATCCTATTTATTTTGTATAATGAAAAGTAAGATATAGATATATAGATATACAGTAGTTTAGTACAGTTCAAAAATTGTATTTCCATGTTCTTATTATTAGAATGCAAGTTTGAGATAGTTTTAGTAACATTGTCATCAATAAAAAAAACATAGTAATAATTTTTTTTAAATGAAGTAACATTTACAAGATCAAAAAAATCATTATGGATAACCTCTAATAATCTAATTTCTCTTGCTACTACAGTTAAACTTTAGTTTAGTTTATTTACAAGGAACATGATGCTCAAACAGTTAAAGTCCATAAAATAATTATAGATGATCCATCAACAAAAAGTTAACTAGCATGTTAATCCCCTTTTCACTAATTTAACGCATCTTGTAGTGTCTCAAAATACTTGAATACGAGTTTTTAATTATATGGGAGAAAATGAAATTAGTAGATGCATCAATCTTGAACAAAGTGTCACATGGATATCCCTTAACTAGCACCAAATTCTTTCTAGCCCACCTACAATAACTACTATAAAATGTCTCATTCACTCCAACATCATTCATTTCAGAAATTGAAAAAAAAAAGTTATGTGAATGCTTGGATGTACAAGACATCTATTAGATATTTTACTCTCCCATCATTTAACATAAATTTTACCTTAACTTTTCCAACAATCTAATATAAATTTTTATTACTAAGGAACATGCCACCTGGGCATCATATGATTTACATATAAAGAAAACCACTCTTGATTTAATGATTCATATGATATGAGGCATGTAAATCAACAAAGCATGAGTCATCACTAGCAAAGTTAGTTGAAAGAAATAAATGATTGCTATCTTTATTAGATGATTTATAATTAAAGGAATCTTTAGAAAACTTCTTATTAAATATATATGCTCCTTCTTTATATGGACCCATTTTCCTCACTTATAATATTTAACACTGTTGAAGTTGAGAAAGCTCGCCTCACAAACCCCGAAGATCACCTGCAGGTAAATAACCTATCATAGAAAGAAGACATTCCAGACAAAAGGAAAATGTGCTCTGAAAGTTGAAAATGTATTCATTAGAGAGAAAGATAAAATACAATGATCAATCCTTATAAAAGTTGATTGTGCAACCCTAAAGAAACCCTAATAGGTAGACATTTAATAATTAATATAATTATTAAATGTCACAATATGAAAACTAAAGTGAAATATTAAGAGAGGAATTAAGGTAACTTAATTAACATAATTAAGTTAAAACCTTTACTCTAACACCCCCCTTAATATGAGGAAGAGTAAAACTACAAACATGTGCAAGAAAGCAAAGGTAACTACAATGCATGAAAGAAAATAAGGGTCCCGACAACTAGGCCTGATCAGGTACCCGAATACAACCAAATCTATGTAAAGTGGAGAAAGGGAGAAAACCTCATGGGAAACAAACTCCCCCCCAAAAGAGAGAAAATAAAAGAATGAAATGCACTATTGAAAGAAGGATAGGAGGTGGATTACATGATACCCCCCATAGACAACTTCTATCATATAAGTACATATACAATGGTCTCCATAGGAGAGATATAAAGAGACAAGAAGGCCCCCCCACAATGAAGAAACTCATGTCGCAATGGTGGATGCCTGATGTACAATCCAGAAAGAAATCCTTAAGTGGAAAATAACATTCCTCCCCTTGGGAAGAAATGGATCCAAAGGACGATGTTGAAGAAGCCCTATGAAAAGTGATGAACCAGTCTGTCTCAAGATGTCTGCCATGATAGGATGTTGAGGAATCTCTTTGTCTGAACTGAAAAAAATGATGCCAAATACAAACTAATGTGGAGAATCCTGAAATACAACCTATGAATGCACGGATAATGGTGAGTGTACAATGATAACCTGACTGTCAAGGTAGAGGAGCTGAATTTCCTCAAACTAATCCTCAAGATCTGCAGTATGAGACTCAACAAAGAAGAATGTGTTTGCAAGATAAGAATCCCATGATGTAGCAGATAATGAATGACCAAGATGGTCATGATGTTGAACTAAATCCATGGGGGCAATGTGGCTATACTGATTTCATCAAGAACAATGGATGATACATGTATAATCTCAGTCTTTAGAGTAGGAACTGTGAGACAAGCCTTTGATCCATCAGAACATGTAAGGGTGTCTATATACTCAAGCTCCTCTAAAGCATCATGATCAAAGGGTGTATTATCTCTCCAAGTAATAGGAAAGAGATAATCTGAAGCAGGATCCTTTGGGAATGGAGAGAGATTGGGGTCTCCATAGATCTCCCAAAGATGTGTCCAAAGTGGGTGGGGACAATCAATGTCTGATATTGCCCACATAATGTCATCATCAACACTAGACAACATAAGTCCTACTATGTGATATCTAATGAAATCCCAAGCTATTTTTTCCTCTCAAGTGGCTAGTTTAGGTATGAAATCATACAAATAAGGAAAAATATTAAGCCACCTACAATGTGTATGTATGCCCTTTTCCGATGACTCATAATTACCCCGTTCCATAATTACAACTGAAGGGTGAGTAGAAAAACCCATGATAACTCTTCAAATTAAAAAATATGTGAAAACTGACCTTACAACATGTAGATCAAATGAAATAGAGCCTAATGACTGAAAGAAGAGGTTCGCAAGTGCCAAAATGTCCAAGTAATTAAGCAAACTGTGAAAACATAAAACACTGAATAAAATATATCTAGGGCATAATCTGGGAAAATAAGTCTGATCATTGTGTAGAGCACTGAACCAACTTTCTGATTCCTATTTGTTTGCATAAAACAAAGCTCAAACACAAAAGTTACACACCCCAGAGTGCAAAAAACAAGTTCTAACTTATACTAGAAAAAAATGCATTAAAACAAAAAAAATAACCTCCATCAACAGATCGGGCTTGGAACCAGCTTTTTGATGCCTATTCTTTTTCAAAAACCTGAGCTCAAACATCCATTTTACACCCAATTTATTGAAATTTGCTCAAAATAGCCCCTGGTCACATCCATGACCAGGGGGCTACAACCTGGGGCTGTTGATGGGCTCCTAGTCCTTGATATGACCAGGTGCCAGATTTGAGGGGGCCGGTTGAGCTAGTGGCGTGTGGGCGGTGTGCAGGTGGTGAATGGGTGGGGCACCGTTGGTTGGAAGGTGGCAGCTTGGTGGAGGGGAAGGTCGGCGGCTGTTGGGATACTCTACCAGTCTGAGTAGCTGGTGAGTAGCAACTTGGTGCCCAGCGGGCGGTGCCCTACTTTTGAACTGCGAGCGCAATTTTTTCTTAAAAAACTAAAAAAAAAGTTAATTTTTTTAATTTTTTTCTGCGTTTCTCGCCTTGATACGCGAGCCCTTGGGCCGTACGGCCTTGGGGCAATTTTTTTTCCTTTTGGTTCAACTATGTCGAAATTGGACAAATTTTATACGAAAATAGGTGTTTTTGGGCACTGCGGACTCAATGGCAACATCAATTTTGTCCAAAAATTCCCAAAAGATTAGGCGACCCCTAGATCCAAAAAAAAGACAATTTGGCTTGAAACCCTTGCACATAAAAAGTTTTATGAGAGAATATCCTCAAATCATGAATAGGAAGCCACAGGTCTGGAGCTCTGATACCATGTTGAAGTTCAGAAAGCTCACCTCATAGACCTCAAAGATCACTTGCATGTAAATAACCTATCACATAAAGAAGACATTCCAAACAAAAGGAAAAGGTGCTCTGAAAGCTGAAAAATGTATTAATCTGAGAGAAAGATAAAATACACATTTGATCAATCCTTATAAAAGGATATTGTGAAACCCTAAAGAAACCCTAATAGGTAGACATTTAATAATTAATATAATTATTAAATGTCACAATATGAAAACTAAAGTGAAATCTTAAGAGACGAGTAAAGGTAACTTAATTAACATAATTAAGTTAAAACCTTTACTCTAACAAACACTACCCTTACTAGGAATTTTTTATTATTCTTTTCACTTGGCCCTCTCCTTATCCCACCTTTTCTTACCATCATTTCCTTGAGTGTACTATGTATTGCATCCTTAGAACCCTCATCCATGGATTTCTATCATTTCTTCACTACGCAAATTAGCAACAAGGGCATCTATTTTGGGATCTATAATTGAACTACTCAATGCAACAGTTAGATTATAAAAAGATATAGGTATTCAAAAAAATAAACAATGTGCACTTGTCCTCCTCTTCTAGCATAACATCAACACTACCTAGCTAACTAGAATTATGACTAAAATAATTTAAATGCTTAGTTTTAAAGTATTTTTCTTTCATTTTTAAGCAATAAAAATTTCCTATTAAATGCACTTTATTTTCTACACTCTATATTTAATATATCTCACTAATTCTCTTCCAATATTAGAAGAGGCAGCATCCAGTAAATATTTAGAACAAAAATAACAATGCATAATCATGTGATTTCCCATAATTTTTATCTATTTTTCTCCAATATTCATCAATAAAATATACAAGACTAGACTATATGTGTTATTTTTATTTTATGCTACTACTAATATTTTTCTAGATTAAATTTTCTACTAATATTTTTGTCTTTTTAATAATACTTATTTTATTTTTTTGTCATGTTAATAGTTTGCTAATATGCAAATATTTTTTATAAAAATATTAAATCCCTTTTGTTAGTATGAAATACATTTTGAGAATAATTTGGCACCTTTGTTTATGTTGATGAATGTGTATGAATACATATATGAATACAAACATATAGAGCAACATTTCTTCTCAATGGGGCAGCCAAGGGTAACCCTAGGCCTAGAGGTTGTGGGGGGGTGCTGAGGAATGAGGATGGTAGGCTCTTAGGCATGGTGGAACTCCCGTTGGGAAATCAGACAAATCACTATGCTGAGGTAGAGGCTATGTTTATAAGCATCAAATATGTTGTCGATAGGGGTTACTCTAAAATATGGGTAGAATGTGACTCTTTAAACATCATCAATTATGTACGTGGCACCCATAAGCCCAATTCGAATGTTGATCAATTAATAAAGGATACGATAATCATGTTAATTTCTTGTGAAGAGACCCTTGTATCTCACATTTTTTGAGAACATAATTTATTGGAAGATTTTTTTGCCAATGAGGTTGTCAGGCTAAATGAGTATTGAGCATGGGAGGAAGGCTCTCTCCTTCTTGAGAAAGCTAGGATATTAATGAGAAATGATGGTTTTGTCCAAGCCTATGTGGTGGCATCATTTAATCTTTAGTACCAATTCGCGACTCACACGCTTTGTGGGTTTTGTTTGGCTTGTTGGCTATCAAATGAACAATAATTGTAATGGCTTTCTACTTCTATTTTTCAAGGAAATAGAAGGTGAAAGGAGCATAATTGAGTCACATTATTGTGTGAGCCTAAGGAAGAAGAAGAAAATTTGGAGGATTATCCAGCATGGGAATTTTATGTCATTGTTTGAAAGATTACATGGTCATGACCAGAATGCTTCGACGAAGTTTATTTCTTGTTGGCATAACTACAAACTTTAGATCAAGGGCTTGGTAGTTCATATCAATGAGGAGCTAATTGCTACAATGACTGGGTTATCAATGGTTGGTCGTAAGATCTATAAGGACAAGAAGAGTAACGAGGAACCAATGGATCAATTCTTCAAAGATGACAAACGGAAAAAACTTATCAAAATGGAAAGTTGGGGCTATGAGTGGAAGTATCTCAAAAAAGTATGGGAAAATATTGCAGAGGTCATAATGCAGTATGTGACTTTGGAAGGTAGGTTCACTACAATCTTTGGCCATCGTTTTACACTTTTAAACCATTTTAGACACGGGCTATTTATTTCCTTTCCATTTTTTGTTGTCTTCCATTAAGGTCTCTGTTTATGCTCACTTAAAAGATAGGAGGGCTTCGGTCCTCCATGAGGGTCTCATTCTTTTAATCATGGAGCATGTTAAAGCCCTTGTCCCTCCCTCTACAATTAATGGTAAGGAGAAGATTCTGAGTGAGGCTTTTGGCTCTTATGGCTCAGATACAAGCATTGTTGAGGAAGAGGAGTGCAATGAAGAGGATGAGGATGGGTCCCCAGCCCATGTGGCTACCTCCTTGAAAAAAATGAAGAAGGGTAACCTTAAAAGAAAACAAGAAGCTAAGCACCTTATTCTGAATGAGTTGGATTCCCATTCTAATCATGAGGATACAGAAGTGGGGTCTAGCAATTCCACACCCAAGAAAAAAGCTTTAGACATTGGCCAAGGTGAGACTGTGGTTGGTAGTAAAGAGGAGGGAATGCAAGAAAATGTGATGACAACAGAGGAAATGGATAAGCTAAGAAGGGTTTCCAAACACATTGCCAAGTTGAATAACTGGGCCTTGAAAGATATGGTTAAGGTTACCATGTTGCTTTGAGAGGAGAATGCTTCTAATGAGAAGGTAGTGGAAATCAATGACTCCCTGGTTCGTAGCTCTCCCAATGTGGACCTGCAGGGGGAGAATAAGGTTTAGGAGGACGATGTGGAGCAGAAGTGTGTGAAGTCGGAGTCTCTAAAGGTAAATCCCCTTTTTGAGGAATTTTCCAATCTCAATGATGATTCCACCCCCCTATGATTTCAAATCCCTGTGTGAAGAGTGCTTGGCTAGTTTAGAAGCCAAGATATTGGACACCAATGTGGATATAAAGAAGCTTCTCCATGCTTGTCACATTTCAATGAAGAATAGTGCAGAATCTTTGGAAGTCTTGTTTCGTAAAATGAGTGCGCTCGGGGAGGACCAATTATATATTTCTAAGTTAATGGAGAAAGAACAGTCGGCCAAAGGTAAAGGGAAAAAATGTGTGAAAGATGATGGTAAAGGCCTTGTTGCTAGAGGGATAGCTAACTGTAAGAAGTCCTTTGAAGCTAAGAAAAAAGAATTGTTGGAAATGATTGAAATGCATAGAAGCTAGGAGCTTGAGATGGCCAACACCTTAATCAATATAAAATAGTTTCCTATTTGTTTGTTGTGTGCTTTTCTGATGTTGGGTCTCAGTTTCTTTCTTGTTGTTTTTCCATTTTTTTGTTGTTGGGTGTTGTTGGCAGTTTACTATTATATCTTTCGACCAGTATTTTGTTTCTTTTGATGTCTTGGGTTTGGGCTCTGCTAGTGTTTTAACATAGTATCTCTTGAGAAAAATTTTGTAAGTTAAGTTGTAAATGGTTTTGGTTCCCTTCTGTTGAACATTCAGAATACTGAGACGGGAGGAGTGAATTAGTATTCCACAAAACCATAAGAAAATCCACTCAAACATTATCACATTTTTTATTGAATCAGCAAGAGATAACATATAAACAAGTCAAAGCAACAATACACATGAAGAACTAGATTTTTACATTGAAAATCATATAAGGAAAAACCATGGTGATGGTTAACTCACAATATATTATATTCGGATACAAAATATTATGGGGCTCATTGCCAGGACTCACTATCCTTAAAAATACTCACTGCTTGAGTTCAAAAGATGGCTAACTGCCAAGATTACAAAGATAGTGGTGCACTACCAAAAGATTGAACTAATAGAATACACCTTCAATGTGCAGGGTTTAGTTCCACTGAAGCTCAAAATAAAAAGTACTGCCTCACTTAGCAATCACTTAACAAAAGTGTACTAATCACAACTAATAAAGCATTTAGGCTCTTATCTTCTCCTCTATTCACATACACTTCTTCTTCTCGCTCACTTATATATCTCTCTTCTACCTTTTATCTTATATATACATTGTAAGTATATCTTATTCATCAATTAGGTTGGCCTAATTAGATGAAGAAAAAATAATCAAAACCTTCTTTGTCAACACCAAATAAGAATTATACATTTTATCCACATGTATATTGCATTATACCAAGTCGGCTAACATCTATAAAACATAAATAGTCTACATAATATATTGCATTCGCTAAGTTGGTCAAGACTAGAGCGTAATTATCCAAACCAACAAATAATCCTCAAAGAAAACACCTTGCAAATATGAGAACACATTAATTTCCCATCATACTACCAACAAAACCACAACATAAGAATGCTCAGTTTAGTAGAATGTAGAGTCTCCCACACAGTATGCCACACACAAAACAATAGTAGGATACAGAGTTAAATTCTGTCAATGATATCTTTCTGCTCACAAAAAAAGATGTCCCAAGATCCATGATATAGCTTTCTGAATGAGTCAAGAAAACATGGTTAAGAGAGTAGAGTCATATCATATCTTGTGGTGAATTCTGGACTCAAATACTAACACATCGATCAATCATAAAAGATACTTATTACCGGTAGAGAACAAATTTTGGTAAACCAAGTAGTCTTCCCATATAGTTATCACCATGTTGAAATCAATGACAACATAACATAACCATCCATACTTCATGCTCATGTTGCAAAGCTTCCAACAATCTCCCCCTTTGGCATTGATGGAAACATGCATGACAAAAACATTTTCCAGTATACTACAACTGAATACTCTTAAAACTCCCCTATCAAAACTGTTCTTCACAAAAATGTTTTTCCTTTGAATCTCTATCTCTGCATCTCTTTATCTATCCACCTTTGAAATCAATGACAAAGGAAGGGGTCTGGTATATATGTAAATATGCATCAAAATGTAACCAGAAAAATGTGAACACAACCTAGAATGAACCTAAAGAAGAACCTCTCAAGCTCTCTAGGATACCCTTCCACGACGCTTTACCTTCTTTCAATCAAACTTTTGCATTGAAAATCAGAGTCTTGTAAAATAGCTCAAGTTATTTAAAGACTCTACACTATCTGTTAAAGTATTGGGACTAAGATTCATTTGTGATAAATCACCAATACAGCCAAGAGCATTAGAAATAGTAGAATGTTCCTTGAATACCTCAGGGACCAAAGCTCAAGTGACAAGATAGGAAAATAAAGGAGTTTTCATATATTTTATAATTTATGTTGATAAAAATAAGGGAGTTATAGTTACTAAAAGAGTAGGCTATAGAGGTTCCCCAGATAAACTAGCAAGATCTTAACCAAGGAAAATATCACAAAGCATGGATGTCCTTGCAACATGTTGTAGTCTTATACTAACTAAAAATTAAGTTTATCATAGAAAAGAATTTAGAACCAGCTAACTATTCAATCACTAAAATCTTGGGGAAATTCACTTAAGATCACAAAATGATGAAAAAAAATAGAATAATGCAAAATAAAAATAAACTAGGCTAAATGGAAAAGAAATGGGATAAATGAAAAGAACAGAGATACTAATAAGAGGTCCTCAAATGAAGCTTCCCACAATATTGCAACTTTGAAACTTGCACACATGGAAACAAGAAAATGGTTGGGGCTAATTTAGGGGCTTGCCTTCATCAAACCTCGACATAGGTGTTCCCACATCCACATATAGCCAAATAGATAATGATAGATAAAAAGATAATAGATGAGATAACGAAAAAATACATGTTAAAATAATATATTATCAAATAAGATTATAATGCAATAATAAAGCTACAATTTCCCTCCTTTAGCAAGAAAGAGTTCTGAAAAGAAGAGCAACAACCTCCAACAGGTGCCAAGAATGCTAAAGTGTTGATATAGAGAGCCAAAGTGAAAGGGAGCTTGAAAGAATGGATAGAAAGATAGAATGCAAATGAATGACTGGGAGAAGATTGTGAGCTAGATTGAATGAGAATGACTAGAATGAAAAAATAAGAGTATAGAAGGAGTATAGGCATAAAAAGAGCCATTTCAACATGCCTACAAGATGCAAAGGAATTAAACTTCTTGGGTAGGTGGGAAGTGTAGCATCCAAATGGCTATGCATTTAGGAATCTTTCTTAGATGTTCATGTGATGCACAGATGTCTATGCGTCATGTGGTTGTCTATGAAAAATATTCACTTCAGCGACAGAGAAAAACATGTTAAGGACAAAATTAAGGTTAGGTGAAGGTGACATTACATTATCAAATTTAATTAATCTAAAGGGGGGTTAATGGAATGTGAATTGCATAGAGTGCAATTTTTCAATATTTCAACTTCTAAGGTGGGAATTGATCACTCTCCCACCTCTTCGTGAGAGAAACTCCAAACAGAATAAAAAATAGATTTCATCTATTTGTTCATATCATGAAAATTTTGGGCATTCTAGTAATGAGTTATGCTTTGAAAATAAATTTATAATGGTTAATTCAACTTTATGGAAATCATGTAGATCTATACAAAACAATAAATTAGTTATTATGGTGTTTCTCCCTGCTATATGGTGTTTGTACCATCATATGATACTCATTTCCATGAATGGGGGAACAAAAAAAATTTTGCGCAGCCATATTTCACTAATGGGGAGAAATATGATAATAGTCACAAATAGCTATCCTTATACATACACTTTCTTAGGGAAAGCATATGTAGCCCTTCTAAGGTGTGTATCCTTTCTCAAGGATCCCCTCTTCATCAATTATATTCTTAAAAAATGTGTAGAAAGTGCACTAACATTTTAAGGGGGGCATATTCCCCTAGCTATTGTGGAATCTTC
This sequence comes from Sequoia sempervirens, assembly GCA_007258455.2. NCBI lineage: Eukaryota > Viridiplantae > Streptophyta > Pinopsida > Cupressales > Cupressaceae > Sequoia > Sequoia sempervirens. The sequence continues at coordinate 93,421,788 of VDFB02075321.1, read as the reverse complement.
TAAGAATTTAAATCATGTGCCCCTTTAGTGGTGATATTATGCATACTATCCCCTAAGGTACATCTCCCTAGAATTCAATCATGTGCTGCTTTAGTGGTGGTATTATGCATGATATCCCCTAAGGTGTGAGCTTGCAATTCAATCATGTACCCCTTTAGTGGTTGTGTTATGTATGATACCACATAAGGTAGCCTTTATATCCATGTGGTACCCCATCAATGGTGATATTATACATGATCTCCACTAAGGTGAGGCTTTCCAAAATTGTTCATATGTATCCTTTGTGGTGGTGTTATTTATAATGCTCCATGAGGCATGGCTTTATGATTGGACGCTTGTGATGTTAACAATTTGTACCGTTGAGGTGGTTCATCCCTTGCGACAATAAAAAAATTACACCCCTTGAGGTGATTCATTTATTGTGAGGTTAAATAGTCCCTCATGATGTTAAACTTTTATATTATCCCTGAGGCATTATTAGGAAAATTTTCCATGTATTTAGCATAATGTAGCTTGATAATTCATGCACTTGAGCATTTTTACATGACCACCTAGAATAACACAACTCGCTTTCTAATGGAGCTATGTGTGTCATCAGTAAACTAGCACAAAATAGCTAGCATAGCATAACTTGCTAGCCTTGTGATACCCACCATATTGCATGGGCATATAGCATAGTAGAGTTTTCTAGCTAGTGGATCTATGTAGCTCATGAGTGAGCTATCATAACACAGGTTACAAGTCCTTATGATAGGACCATTTTTCTAGTACCACATTCAAGTAATGATGTTTTATATTTGAGAAAAAAATAATATTGGGGTCTCTTTGCCTGACCAACTCAAATCCCTTTAGTGTACTAACCAAGTGTGTTTATTTTTTATTATGTTTGAATTGTGTAACTTACATTATGTCTTCATTTTAATTGCATCATGTAATGTTTAAATTATGTTTCTTTTAACAATATGTTAGTTAGTGTGTCTTCGTTGTGTATGCTTTGTGCTTGTCATGTTGCATTGCACTTTATGTGTGTGTGCTTAATTGGTTTTACATTTTGTTTTAATGTTTAGATAAATGAACCCTTCTTGGCTTATCCTTACTTTAGTTTGAGCATGACCATATTTCATACTCTCACTAAAGTGGGCAATAAATTTAGCATCATAAATTATTGCCCTTGATAATTTCACACAAGGATTAGCTCCCCTCTATGTTTCTACACTTAATTCTTATTTCATCTACCCTTTTTATGATCATATTTAGAAAATCAATTTCAAATTTGAAGGTCTACATTCCCAAGTCTAGGATGCCAATGTCGTTGTCTAGATAATTCAAGATCAAATTTCTATGTTAGTTTCCTCTAATTCTGCACTCTACTACTTTGTACTTCATTATTGTTTTTTTCCTAAAATCATAGCAGTTCATCATAGTTGCATAAATAACCTAGATGCATATTTTCATCTTCGAAATTTAGTCAATTATCAATCAATCAATCAATCCCGAAAGAAAGAACCAAAACACTAATCAACAATTTTGGCTCTCTCATAATAGTTAGTAGCCAAGTGGTTGTTTGTGATCATTTTCGTTCCTTACATTGTGATGTAGTACAAGGTGTGATTTAGACATTAGATCTCATTTTCCTACATCACGAGTATACTTATTTGGTTGTTATTTTTTGATTTGTTGGTATTCTCTACATGACTAAGGTGGAGGCTCTATATCTTCTATGAAACTCATTGAACTATGATAACTCTCCTCGTCTTTAGATATTTCATGGGATTTTAGTTAGACATTCTTTTTCTTTTTTTGGGAGTTAAAGCACATCATTATTTTTATCCTGTTTATTTTTTCAATATAGTAGAAGAATGCTTACCTATTAAAATATTTCTCAACAAAATGATTGCAAATATTTTACCCTTTAACATCCTCACCATAGCTAATAAATATTCATTTTATAATATTTTTCTTCAAATTTAACCTCTTATCCCTATTATGATGAGTGTACTCCTCACAATCAAAAAATCTAATGTGTCTCAATGAAATGTTTTCTTCTAGCTATATAGATCTATAGTTGTCTTATCAACAAGAGCTAATGAAATAAACTTATTTACCTAGTAAAACTTCATAGGAATTGCTTCTACCAAGAAATAAAATTCCAAGATTTCTCCACTAAGCATACTCTTAACCCTCTTTATCACTAATCTATAAATTATTTTAAAAAACCCATTCTATTGAAGGCTATATGGAGTTCTATAATATATTACTATTTCATGATCTCTATACCCTACCAAAATCTATTGAATAAAATTAATCATTATTATTAGTCCTCAAAATATTAATTATTTTAAATCAATATAGAGATCAATATTAATTATTAGATTTTCAGTGTAACACATCCAATTTTTATAGGCCATGACTTTTGATCAAAGAGGTTACTGTGGTCTTTTTTCAAATTATAGAGATAAAAAAGATCTGCATAACAAGCATCTTTGGAAGCAATGCCAAGCTACCCAATTTTATTAATTTATCCAAAAATAAATTTTGTAGCCTAGAAAATCAATGTTTATGTTTCATAGTTTGAAAATTGTGTTCTCAAAATGCTCAATATTACAAACAAGGTTGAGACACCTTCCTAACATTTTCAATATTTCTTACCATAGCAAGAATCTACCTTGATATAGTACTTGAGAAGAAAAATAATCTCAATCTTCCGTGACATCGACAATCAACTTAGTGGAGAGTACAATAATTTATAAATACAAACCAATTAAGTCCATAGAACCCTTATTCTAAGAAAGGTAGCAAATACCACAAGTTCCCTACTATTAACCATAAGTTTATTTGACAATACTTCAAAGAAAGTTTCTTATAAATTTTCGTAACTTATCATAAACAATTAAGATGAGACTTAACAATAGAAATAAAATCTGAATTCAACTTAAAATTTTGATAGAAACTCGTAAAACTTATAAAGATAAAAAATAACTTGATTCTAAAATGCAACCTTCGTAATCAAAAACTTTGAAAAAGAAATAATAAAAGGAAATCATTAAAATGAAAAACTTTAAAAGAATCTAAAACTTAATCTTTTCAATCCAAAACTTTGAAACAAATTAAAACATGCCAACAAGAGAAAGTGATTTGGTACTAAAAATATATATCTTTTCAAACAACTAGGTCCTATGCCATACTGCTAATGGGTGTCGGGCATGATTTCAAAAGAAAATGGGATTTACTAAGAAATTAAACATGTGTCCCATTGTTGGAAAGCTATTGACTGGGGACAAGTTATTCGATCAAATCTACGCTTTATTGACTAGAAGACTTTATATATACACAGACATCAGACATCAGATGAATCGTACATTCCAGGAAAACAAAGAGGAAAGACGTGAAATTAGAATACCATTTCCTTTCTAATCATTACACCTGTCTATTTTCACATTGATTAACAGGAGAAAGAGGACTTGCCATTATATTGAAATGTGACAATATACAGAGTTGAACATAGCTGGAGGGAGACTGGTACATTCCATGAAACACAAAGCAAAGAACTAGAAATTTTTGGTTTTTAATAGGACACGCCTACAATCCTATTTATTCTGTATAATGAAAAGTAAGATATAGATATATCGATATACAGTAGTTTCGTACAGTTCAAAAATTGTATTTCCATGTTGTTATTATTAGAATGTAAGTTTGAGATAGTTTTAGTAACATTGTCATCAATAAAGAAAACATAGTAATAAAATTTTCTAAATGAAGTAACATTCACAAGATCAAAAACATCATTATGGATAACCTCTAATAATCTATTTTCTCTTGCTACTACAGTTAAACTTTAGTTTAGTCTATTTACAAGGAACATGATGCTCAAACAGTTAAAGTCCATAAAATAATTATAGACGATCCATCGACAAAAAATTAACTAGCGTGTTAATCCCCTTTTCACTAATTTAACACATCTTGTAGTGTCTCAAAATACTTGAATATGAGTTTTTAATTACATGGGATAAAATGCAATTAGTAGATGCATCAATCTTGAACAAAGTGTCACATGGATATCCCTTAACTAGCACCAAATTCTCTCTAGCCAACCTACAATAACTACTATAAGATGTGTCATTCACTCCAACATCATTCATTTCAGAAATTGAAAAAAAAAAGTTATGTGAATGCTTGGATGTACAAGACATCTATTAGATATTTTACTCTCCCATCATTTAACATAAGTTTTACCTTAACTTTTCCAACAATCTAATATAAATTATTATTACTAAGGAACATGCCACCTGGGCATCATATGATTTACATATAAAGAAAACCACTCCTGATTTAATGATTCATATGATATGAGGCATCCTAAATCAACAAAGCATGAGTCATCACTAGCAAAGTTAGTTGAAAGAAATAAATGATTGCTTTCATTATTAGATGATTTATAATTAAAGGAATCTTTAGAAAACTTCTTATTAAATATATATGCTCCTTCTTTATATGGACCCATTTTCCTCACTTATAATATTTAACACTGTTGAAGTTGAAAAAGCTCGCCTCACAGACCCCGATGATCACCTGCATGAAAATACCATGTCACAGAAAGAAGACATTCCAGACAAAAGGGAAAGGTGCTCTGAAAGCTAAAAAATTATTAATCAGAGAGAAAGATAAAATACAATGATCAATCCTTAAAAAAGGAGAATGTGCAACCCTAAAGAAACCCTAATAGGTAGACATTTAATAATTAATATAATTATTAAATGTCACAATATGAAAACTAAAGTGAAATAAGAGGGCTTTGGTCCTCCATGAGGGTTTCATTCTTTTAATCATGGAGCATGTTAAAGCCCTTGTACTTTCCTCTACAATTAATGGTAAGGAGAAGATTTTGAGTGAAGCTTTTGGCTCTTCTGGCTCGGTTACCAGCATTGTTGAGGAAGAGGAGTGGAATGAAGAGGACGAGGATGGGTCCCTAGCCCATGTGGCTGCCTCCTTGAAAAAAATGAATAAGGGTAGCCTTAAAAGAAAACGGGAAACTAAGCGCCTTATTCTGAATGAGTTGGATTCCCATTCTGATTGTGAGGATACAAAAGTGTGCTCTGGAAATTCCACACCCAAGAACGAAGCTTTGGACGTTGGCTAGGGTGACACTGTGGTTGGTTGTAAAGAGGAGGGAATGTAGGAAAATGTGATGACAATGGAGGAAAAGGACAACCTAACAATGGTTTCCAAACAGATTTCCATGTTGAAGAACAAGGCCTTGAAAGATATGGTTAAGGTTGCCATGTTGCTTTGAGAGGAGAATGCTTTTGAAGAGAAGGCAGTGGAAATAGATGACTCCCCAATTCGTAGCTCTCCTAATGTGGACCTAGAGGAGGAGAATAAGGTTCAGGAGGAGGATGTGTAGCAAAAGCGTGTGAAGTCAGAGCCTCTAAAGGTAATTCCCATTTTTGAGGAGTTTTCCAATCTCAATGATGATTCCACCTCCCTATGATTTCAAATACCTATGTGAAGAGCGCTTGGTTGGCTTAGAAGCCAAGATATTGGACACTAATGCAAATATAAAGAAGCTTCTCCATGCTTGTCACATTTCAATGAAGAATAGTGCAAAATATTTGGAAGTCTTGTTTCGTAAAATTAGTGAGCTCAGGGAGGACCAACTATATTTTTCTAAGTTAACGGAGAAGGAACACTGGACCAAAGGTAAAGGGAAAAAACATGTGAAAGATGATGGGAAAGGCCTTGCTACTAGAGAGATAGCTAACTGTAAGAAGTCCTTTGAAGCTAATAAAAAAGAATTGTTGGAAATGATTGAAACACATAGAAGCCTGGAGGTTCAGGTGGCCAACACCTTAAGCATTATAAAATAGTGTCCTATTTGTTTGTTTGTTTTTTTGTTGTGTGCTTTTCTGCTATTGGGTCTTAGTTTCTTTCTTGTTTGTTTTCCATTTTGTTGTTGTTGGGTGTTGTTGATAGTTTACTATTATATCTTTCAAGTAGTATTTTGTTTCTTTTGATGTCTTGGGTGTTGGGCTCTGCTGGTGTTTTAACGTAATATCTCTTGAGCAACATTTTGTAAGTTAAGTTGTAAAGGGTTTTGGTTCCCTTTTTTTAAACATTCAAAATACTAAGAGGGGAGGAGTGAATTAGTATTCCACAAAACTATAATAAAATCCACTCAAACATTATCATAATTTTGACTGAATCAGCAAGAGAGAACATAGAAACAAGTCAACACAACCATACACATGAACACCTAGATTTTTATGTGGAAAATCCAAAAAGGGGAAAACCACGGTGATGGTTAAGTCACAATATATTATATCTGGATACATAATATTATGGGGCTCACTGCCAAGACTCACTATCCTTAAAAATACTCACTGCCTAAGTACAAAAGATGGCTAACTTCAAAGATTACAAAGATAGTGGTGCACTACCAAAAGATTGAACTAATAGAATACACCTTCAATGTGCAGGATTTAGTTCCATTGAAGCTCAAAATAAAAAGCACTGCCTCACATAGCAATCATTCAACAAAACTACACTAATCACAACTAATAAAGAATTTAGGCTCTGATCTTCTCCTCTGTTCACAGACACTTCTCCTTCTCGCTCACTTATATATCTCTCTTCTATCTTTCATGTTATATATACACAAGTATATCTTATTCGTCAATTAGGTCGGCCTAATTAGATGAAGACAAAATAATAAAAACCTTCTTCGTCAACACCAAATAAGAATTATACATTTTATCCACATATTGCATTACACCAAGTTGGCTAACATCTATAAAACATAACTAGTCTACATAATATATTGCATTGGATAAGTCAGCCAAGACTAGAGCATAATTATCCAAACCAACAAATAATCCTCAAAGAAAACACCTTCTGAATATGAGAACACATTAATTTCCCATCATACTATCACCAAGGAGACTATCAACAAAATCGCAACATAAGAATGTTCACTTTAGTAGAACGCAGAGTCTCCCACACAATATGCCACACATAGAACAATAGTAGGATACAGAGTTAAACTCTGTCAGGGATAGCTTTCTGCTCACAAAAAAATATGTCTCAATATCCGTGATATAGTTGTCTGAATGAGTCAAGAAAAAATGGTTAAGAGAGTAGAGTCATATCAGATCTTGTGGTGAATTCTGAACTCAAATACTAACACACTGATCCGTCACAAAACAGTATTACCGGCAGAGAACAACCTCTGGTAAACCAAGCAGTCTTCCCATATAGTTATCACCATGTTGAAATCAATGACAACATAACATAACCATCCATACTTCATGCTCATGTTGCAAAGCTTCCAACAATCTCCCCCTTTGGCATTGATGGCAACATGCGTGACAAAAACATTTTCCAGTATACCGCAACTGAATACTCTGAATACTCCCTTATCAAAACTATTCTTCACAAAAAAAAAATCCTCTTAATCTCTATCTCTTCATCTCTTTATCTCTCCCCCTTTTAAATCAATGAAAAAGGAAGGGGTCTGGTATATATGTAAATATGCATCAAAATGTAACTAGAAAAATGTGAACACAACCTAGAATTAACCTAAAGAAGAAACTCTGAGACTCTCTAGGATAGCCTTCCACGACGCTTTACCTTCTTCACAACAAATTTTTGCATTGACAAGAGTCTTGTAAAATAGCTCAAGTTATTTAAAGACTCTACAACATCTGTTAAAGTATTGGGACTAAGATTCATCTGTAATAAATCATCAATATAGCCAAGAGCACTAGAAATAGTAGAATGTTCCTTGACTACCCCAAGGACAAAAGCTCAAGTGACAAGATAGGAAAATAAAGGAGTTTTCATATATTTTATAATTTATGTTGATAAAAATAAGAGAGTTATAGGAACTGAAAGAGTAGGCTATAGAAGTTCCCTAGATAAACCAACAAGCTCTCAACCAAGGACAATATCACAAAGCATGGATGTCCACGCAACACGTTGTAGTCTTGTACAAACTAAAAATTAAGTTTATCATAGAAATTTTTTTAGAACCAGCTAACAATTCAATCAGTAAAATCTTGGGGAAATTCACTTAAAATCACAAAATGATAAAAATAAATAGAATAATGGAAATAAAAATAAACTAGGCTAAATGGAAAAGAAATGAGATAAATGAAAACAAGAAAGTAGATACTAGTAAGAGGTCCTCAAATGAAGCTTCCCACAATATTACAACTTTGAACCTTGCACACATGGAAACAAGAAAATGGTTGGGGCTAATTTAGGGGCTTGCCTTCATCAAACCTCGACATAGGTATTCCCACCTCCACATATAACCAGATAGATAATGCTATTAGAAAGATAATAGATGAGATAAATAAAACATACATCTTAAAATAATATGTTATCAAATAAGATTATAATGCAATAATAAAGCTACAATTACCCTCCTTTAGCAAGAAAGAGTTGCGAAAAGAAGAGCAGCACCCTCCAAGAGGTGTCAGGAATGTGAAAGTGTTAATATAGAGAGCCAAAGTGAAAACGAGCTTGAACGAATGGATGGGAGAAGATTGTGAGCTAGATTGAATGAGAATGAATAGAATGAAAAAATAAGAGTATAGAAGGAGTATAGGCATGCAAAGAGCCATTTCAAGATGCCTACAAGATGCAAAGGAATTGCACTTCTTGGGTAGGTGGGAAGTGTAACATCCAAATGGCTATGTATTTAGGAATCTTTCTTAGATGTTCACGTGATGCACAGATGTCTATGCGTCGTGTGGTTTTCTATGAAAAATATTCACTTTAGCAACCAAGAACAAACATGTTAAGGACAAAATTAAGGTTAGGTGAAGGTGACATTGCATTATCAAATTTAATTAATCTAAAGGGGTGTTAATGGAATGTGAATTGCATAGAGTGCAATTTTTCAGCATTTCAACTTCGAAGGTGGGCATTGATCACTCTCCCACCTCTTCGTGAGAGAAACTCCAACAAGAATAAAAAATAGATTTCATCTGTTTGCTCATATCATGAAAATTTTGGGCATTCTAGTAATGAGTTATGCTTTGAAAATAAATTTATAATGGTTAATTCAATTATATGGAAATCATGTAGATCTATACAAAATAATAAATTAGTTATTATGGTGTTTCTCCCTACTATATGGTATTCATACCATTATATAATGCTCATTTCCATGAATGGGGGAACAAAAAAAAATTGTTTGCAGCCATATTTCACTAATGGGGAGAAACATGATAATAGTCGCAAATAGCTATCCTTATCCATACACTTTCTCAATGAAAGGATATGTAGGCCTTCTAAGGTGTGTATCCTTTCTAAAGGATCCGCTCTTCATCAATTATCTTTTTAAGAAATGTGTAGAAAGTACACTAACATTTTAAGGGGGGCATATTCCCCTAGCTATTATGGAGTCTTCTAAGAATTTCACTCATGTGCCCCTTTAGTGGCGATATTATGCATGATATCCCCTAAGGTAAATCTCCCTATAATTCAATCATGTGCCCCTTTAGTGGTGGTATTATGCATGATATCCCCTAAGGTGTGAGCTTGCAATTCAATCATGTGCCCCTTTAGTGGTTGTGTTTGTATACACATAAAAATGGTCATGTCTATAATCCTGGCAATTAATTAAATATTTATTATTTAATTAATTTATCTAAAAGTCCTCTACATATGATTAAATTTAATTAATTTAATTATATTGTTCATTCATCTTATTCTTCCTTCATAATTAAATAAATTTATTTTATTTAATTATTTTCATACGTCCACTTAATTAATTAAATAAATACATTTTATTTATTTAAATTAATTATCATTGTTTAAATTTAAATTTAAATCTTTTGATTTAATTAAGTTTAAATATTTCTCTTTCTTCTATTTTTAATTCTTCCTCTAATTAATTAAATATTTCATTTAATTAATTTCATAAAAGTGGTTTAATTAAATAAACCTTATTTAATTAAATATCTTTTGCTTTCTTTCTAAATCACAATTAGATATTTTATTTAAGTTGTAAAATCTTCTGAAATCTTCTCATATCATAATTAAATATTTTATTTAAATATGAGATCTGCTTTTTTTCAAAAATCCTGATTAAAGATTTCTTCTTATCACAAAATTTTCTTCTGTGTTTAAAAGCTTAATTAAATATTTTATTTAATTAAGAAAAAGCTGAATGTCCTCCACAAATAAATAATTGAATTTTTAATTAATTATTTATCAGCTTTTAAATCTTTCTTTGATTCTTTTAAAGAAAGATGATTTCTTATCTTCTTATCTTCTTCTCTGTCATAAAAATAGAAAAATCTTGTTTTCAAGTTTTCTTCTATTTTCTCTTTAGTTTCATCCTTCTTCAACCATTCGATCTGCCAGGAATTATCACAACCGTCAATCAAGACAGCCAATCAGAATCATTCAAAAAACTCTATAAATACCTGTGTGAATCCAAGCATTGGTAATAGGAAATTAATTAGAGTTCATGCATTTAATTCATTTAGCATTCTAATATCATAGCATCATGTTTATTTCAATCATCTTAGTTCAATTCAATATCATAGCTTAATCTTGCATCATGCATCACATTTAAAATCTCGTTCTTTAGGAAGATAGTTTGTTGAGCCTAGCCTACAAATCTTAGAGCAAAAGCTGGAATCAACAAAAACACTAAAGATAGAGGACAATAGGATGACAATTGAAGCAGAATACTGAGTTTGCATTTATTTACTTTTTATGTTATATTTTGATACAATGTCTTATTGGTGTGCTTGAATATTGTTTTACTTAATTTCATTATACATATTTTCGATCACACATTTTTGGCGCCCTCCGTTTTATTGCAGGTTTTCTGACATCCAACAACGCATTTGGGAGATCCAATTTTTTTTCTTTTTGCAGGTACTTTGGCGCATCTGAAGACTATTTCAGCGCATCTAGGAATTTCTGCAGCGCATTTGGGAAATAGAGTGGCACAAATGGGAATTTATGAAGAGCACATAGGAGTTTAATTACCGCATATAGGACATCATTTAGTGCATTCAAATATGTTTCAGAATTTTTTTTTTAAAAAAAATTTGCATTTAGATTAGCGCATATAGGTTCTATTTTTACGCATATAGGTTTTCTTTTTGCTTATATAGGTTATATTTTTGCGTATTTGAGTTATGTTATTGTGCATCTGAATTCTATTTATGTGCATCTAGGTGGCAGAGTCGCGCATCTGGGTTGTAACAGAGATTCCGAGTCTGACACCTTTCGCAGACAGAATTTCTTTTCTTTTTCTTGCTGGATTTAAAATGAATCAATCTAGGGTAGCCACCTCATCTTTATCATGCAATTAAAATGAACCGCATGTTTTTTGTGAAGCAACATCTTCACTTAGATTAAATCATTTTTTATTTTGGTGCACCTAAAATGAATCTATCTACACTTCTTGACTGTGTTTGAAAGTGGTAGGTGACTATGCTCTCACCTGTGCAAACTAGGTGATCAGAAAACCAGACCCACTTTTCCCTGTGTAACCTTGACTTGATAATCAAAGTATCATCTCCCCTTGCGCACTTGTGCGATCCTAGGTGTAAGAGAAACAGTTATTGACTCTAGAAATTGGGCCTGCCTGGGGATTTCATCACCTCAACGCGACTCAAACTGGCAATGGAGCTAAGGCCAAGCTACCCCCAACCGGTATATAAATGTAATTCTTAAGGGAAAACCTAAGGTTGCTTGTGCGGATGTGTCATACAGATGGAGTTGTACTCCATTAAACCCTATTGAGCTTAACCTCTTTAGGCTGGAGTGCCACCTTAATGGTGATTAATCTCTTTCCCCATGTATGGCCACTCGAACGGGGGTCCCAAACTTAATACCATTGTTTAGAAAGCCAAAAACCTTCTATTTGCTAGCGCAGCACCGGTCGGTGTGAAGGCATCCACACTTTCGCAATATTTAGTAGAGGTGATCAACTCGCCATGGGAGTTTCATGGGAGTTGGAAGCTTGGTTGGCATGAGAAGAGATTGCACTGTAAGGGGGAGCCTGTGCAGCCAAGCTTCTGAATTCACATGCTACTGATATGCGGTTGGGGAAACCCACGTGGAATCTAGCGGATATTGTCCTGGCCTAACCTAGGTTGTGCGTGTCTTATTCTGTGCTTGGTTACAATCAACTTAAATCAGACTATTTGTTGTGTTTTCAAGAACATTAATTCAGATAAAGGGATCATCCAAAACGAACATGAAAAACTTCAGCTAAAAACTGGTCAAAAACTGTCTTTGAAACTGTTTTAGCGCATCTAGGAAAAACTGTAGCGCATATACAATCTATTCTGGCACATCAACTTCCTGGTTCAAGCATTTGAGTCATCTTCCAGCGCATTTAGGGATTGTTTTAGCGCATATACTTCTTGGTTTAGTGCATCTCAACTCTGTTTATGCACATTCAAGGTGTTCTGCAGTGCATATACCTCTTTCTGCAGCGCATTTAGGGAACAGAATAGCGCTTTTAGGTTTTTGTCAAAAATTTTATAGACCTGAATTTCTGACATTTCTCTCCCATATTGAGGAAGTGGAAATCAACCAAGTTCATCAAGAAATCAGTCTTCAATAGGATCAAGAAATCCAAAATGAACTTAAGTTATAAAGAAACCTTAGACTGCAGAGAATTTTTGTATAAGAGTCGACACGTCTTGCTCCCTTATCGCAAATTTCTCCATAGATACCAAGACTACATTAGAGGATTCACTGACGATTACGCTGTAGAACCTTTGGCTACTCAAGCTTATTATCAAAGAGTAGTGTTATCTAAACATCACAATCTTAATCAACCTCTTGAGTTTGAGAATATTCCACAACCTTCAATTGAATATTCAACGCATCCTAGTCAAATCCTTCAGTGACCTTCGATCATATCATAGGATTCCTTACATATGCCTATTTTTATGAGATCTCAACACAACAAACTAGGAGAAACATCTCAACAAGAAACTCCTACCCACAACATTCAAGAAGAAGGTGAATGTGATAATCCTCATTTTAGTGTGAATCGCAATCCTCTTTTCAGTGACGACAATATGGCTGATAGAGAGGAAAATCCATCTCATAAGTACAAAGACATGAATAAAACTCCCATAGATAGTGACAATGAGCAAGAGGAAGAACTTCACATTAGAGAGGCTGAACAAGACCCCAAGTTTCTTAAAGCCATAGAAAAGATCCTACAACGTGACAAAGAAAAGTATTTTCTCTTCCTAGCTAATCAAGGAGCTAAACTACCTAAGGATTTTGATACTGAGTAATTAAAAAGAAAAGAAGAAGAAACATCCCCATCTGATCTTACTACTCTCACTCAACAATTTAAGGCACTCCAAGGACAAATCAAAGAGTTACAATGGGGAACCACAACAAAGAAATACACTCTTGATGACATATGTCCTTATCCTTTTGATAGAAATCTCAATATGATTATGTTTCCTAAACATTGTGAAATTCCCAAATTTGATCGTTATAATGGGAAATCGGATCCAATTGATCACATGAGAGACTTCTGAAACATGAATTTAGAGTTTGCGCATGAAGACACTTACTTGTTGCGATTGTTCCCTCGGAGCCTTGGAGTTAACTCTATGGAATGGTTATCTAAGATTACACCTTCTATTCAAACATTTGAGGAATTGATCAATTTGTTCATAACACAATACGCCTACAACATCCAACACCAAATCACCATGATTGATCTTTGCAAAGTTGCACAAAAACTTGGTGAACCTTTCACTACTTTTCTTCAAAGATGGAGAAGAAAGTTGGCTAGGTACCCACAGCATGTTCCTGAAAAGGAAAAAATGGTTACTTTCATCAATAGCCTAAATTCATAAATGAGCTATCGCTTAAATCTACATTGTCGACCTTCCTTTGAGAAATTGATTGAGGATGCCATCACCATTGAAGGTGCTTTGGTCAAAAGAGGGACAGTAAAACTTGACAAGGACAATCCTAGCTCATCTAACCATTACAACAATCAAGACAAGTCTAAATTTTGGACTTGCAACAAAAACATTGTAAACGATGGTGTTATAGATGCAAATCATGTCGCGACTAAGCTGTTTGTTCTGAGTACACCAAATACTACTCGTAACAATAATTACAACAATGTCAATTCAGTCGCAAATCAAGGAAACAATCTTCCCCCTCCAACGAACAACAATCAGGGGACTGTCAACAACCAAAACTACCGTGGAAACAACAACAACAACAACACCTTAGGGAATACCTCAAACATGAACCCACAATGCTTTTCATTCTTCTCTAGTAGAAGAACTTTCACTCCACTAGGACAATCATTGGAATCTGCTTTCAAAGAGGTTATGGAAAAAAATGTCCTTAATTTTCCACCTCAACGCAATTATGAACCTAGTATAAAACCTCCATCATGGAATGAAGCTTATTATTGTGATTATCATAGGTGCAAAGGTCATCGTACAAACAACTATCAAGCTTTGAAGCATGCTATTCAAGATCTAATTGACAAAGGCATTATCACAGTAGAAGGACAAAAAAAATCCAATGAAGATCACCAAGCATTTCACAACCCTTTACCAAATTATCAAAAGGGAGAGTCTTCTGACAAAAATGTGAATCAAATCGATGACACTCTAATCCGTCACCTCTACATAGATGATGAGCGAATCAACGTTATAAAAATCAAGGAGAAAATAGACAATGGACAAGTTAATGTCACAACAAGAGCACAAGCCAAAGTTGTCTTGAAAGGTGCCTCTTCGAAATCTACTGAGACCTTCCCTCAACATCAATATGACCTAGTTAACCAACTTCGAAAGACTCCGGCCCAAATTTCCATTTTAGAACTCCTAAAGATTTATCCTGCACATAAGGAAATTTTAGACAAGGCCCTTTTTGAAACAACTATATCCACGGATTTGGATGTGAACCGATTTCAAGCCATGGTAGGACATTTGTCCTCACCTACATGTCTTTCATTTTCAGACAAAGATTATGTTTCATGACTCATCCCCACAATTCATCATTATACTTAGAGGTCATGATCCATAAGTTCCGTGTTAAACGTGTCCTAATAGATGGAGGGGCTGGTTTAAATATATGTACCTTGAAGGTGGTTCAAGCTTTAGGATTTTCAGAAGACTCCATTGATCCTAGAAGGAAGATTACTATAAAAGCCTATGATGATGAGCAAAGAACGTCTAAAGGTCTAATCATGCTACCAATCAGAGTGGGACCTGTTATCAAAAATACCTTTTGTCAAGTTTTAGACCGGGATCTTGCATACAACATCTTGTTGGGTTGTCCTTGGATTCATGAAATGCAAGCTGTTCCGTCCACTTACCATCAATGTCTTAAGTTTCCATATGACGGACAGGAAATCACTATATCAGTTGATAACTCTAACATCCAAACTTGTGCCAATGTCAAAGCTAGTTAGGATACTTTGGTTCCAAACAATCGAGAAGCACTTGCAAAAACCTCTCCTAAGAATGATACACACATCAGTCAATTAGCTAAAAGCTTTGACAAGAAACTGCAGTTCAAGGAAAGTGGAGTTGGGGAATATTCTCTCTGTCTTGCTAATCTACCTACATCACCTTGATCACATGGACAACATTCTATTACACAACAGATATCAGTAGCATCAACATCAGTACAACTACAAACAAAACCAACTACCAAGTTCAACGGATAATTTATCAAAGAGAAATTCCCTATGGGGGATCTTGAAGATACAACAATTTTGAATCGGCTTTATAAGGATGGAGATGAAACAGTTCTAAATGTCACCTTACCAACTGACAGATATGGGAAAGGATATTCCATCATGCAAAAGATGGGATATGACAATGGTCCTCTTGGAAAAAGAAAAGAAGGCGTAGTTGAGCCTATCCATCTTCCAGGGCTTGCCGCATATGATAAAATTGGACTAGGCTATGACTCTACCCCATTCAACCAAGCACAGGGTAATGTTTTTACACTGCAAGAAGGTTCTGATAAGAAAGAGGCATGTTTGGCATCAATCCTGAATTTCATAGAAAATAACTCTAATACAGATTATGCTGAATATGAATGGGATACCATCCATGATGATGAATTTTGGAGAGACAAAGAGGTAGATGTCATACACACGTATACACCCACTTTAATCAAAGGAGAAGGTTTAAGGTCCCAACCACAAGAATCTAAACTACAAAGCAACTATGAGTCTAGTGATACTAAGTCGGATTTTAACAAACAAAACTATCAGGAGAATAGTACTATCATTGATCTACCTCATGCCTCGGATCCTACCAATAACTCTGTTTTGACCCTAACCATCGCTGATTTCACATGACCAAATGACTTGTTACCTTTAATCCATCCTAATCTCATTGACTGGGATCTAACTGAACCTCTTGACTTGCCTATTTTTCCAAATGACGAAGCTATCATAAACTTCCTTTTCGCAGATGATGTAAATAATTGTTCCACTACCGATTTTCGGTATGAAGTCTTTAATCAGGAGAGTGTCAAGTCTCCTAGCTGCAAAAATGAAAATAAAGAAAAACGATCTAGTGGTGAAAACCAGAATCTGGCAGTACTAGATCAGACAAAAGATAAAATAAGGAGCGTATCAGATGGTGAAAACCTTTTCAAGGCACCAGCTAATGGGAAACTTGACACTCTCCCGGAGCATTATCATGAGCGATTGCCCATCTTGGTCGAGCCTACAAAGGAAATCAATATTCCAACTACAGATAATCCAAGGATTCTATAGGTAGTTGAATCAATGACAGATAAAGAAATCCCAGAGTTCATGAACTTTCTCAAAGAAAATCAAGTCAATTTTGCTTGGTCATATGCAGACATGCCAGGTCTTGATCCGGATCTCATAATGCATCATTTTTCTATTAAACTAGGAGCTAAACCAGTGAAACAAAAACTCAGAAAGATGCATCCTCATGTTGCACTACTGGTTAAAGAAGAACTCAAGAAACTCCTAGATGCAGGATTTATAAGGTCAATTGCCTATGCAGGTTGGATCTCCAATATTGTCCCAGTAGCAAAGCCGGATAAACGCATTAGAGTATGCACTGATTTCAGAGATCTTAAAAAAGCTTGCCCTAAGGATGACTTTCCACGTCCAAGCATTGACACTATAGTTGATTTAACAGCTGGCCATGCCATGTATTCATTAATGGATGGTTTCTCTGGTTACAACCAAATCAAGATTGCACCAGAAGACCAAGAGAAAACAACTTTCACTTGTTTGTGGGGAATGTACTGTTGGAATGTCATGCCTTTCGGTCTAAAGAATGCTCGGGCTACTTATAAAAGAGCGATGACTACGATCTTTTATGACATGATGCACACATTCATGGAAGATTATGTGGATGACATATTGGAAAAATCATACACCAGAGAAGGACACCTGGAGATACTGTCAAAAATATTTACCAGATTGGAAAAATTTAAAGTTCACCTAAATCCTAAGAAATGTGTTTTTGGGGTCACATCTGGAAAAATTTTAGGCTATATAGTTTCAGAAAAGGGAATTGAAGTAGATCCTGCTAAAGTTCAGCCAATCATGGAGATGCCTCCCCCAAAGAACATCAGTCAATTAAGATCATTACAAGGGTGACTTCAGTCCATCAGAAGATTCATTATGCAATTGGCTGACAAAAGTCTACTGTTCACACATCTCCTGCATAAGAATGTTCCTTTTAGATGGGATGACAAATGTGAAATGGTATTTCAACAAATCAAGCAGTACCTGATGAACCCGCCAGTTCTAGTACCACCAAATCTAGACAAACCATTGATCTTGTATATTGTCGCAACCGAGACATCCTTGGGGACATTATTAGCACAAGAAGGTCGTGAAGGGAAAGAACATGCAATCTATTATATCAACATAACACTAAAAATTCATGAACTCAACTATACTTTCATTGAGAAGGCTTGTTTAGCAGTAGTCTTTGCTTCACAGAAATTTTAACATTACATGTTAACTCATACAATCAATCTTATTTCAAAAATTGATCCACTCAAGTATCTACTAAGTAAAGCATCACTAATAGGAAGGTTGGAAAAATGGGTTATGATTTTGAGTGAGTTTGACATCCACTATGTTGATCGCAAAGCAATCAAGGGACAAGTCATCGCTGATCAACTAGCTGACGCTCCCCTACAAGCAAAGCACCCCTTGCACATTGAATTTCTAGATGCTGATGTTTTCACTGCAGAATCCAAGCAGCTATGGTCCTTATACTTTGATGGTTCTTTTACTCAACATGGATCGGGGGCAGGCATTCTCTTTGTCACCCCTCAAGGACATACTATTCCTTGGTCATATAGGCTAATGTTTCCATGCACCAATAACATAGCCGAATATGAAGCACTAATCACTGGACTAAAGACAGCATTGGAATGGAGAATTACCGAGCTACAAGTTTATGGTGACTCACAGTTAGTCATTAACCAAATCAATGATGATTATCAGACTAAAGATGACAAATTGTTTCCATACAAAAAGATGATCAATGACTTCAAGAAGTACTTTGTGGACATCCAGTTCACACAAATTCCAAGGCTTGATAACAAAGTAGCTGACACTATGGCTATGATTGCATCATTGGTACAACTCCCAGAAAAATAGACTCGCTATGAATTTCTGGTGGAACAATTATTTACACGTACTTATGACACACCTGGAAGCCAAATTATCTGCCACTTGGTAGGATCCAATTCCCCTGGTATCATAAAATTTATTCCTACCTAAAAGATGACATTTTACCACTTGATTTATCCCGTAACCAAAAACGTAACTTTATCCAACAATCCTCTCGCTATACCCTTATCGCTGATACCCTTTATTGATGTGGTCTTGATGGTACTTTACTTCGATGTCTTGAACGTGACGAATCCGACAAATCTTTACAAAAAGTTCATGGGGGCATTTGTGGTACTCATTTGAGTGGACTAACCTTATCCAAGAAATTGATTAGAATGGGTTACTACTGGCCTACAATGGAGAGGGAATCATTCACTTTTGTTAAAACATGCTCAAAATGTCAGATTCATGAGAATCTTATTCATGCTCAGGCACAAGAACTTCACTCGTTCACACCAACCTGGCCATTTTCTCAATGGGGGTTAGATCTAGTAGGTAAAATTCATCCTTCATCCTCAAATGGGCATAAGTTCATCATCATGGTGACATAATATTTCACTAAGTGGATTGAGGCAGTACCTCTATCTAAAGTCACCGGAAAACAAATTTCATCCTTCATACTCAACTACATTATTTGTCAATATGGTATTCCTAATGCCATTATTACAGATAATGGTCGACCTTTCAAAAAGTAGGATGTTGATAAACTTTGTGAAAGATTCCATATCCAGCACAGATATTCAACGCCTTACTATCCACAAGGGAATCGCCAAGCAGAGGCCTCAAACAAGACTATACTAAAGATTTTGAAGAAGACTATCAATGACTCAGGGAAGGATTGGCATGTTCAACTCAATCCCGCCTTGTGGGCTTACAGAACTAGTGTCCGCACACCGACAGGAGCAACACCTTTTGCCCTTGTCTATGGAGCAGAAGCCATATTGCCTTTAGAAGTTGAAATACCTTCACTAAGAGTATCACTGAAAGGTCTCATAACAGATGATGAATACAGAGTTTCCCGACTACAGAGTTAGAACTTTTAGATGAAAAGACAGATCAACTAACCATTTGAAAGCATACCAACAGATGATGTCTCGCTATAATCACAAAGTAAAAAGCCACGTACCTTTCGGTGGGTGATCTAGTTCTGAAAGAAAATCCGCATGTCAAAGATAGAGAAAAGAAAGGAAAGTTTGAACCAAATTGGCTAGGCCATGGTTATTGCAGTCTCTGGTTCGGGAAGCATACAAGTTATCAGCTAGAAGGAGACCTGTTTGATGAACCCATCAACGCCATCTCAAGAAATATTATGTTTAAGTCAGCTATCATCATCCAGAAAAAGTCTGAAGAAATACAAAACAGCAAGAAAAGTCCAGAAGAAATACAAAAACAATGAAAAAGCAGAAAAAGTCTTGAAAAAATTCAAAAATTAGAAAAAGTCTTGAAGAAATCCAAAAAAAGCAGAAAGAGTCCTGAAAAAAATTCAAAAAAAATTCAAAAAAGTATCATAGGGTGAAAACCTGGCAAACAGGCAGTCTATTGACAGAAAAATACAAAAAAAAATAAAAAATCAAAAAGAAATCAAAAAAATGCAATAAACGCAGATAGTGAAAATCTGGAAAACAGACGCTATCTACACCTCTCCATCTATTAGTTCCTATTTTGTACTTTGGCTTTTTAGCTTTCCTTTTTTCACATCTTTTCTTTTTCGCATCTTAGGGTTATTATTGCATCATCCTGCCGTCATTTGCCTAGAGTGATAAAACGTCTTACCATGGCTTGATCGTTGTACATATTCCTTTCTGCAAGTTGTGTCAATAAACGGGGCAAAAACTCAATTGGGGGCACTTAACTTTCAGAGCATCCTAAAACAGCTGAACAATGTCATAGGATCCGATCATACGAACAAACTATAAACTCACGCAAAACCTTATCCAATCATCGAAGCCTTATCATGAACAATTTTCAGCCGATATCATATCATTGTCTATTGGATGGTCCAAAAATCTGAATAATGTATGAAATAATAGTATTACACTTGGAACAAAAGTTGTTTGATTTTTGATATCATTACTTTGGAGCACACTCAATGATGTACTGAACTAGAGTGGCAAGGAATGAGAATGATTTTTCTTTGTCTGCTGTCTTGAGGTTAATGGTCAATCTGATGCAAATATGTCATAGAATATGATTACCAAAGCAATATCATTGATGACAGTTCCACATTTGCATCGGAAGGGTGGTTAATCTTTGTCTGTTTATGCAAGAAATGCTCAGATCATCTTGGTTCAATTATACCTCGATGCTTGTGTTCGCTTGCTACATCAAAAATCATGAAGGTTGTACTCTGGTCATCATTCGCACTAATTTCCCCTATGATGCTTGTACATACTTCCAACATTTTAAATGCTCTATGATGATTCAAGATGGCTTATAGCAGGCTCAACAAATTGCTTAGTTTCATTTAGTTGCATATTTGTTAGATCATTGTCTATATCTGCATATTGGATTCACATCAGTGTTTTGAAAGGCTGAATGAAAACATTAACGGTTATCATGTAGTTTTGAACTCTTTGTGGAGGACATTTGGACATCTCATTCATCATCATTTCATCATTATCATTTATCATTTCTTTCATTCATTTTATCATTATCCTTCTCATTTCTCATTCTTTTATTTTATCAGTATCATTCACTATCATTATCATTATCATTTATCCTTCATTATCCTTCATTATTATTTTTTCGTTATCATTCTCAGTATCATTCACTATCATTATCATTATCATTTATCCTTCATTATCATTCATTATCATTTTATCATCATCATTATCATTTATCATTTATCATTCATTATCATTTTATCGTTATCATTCTCATTATCATTTTAACATTATCATTTTCATTATCATTCATTATCATTTTATCATTATCATTCTCATTCTCATTTATCATTCATTATCATTCTCATTATCATTTATCATCTATCATTATTGTTACCATTATTATTCTCATGTCTCATTCATTCATTTTTATCATTTATCATTATCATTATCATTTATCATTATTATTTCTATCATTAGACCCTTATCTCATATCATTTCATTACCATTGTTTTCATAACATTATCATTTCTTATTCATTTATCATTTCATCTCCATGATCATTACTTTTTCTTTCATATTTTTATCGTTTATCATCCCATTATCATTTTATCATTTATCATTCGCTATTATCATCTCATATCATTTCATTACCATTGCACTCATTCATCATTTAATTTATCATCGCATTGCCATTTTCCTTACATAATCATTACCATCATTTATCTTTTCATCATTATCATTATTAGTATCACATTCATTATCTATCATTTTCATATCACAAATTTCATGATGCATTTCATACACATACTATTCATTTATGCATTTGAAATAAAAAATCAAAAATCAACAACTCATATTTACATTATCACAAATCATTGCATCTACATCCTAGATCATCCATTTGGACCATATCATTAGATCATCCTGCATCATAAGATTAGTCCACAAAAACAATAAAAACATATCAAAATCCATCTCATATCATACATACATACAAGTAGCATCCATATCACATCAAAAATGCACAAACATATCATCATCAAAAACATCGCTGCTGCATATCATCGCTCATCAAAATAACACAAATGTCTAATGTCCAATGAAGCTAAAAAGTTCAAAACATAATACATGAGATATGATCAAAACTCAATATACATGCCCTGCATATGTGCAAAATATATCAGTCTCAAAACAACTAGCTCGTAGATGCCCCTGAAGGAGCTGGACCGGAAGGAGGCAGCCTGCCGCTAGTCCCTGCATCAGGATCCCGTCGAGGCCCTGTAACCTCTCTGCCATGTGTTGATGTCCATGATCGGGTCCTCGTCCTACTATGTGATCGTGGATAAGGCTCTCGCCGCTCGGGAGGGCATAACTCCTCATATTGAACTTTGTAGTACTCAACCTCTTTGGCTGCCTCAAATCCCTCTGCAATGGCCTCCCATAAGGATGTACTCTCTATGGTACCCATGAGTCTCTGTGCCACACCCTCGGCCTCCAGTGCCCACCGTCTAAGGGCATCCCTCTCTGCTACCAATTGTGTCACCTGGGAATCAGAGGCGGGCATCTGAGCCTGTACTTGTGCCTGAGCCTGAACCTGTGCCTGTGCCTGAGAGTGTATCTACGTCTGGGCCTATGAAAGTTGTGGTTGTAACTGCACTATCACACTCTGAGCCTAAGCTAGCTGGCTCTGCAGCTGTGCCTGCTATCCCTAAAAGGTCTGAACCTGAGCCTATAATGCAGCAATCTGTGTCTGGTGAGAAGAGGATGACACCCTAATCACTATCTGTGGTCTACCACTAGATCTGGCTCACCGAACAATCTGTGCTCTGCCCAGACTATCCAACCTCTACTACCTCTCATCATCCCCATCATCTCCCCTATCATCTCTGTCATCTGAGCTATCCTCATCTCCATCTCCGCTCTCCTCTCCTCTATCTCCACTCTCCTCACCCTCCTCAACTCCCTCCTCCTCCTCCATCACCTGCTCTCCGCCGGCCAAATCCTCCTGCCTCCCTGCCCCTGGCTGTGGTGCTACCCCAATCGCCTGTGGCTCATCTGGCACTGTATATCATGGAAATGGATGCGTATGAAAGTACTGTGCATAATCATTCGTCATCCCTGCATTCTACACCTCTGACCTGTCGGTCCATACCTCAGGCTGTGAGGTAGAATACTTTGTGTATGCTTCCTGGTATTGAATGCAAGGTCCCCATCCTGGATCACCCTTGCGCCGCCCATAATGCGCAATGCCCTGGGGCATCCCCTATGTAAATCCAAACTGTCTTAGAACCCGTAATGCCAAAAATCTCTCGATAATAAAGGGGGTCCTCCCTATCAGATATCGCGGCCTACAGAAAAATGGCATCTCCAAGTGATCAGTCGCCGATGCCTCGCAATCTGTGTAGGGTCTCCATATCACGGCATCAATATCATCCAATACCCATCACCAATACTCTACCTTGCCCAGCTTCTGCTAGACAAGTGCACCAGAATATGCATACACATAAGGCCTCCCTACTGGCCTATCTATCGTGCAATGTGGTCTCGTGATCGCAATGTGCTCCCACGCCCAGATCTGTAGAAGCGTCACCCCACTCGCCAAGCTAGTGGATCCTCTGTATACAACCTGATGGAGATCATGATACATGTCGTCCAATACACAGCTCCCCCAGGCGAATCTCCATAGCTGTGTCACCAACCACTCCAGCATCCTACCCCAACCAACTGCAAATCCCTTAGACCGATGGTCCGGTCCAAGGAAGCCTCCAATAAATGCAGCCAACATAGCAACTAAGGCTAGATACCTGTTGAAATCCTCCCAATCTATCTAGTAACCACATATGCTAGCATCGCCGCATATCCGTCGCAGCGCCTCAGTCCCACCAATCTCCTTGTGGTCATAAACCACAAGGGCACCAACAACTAGGATCCCAAGAATCCTGTACACATCCTCGGGCATCACACTCATCTCACCAGTCGGCAAGTGAAAGGTGTTATTCTTCGAGTGCCATCTCTCTACCAAAGCGGTCAATAGTCCCCTATTGGCCTGAATACCTCGCGGCATCGCCAACAAAGTTCCCAGTCCACAGTCTACAATCAACTATAACTATGCAGGCGTAAGCTCTCCTATCCGCTTCCAACATAGTGGGAACCGCTCTCTAATCTCGAGGCTTTTGAAAGCCTCCTATTTTGTTTGATCATCACAAATAACACATAAATCAGATTCATATCATGTGATCTATCTAGCCAACAAATCATATCAATGACCCATATCAAGTGCTACATCAATCTATCTGAATGTCAAATCAATCTACTCTATCATCATTTACTATTTGTTTTTCTTTTTAGGAAAGAAATTTTATCAACACACAAATCATTTTCTATTTGTACTTCCATAATGAATGCAAATTTATATCCTCATCTTACTATTTGGTTTCTATCGCAAATTTTTTTTTATCAAACATCTACTCTTTGTTTTTCAATCACGAGAAGCAAAGTTATCAACCACAAAATTAATCAATCAATCAATTTACTCTTTGATTGTTCGTCACAAAGTTATCAGCTATCTACTCTTTATTTTCTATTATGGAAGCAAGTTATCAGTCCTCTATCGGATTTTCTATCAAATTAGCATGATGGTACTACAATTTATCTATCTATTGACTAAGGAAGCAATTTAAATCATCATTTTTCATCACACAAGCGTTCTGTGGAAAATTTCCTAAATGCGCTATTATGTTGCCCAGATGTGCTAAAACACAAATGCGCTAAAGTTTTTCTCATATGCGCTAAATTGTTTCCTCTATGCGCTAAGACTCGGGATGTGCTATTCTATCCTGCCTATGGGCCACTTTAACTCTCAAAGGCGCAACTCTATCAATTTCAAACCCTAGCCCTATATGCGCAATTTTGTGCCCTAGATGCGCTATAGGATCAACCTAGTCGATTCTAGCCTATATGCGCTACTCTATCTGTCGAATGCTCTAAGCAATCCATTTTTACCCTATGCCTATATGCGCTACAGAATTTCCTATATGCGCTATGGGATTTTTCGAATGCACTAAAACTTTTCTCAAATGCGCTAAAACATGCGAAAAAACTAACAACCGATCCAAAACATTTGCAATATTGATCCAAAATGCAAAATTCAAAATCATAAACGGTTGGAATCACTCACTGGTGGTCCATACACAGCTGGTCTCTAGTATCAGCACGCTCACTCGAATCTATGCCTGTGCAATGGGATCTCCATCTTGCCAAGTCACTATCAGAGCTCACTTTTTACTGTAGCAGCAGGGTGAAAATAACACTTCATTTTACCCCTTTTTACCTTATAAGGGTCTTGTAGGGTGGGAGTTAATGGCATTTTCCATTTCTTCCATATTATTTTCACTGGGCCATCACCAACATCATTTATCGGGAGCTAAATCACTGTTTTCCTATCATTCTCGACATTATCTTCCGTGATTTACCTCCCGAGGGGGCATCATCGACATCAAAAATCAGAAACATATCAGGGGAAAAAAAAATATTTTCTTTGAAGCAATGTGTTTCACACATCACTTCAAAGAGGGGCAAAATGTATACACATAAAAATGGTCATGTCTATAATCCTGGCAATTAATTAAATATTTATTATTTAATTAATTTATCTAAAAGTCCTCTACATATGATTAAATTTAATTAATTTAATTATATTGTTCATTCATCTTATTCTTCCTTCATAATTAAATAAATTTATTTTATTTAATTATTTTCATACGTCCACTTAATTAATTAAATAAATACATTTTATTTATTTAAATTAATTATCATTGTTTAAATTTAAATTTAAATCTTTTGATTTAATTAAGTTTAAATATTTCTCTTTCTTCTATTTTTAATTCTTCCTCTAATTAATTAAATATTTCATTTAATTAATTTCATAAAAGTGGTTTAATTAAATAAACCTTATTTAATTAAATATATTTTGCTTTCTTTCTAAATCACAATTAGATATTTTATTTAAATTGTAAAATCTTCCGAAATCTTCTCATATCAAAATTAAATATTTTATTTAAATATGAGATCTTCTTTTTTCAAAAATCCTGATTAAAGCTTTCTTCTTATCACAAAATTTTCTTCTGCTTTTAAAAGCTTAATTAAATATTTTATTTAATTAAGAAAAAGCTGAATGTCCTCCACAAATAAATAATTGAATTTTTAATTCATTATTTATTAGCATTTAAATCTTTCTTTTATTCTTTTAAAGAAAAATGATTTCCTATCTTCTTATCTTCTTCTTTGTCAGAAAAATAGAAAAATCTTGTTTTCAAGTTTTCTTCTATTTTCTCTTCAGTTTCATCCTTCTTCAACCATTCGATCTGCCAGGAATTATCACAACCGTCAATCAAGACAGCCAATCAGAATCATTCGAAAAACTCTATAAATACCTGTGTGAATCCAAGCATTGGTAATAGGCAATTAATTAGAGTTCATACATTTAATTCATTTAGCATTCTAATATCATAGCATCATGTTTATTTCAATCATCTTAGTTCAATTCAATATCATAGCTTAATCTTGCATCATGCATCACATTTAAAATTTTGTTCTTTAGGAAGACAGTTTGTTGAGCCTAGCCTACAAATCTTAGAGCGATAGCTGGAATCAACAAAAACACTGAAGATAGAGGACAATAGGACGACAATTGAAGTAGAATACTGAGTTTGCATTTATTTACTTTTAATGTTTTGTTTTGATACAATGTCTTATTGGTGTGCTTGAATATTGTTTTACTTAATTTCATTATACATATTTTTGATCACACAATGTTATGTATGATATCCCGTGAGGTATCCTTTATATCCATGTGGTACCCCAGCAGTGGTGATATTATACATGATCTCCACTAAGGTGAGGCTTTCCAAAAAATTTCATATGTATCATTTGTGGTGGTGTTATTTATAATGCTCCATGAGGCATGGCTTTATGATTGGACGCTTGTGATGTTAATAATTTGTACCCTTGAGGTGGTTCATCCCTTGCGGCAATAAAAAAAATTACACCCCTTGAGGTGATTCATTTCTTGTGAGGTTAAATAGTCCCTCATGATGTTAAGCTTTTATATTCTCCCTGGGGCATTATTAGGAAAATTTTCCATGTATTTATCATAATGTAGCTTGATAATTCGTGCACTTGAGCATTTTTACATGACCACCTAGAATAACACAACTTGCTTTATAGTGGAGCTATGTGTGTCATCAGTAAACTAGCACAAAATAGCTAGCATAGCATAGCTTGCTAGCCTTTTGATACCCACCATATTGCATGGGCATATAGCATAGTAGAGTTTTCTAGCTAGTGGATCTATGTATCTCATGAGTGAGCTATCATAACATAGGTTGCAAGTCCTTATGATAGGACCATTTTTCTAATACCACATTCAAGTAATGATGTTTTATATTTGAGAAACAAATAATATTGGGGTCTCTTTACCTTACCAACTCAGATCCTTTTTAGTCTACTAACCAAGTGTGTTTATTTTTATTATGTTTGAATTTTGTTTACATTATGTCTTCATTGTGTTTGCATATGTAATGTTTAAATTATGTTTCTTTTTACAATATGGTAGTTAGTGTGTCTTCGTTGTGTATGCTTTGTGTTGTCATGTTGCATTGCACTTTATGTGTGCATGTTCAATTGGTTTTACATTTTTGTTTTAGTGTTTAGATAAATGAACCCTTCTTGGCTTATCCTTACTTTAGTGTGAGCATGAGCATATTTCATACTCTCACTAAAGTGGGGAATAAATTTAGCATCATAAATTATCGCCCTTGACAATTTCACACAAAGTTTAGCTCCCCTGTATGTGTCTACACTTAATAATTATTTAATCTACCCTTTTTATGATCATATTTAGAAAATAAATTTCAAATTTGAAGGTCTACATTCTCAAGTCTAGGATGCCAATGCCATTGTCTAGCTAATTGAAGATCAAATTTCTATGTTAGTTTCCTCTGAATCTGCACTCTATTACTTTGTACTTCAATTTATTTATTTTCCTAAAATCATAACAATTCATCATAGTTGCATAATTAACCTAGATGCGTATTTTCATGTTCGAAATGTAGTCAATTATCAAGCAATCAATCAATCCCCAAAGAAAGAATCGAAACACTAATCCACCATTTGGCTCTTTCATAGTGGTTAGTAGCCAAGTGGTTGTTTGTGATCATTTTTTTTCCTTCCATTGTGATGTAGTACAAGGTGTGATTTAGACCTTAGATCCCTTTTTCCTACATCACGAGTATACTTATTTCGTTGTTATTTTTTGAATTTGGTATTCTCGACATGACTAAGGTGGAGGCTATATATCTTCTATGAAACTCATTGAACTATGATAACTCTCCTCCTCTTTAGATATTTCATGGGATTTTAGTTAGACATTCTTTTTCATTTTTTGGGAGTTAAAGCACATGATTATTTTTATCCTTTTTATTGTTTCAATATAGTAGAAGAATGCTTAACTATTAAAATATTTCTCAACAAAATGATTGCAAAGCTTTTACCCTTTAACATCTTCACCATAGCTAAGAAATATTCATTTTATAGTATTTTTCTTCAAATTTAACCTCTTATCCCTATTATGATGAGTGTACTCCTCACAATCAAAAAATCTAATGTGTCTCAATGAAATGTTTTGTTCTAGCTATATAGGTATATAGTTGTCTTATCAACAAGAGCTAATGAAATTAACTTATTTACCTAGTAAAACTTCATAGGAATTGCTTCTAACAAAAAATAAAATTCCAAGATTTCCCCACTAAGCATACTCTTAGCCCTCTTTATCAATAATCTATAATTTATTTTTAAAAACCCATTCTATTGAAGGGTGTATGGATTTGTATAATATTTTACTATTTCATGATCTTTATAACCTACCAAAATCTATTGAATAAAATTAATCATTATTATTAGTCCTCAAAATATTAATTATTTTAAATCAATATGATTTTCTATAGGAGACTAAAAATATTTAAATATACCAATGACTTCATATTTTCTCCTCAAAAAATATACCCATGTCATTATACTATAGTCATCAATGAATGAAAAATAATAAATAAATTTTTAAATTGAAAATAATTAACAAGAAAAAAAAAATGTTAGAATTTATCAAGTCCAATATCCCATAAAATCTATTAGAACTATGCAGTAAAAATGAACATGATTTCATTTTCAATAATCATACATTTTGCAAATATCCAACTCAAGTTTATAACTATTTAACCCCTCAACAAGACTTATTTTTCAAGTTTCTCAAACTAGTCTACCCAATGTGGCCCATCCTTTTCTAGCATAATATAATTACTTTACAGAAAGTTTATTTTCCAAAGCATGAGAAACCTTATGTTCCAAAAAAATTTCAGCATTTGAAGCAGATATAATATATCCTCTTTGCTAATAGTTCTAAACGTGGAGGTAAATATTTTATGGATCTCCTCATTATAGTAACATAAGAACTATTAGCACATAAGTATAAATGCATCTAACTAAAATAGGGTTCCTAATAAGAAAAATTACAATAACCATAGCTTATCTCACCATCTTGAACCCTCCAGTTGATAAAATAACACACACTCTTAAATCATTGGATTTACTTACAAAAGGTAGGTATTGTGGCATTGATCCCCTTCACTCATCTATTAGGAAATATAATCAATACTCTTCCATAACCAAAAATCATCAAATGAGAGTTGTCTCCAAGGTGTAGCTTCTTGGCACCATCATATTATTTCTATTTTTTAAACCGTTATTGATGTCAATTTGTGTCAAGAAATGCACTAGATTCAATTAGCCATACACCTAGGTATGATGCATGTACAACCAATGTTGCAACAAAGCATCACCATAATCTTGGGAAGACTTCTTGATCTCATAATTAGAATGTATATTTTTTATCCTCCTTATATTCTCTTCTATAATTGCTTGTAATGTCATAATTCCAATATTTTTTCTTTGAATTAATGAGATATTTAGATTTCTAATGGAATTTATATCTAAATTTATCTTTCTTCAAGTGTCCTTCTTTCTTTTTCCTTTAATTCTACCATGAATAGCTATTGACTTCTTAACAAATGTAGAAGTCTTTCCTTGCATATTTGAAAATAAACAATGTCACCACCTCATCTATTTTAAAAAATTTAGTACTTATTCCAATAGCCATAATAATATGGTCACATTAATTTGAAAAGGAACACAAAAAATTCATGCAATGATCCTCCTCCTCTATATTTACTACACTATAGTGCAAATTGGTAGCAACCATGTTAAACACATGTATATGTTTGGACATAGAGCCACCATGCTCCATCCTAATTATATACAACTTCGTTCCTAAAAATAATTTATTTAGCATAGATTTATCTTAATGCAAATCTCTCAATTTCTTCCAAATGAGTGATGTGATGGTCTATTCATATACAT
This sequence comes from Sequoia sempervirens, assembly GCA_007258455.2. Taxonomy (NCBI): domain Eukaryota; kingdom Viridiplantae; phylum Streptophyta; class Pinopsida; order Cupressales; family Cupressaceae; genus Sequoia; species Sequoia sempervirens. The sequence continues at coordinate 93,391,050 of VDFB02075321.1, read as the reverse complement.
TCAACAACATTCAACCAACAAAATAGTCTAATGAGACTCTTAAATTTTTTAAATCCACCTTTTCCTAATGTCCTTGTGATAGAAATAGATTTGGCTTAACTACTATAGACCATGGATCTCTATCCATGAAAATATCATCCATCTTGAGATACCAAAAGCTCAAATTTTGTGCCTAAGTATTTCTCCTTTTCCATTCAGGATATGTTTTCCATCTCTTCCTACAGTAAGATCAAACCCTTATGTGCAAGCTCCCTCAAACAAAGATTTACACAAGCGTGATTTTACCCAACACCTATAGTTTGAGGTGATTAAGCTTTGATACTAAATGCAAGGAACTAAGTTATTTATAAATTCTTCCTAAACTAATCCTATAGGATAGTATTGTGCAAATTTTTGATATTTATAATGAGAGAAAGGATAAACACATATAAACATAAAAAAAAACCATATCATAACATAGATTTACATGGGGAAAACCCTTTTAGGAGAAAAACTCCACACTCTAAAGAAATAAAAAATTGATGCTCATTAATTTTAACACAAATATAATACCCTTTTAAATCATCAAGATTTTATAGGAGTATCACCAAGTATAGATATAAAGTAATTCTAGCAACATAATAGTATCTACAAATTCACTATCAATACCTCTATCTCAAGCAACCTATAAATAGTAGTACACATGACCATCAAATGATATTACGAAAAGATGATCTTGTAAGGAAGCTAAGGTAGTGGAACAACTTCCTACATTAATCTTCAGAGGAGAAAAATGAAAAACTAAACAGATCTTTAACAGTTGCAAAAACTTAAACAGAAATAAACACAAATATCTTGCATACCACAACATAATGATTTGTGTGGGGAAAAAAAATTTGGGGGAAAAACCCCGCAATCCAAAAGCCACCCAATATATTATTCAGAAATCAAAAGATTACAATATACTTGCAGGGCAGGCTTTTTACAGGAGTATCACCACCAAAGATCAACAAACATCACAACTGTTGTAAGACACTCATAATACACTATCATCTACATACATCCTAGCTGCTTATAGCAAGCTTTTTGGAACCTTCTAGAATTAGGGTTTTACAAGGTTATTTTTCATTTGGCATGTTAACGGAAAACCCTTGATGTGTCATCGAAAAAGAACCGTGACATGTTAGTGGGAAAAAACCTTGACATGTCAGCGAAAAAAAATTGCATGATCAGTCGACACATACCAACATACATCCTATCGACAACAAACCATATATAATTGCAACATTGGGAAATATTTTCCCAACAGCTCTAAAACCACTAAAAAAAAAGTGGCACCCAAATACTTCGTTAGAAACGCAATACCCAAATCACAAGATGAGTTCATAGATTACAAAGAACATAATCCTTCCACCTAACATAAATGCATTCATAAATTACTCATAAAACTAGGATTTCCCTTTTGTTTTCATTATCTCAACTCAGAGAGGACTTATGACAAATCATAACATGCACCATAAGTTGGTTAATAAGTGTAACTCTCTTTTACAACTCTTTTCTATGTCCTATATAATTTTAGATTTTTAGTGTAATACATCAAACTTTTATAGGCCATAACTTTTGATCAAAGAGGTTACTATGGTATTTTTTCAAATTATAGAGATTAAAAAGATCTACATAACAAGAATCTTTGGAAGCAATGCCAAGCAACCCAATTTTATTAATTTATCCAAAAATAAAGTTTGTAGCCTAGAAAATGAGTGTTTATGTTTCATAGTTTGAAAATTGTGTTCTCAAAATGCTCAATATTACAAACAAGGTTGAGACACCTTTCCTAACATTTTCAATAGTTCTTACCATAGCAATAATCTACCTTGATATAGTACTTGAGAAGAAAAATAATATCAATCTTTAGTGACATAGACACTCAACTTAGTGGAGAGTACAATAATTTATCAATACAAACCAATTAAGTCCATATAACCCTTATTCTAAGAAAGGTAGCAAATACAACAAGTTCCCTACTATTAACCATAAGTTTATTTGAAAATACCTCAAAGAAAGTTTCTTATAAATTTTAATAACCTATCATAAACAATTAAGATGAGACTTAACAATAGAAATAAAATTTGAATGTAACTTAAAATTTTGATAGAAACCCGTAAAACTTATAAAGATAAAAAATAACTTGATTCTAAAATGTAATCTTCGTAATCAAAAACTTTGAAAAAGAAATAATAAAATGAAATCATTAAAATGAAAAACTTTAAAAGAATCTAAAACTTAATCTTTTCAATCCAAAACTTTGAAATGAATTAAAACATGCCAACAAGAGAAAGTGATTTGGTACTAAAAAGATATCTTTTCAAACAACTAGGTCCCATGCCATACTGCTAATGGGTGTCGGGCATGATTTCAAAAGAAAATGGGATTTACTAAGAAATTAAACATGTGTCCCATTATTTGAAAGCTATTTACTGGGGACAAGTTATTCAATCAAATCTACACTTTATTGACTAGAAGACTTTATATATACACACACATCAAACATCAGATGAATCGTACATTCTAATAAAACAAAGAGGAAAGATGTGAAATTATAATACCATTTCCTTTCTAATCATTACACCTGTCTATTTCCACATTGCTTAATAGGATAAAGATGACTTGCCATTATATTTAAATGTGACAATATACAGAGTTGAACATAGCAAGAGGGAGACTGGTACATTCCATGAAACACAAAGCAAAGAACTAGAAATTTTTGTTTTTTAATAGGACATGCCTACAATCCTATTTATTTTGTATAATGAAAAGTAGGATATAGATATATCGATATACAGTAGTTTAGTACAGTTCAAAAATTGTATTTCCATATTATTATTAGAATGCAAGTTTGAGATAGTTTTACTAACATTGTCATCAATAAAGAAAACATAGCAATAAAATTTTCTAAATGAAGTAACATTCACAAGATCAAAAACATCATTATAGATAACCTCTAATAATCTATTTTATAGGACACGCCTATAATCCTATTTATTTTCTTTTTACAAGGAACATGATGCTGAAACAGTTAAAATCCATAAAACAATTATAGACGATCCATCAACAAAAAATTAACTAGCATGTTCATCCCCTTTTCACTAATTTAAGACATCTTGTAGTGTCTCAAAATACTTGAATATGAGTTTTTAATTACATAGGATAAAATGCAATTAGTAGATGCATCAATCTTGAACAAAGTGTCACATGTATATCGCTTAACTAGCACCAAATTCTCTCTAGCCAACCTACAATAACTACTATAAGATGTGTCATTCACTCCAATATCATTCATTTCAGAAATTGAAAAAAAAAAGTTATGTGAATGCTTGGATGTACAATACATCTATTAGATATTTTACTCTCCCATCATTTAACATATGTTTTACCTTAACTTTCCAACAATCTAATATAAATTATTATTACTAAGCAACATGCCACCTGGGCATGATATGATTTACATATAAAGAAAACCACTCCTAATTTAATAATTCATATGATATGAGGCACCTAAATCAACAAAGCATGAGTCATCACTAGTAAAGTTAGTTGAAAGAAATAAATGGTTGCTTTCATTATTAGATGATTTATAATTAAAGGAATCTTTATAAAACTTCGTATTATATATATATGCCCCTTCTTTATATGGACCCATTTTCCTCACTTATAATATTTAACACTGTTGAAGTTGAGAAAGCTCGCCTCATAGACCCTGAAGATCACCTACATGCAAATAACCTATCACAGAAAGAAGACATTCCAGACAAAAGGAAAAGGTGCTCTAAAAGCTGAAAATGTGTTAATCGGAGAGAAAGATAAAATACAATGATCAATCCTTATAAAAAGAAATTGTGTGACCTTAAAGAAACCCTAATAGGTAGCCATTTAATAATTAATATAATTATTAAATGTCACAGTATGAAAACTAAAGTGAAATATTAAGAGAGGAATTAAGGTAACTTAATTAACATAATTAAGTTAAAACCTTTACTCTAACACCTCCCTTTAAGATGAGCAGGAGTGTAGCTACAACCATGTGCAAGAAAGAAAATAAGGGTCCCAACAACTAGGCCTGATTAGGTACCCAAATACAACTAAATATCTATAAAGTGGAGAAAGGGAGAAAACCTCATGGGAACAAAACTCCCCCCCAAAAGAGAGAAAATAAAAGAATGAAATGCACTAATGAAAGAAGGATAGGAGGTGGATTAGATGATACCCCCCATAGACAACTTCTATCATATAAGTACATATACAATGGTATCCATAGGAGAGATATAAAGAGACAAGAAGCCCCCCCCCCACAATGAAGAAACTCCTGTCGCAATGGTGGATGCCTGATGTAGAATCCAAAAAGAGATCCTAAAGCGGAAAATAACATTCCTCCCCTTAGGAAGAAACGGATCCAAAGGACGATGTCAAAGAAACCCTGTGAAGAGTGATGAACCAATCTGTCTCAAGATGTGTGCCATTAAAGGATGTTGAAGAATCTCTTTGTCCGAATTGAAACAAATGATGCCAAATCCAAACTGATGTGGAGAATCCTGAAATGGAACCTCTGAATACAAGGATAATGGTGGGTGTACAATGATAACTTGACTGTCAAGGTAGAGGAGATGAATTTCCTCAAAATAATCTTCAAGATCTGTAGTGTGAGACTCAAAAAACAAGAATATGTCTATAAGATAAGAATCCCATGATGTAGCAGATAATGAATGACCAAGATGGTCATGATGTTGAATTGAATCCATAGGGGCCAATGTGGCGATACTGATGTCATCAGGAACAACAAATGATACATGTATAATCTCAGTCTGAAGAGTTGGAACTATGAGACAAGCCTCTGATCCATCAGAACTTGTAAGGGTGTCTAAATAGTCAAGCTCCTCTAAAGTATCATGATCAAAGGGTGTATTATCTCTCCAAGCAATGGGTAAGAAACAATCTGAAGTAGGATCCTCTGGGAATGGAGAGAGATTTGGGTCTCCATAGATCTTCCAAAGACGTGTACAAAATGGGTGGGGACAATCAATGTCCAATATAGCCCACATAGTGTCATCATCAACACTAGACAATATAAGTCCTACTATGTGATCTCTAATGATATACCAAGCTAGTTTTCCCTCTGAAGTGGCAGGTTTAGGTATGAGATCATACAAATAGGAAAAATATTAAGCTACCTACAATGTGTAAGTATTCCCTTTGCCCATGACTCATAATTACCCTGTTCCAAAATTACAACTGAAGGGTGAGTAGTAAAACCCATGATAACTCTTCAAATTAAAAAATCTGAAAAAATGACTTTACAGCATGTAGATCAAATGAAATAGAGCCTAATGACGCAAACAGGAGGTTCCCAAGTGCCAAAACGTCCAAGTAATTAAGCAAACTGTGAAAACACAAAATGTTGAATAAAATATACCTAGGGTATAGTCTAGGAAAATAATTTTGATCATTGTGTAGAGCACTGAACCATCTTTTTGATGCATATTTGTTTGAGAAAAATGGAGCTTATACGCAAATGTTATGCCCCCTAGAGTGCAAAAAACACAGTAAAATAGAAAAATCAGAAAAATAACCTCCATCAACAAATCAGGCTCAGGCCAGCTTTCCGACGCCTATTATTTTTTAAAAATATGAGCTCGAACGTCCATTTTACACCCAATTTATCGAAAGTTGCTGAAAATAGCCCCTGGTCACATGCGCGACCAGGGGGCTACGACCTGGGGCTGTCGACAGAATCTTGGTCCATGATATGAACAGGTGCCAGATTTGAGGGGGTCGGTTGAGTTGGTGGTGCGTGAGCGGTGCGTAGGCGGTGCACGGGTGGGGCACTGGTGGTTGGCGGGTGGCTGCCTGGTGGAGGGGAAGGTCAGCGGCTACTAGTTTGCTTCACTGGTCTGAGCGGCTGGCGGGTGCTCGTCTGGTGGCCACTTAGTGGCTGGCGGTCAGTGCCTTGCTTTTGAACTGTGAGCATAGTTTTTTCAAAAAAAATCAATTTTTTTGTTTTTTTAATTTTTTTTTGAATTTTTTGTACGTTTTTCACCTCAATATGTGAGCCCTGAGGCAAGAAATTTTTTTTTTTTGGTTCAACTGTGTCCAAATTGGACAAATTTTATATGAAAATAGGGTTTTTGGCTGCTCCGGATTCAATGGCGAGGTCCATTTTGTCTAGAAATGCCCAAAAGATTAGGCAACCCCTAGATCCACAAAAAAGACAATCTGGCTTGAAATCCTTGCACAGAAAAAATGTTGTGAGAGAATATCTTCAAATCACGAAAAGGAAGCCACAGGTCTGGACCTCTGAGACCATGTTGAAGTTGAGAAAGCTCACCTCACAGACCTCGAAGATCACCTGCATGCAAATAACCTATCACATAAAGAAGACATTCTAGACAAATGGCAAAGGTGCTCTGAGAGCTGAAAATGTATTAACCAGAGAGAAAGATAAAATACACATTTGATCAATCCTTATAAAAGGAGATTGTGCAACCCTAAAGAAACCCTAATAGGTAGACATTTAATAATTAATATAATTATTAAATGTCACAATATGAAAAATAAAGTGAAATCTTAAGAGAGTAGTAAAGGCAACTTAATTAACATAATTAAGTTAAAACCTTAACTCTAACAAACACTACCCTTACTAGGAATTTTGTATTATCCTTTTCACTTGGCCCTCTCCTTATCCCACCTTTTCTTACCATCATTTCCTTGAGTCTACCATGTATTGCATCCTTAGAACCCGCATCCATGCATTTCTATCATTTATTCACTACGAAAATTGGCAACAAGGGCATCTATTTTGTGATCTATAATTGAACTACTCAATGCAACAGTTAGATTATACCAAGATATAGGTATTTAAAAAAGGGAACAATGTGCACATGTCCTCCTCTTCTAGTGTAACATCAACACTACCTAGCAAACTAAAATTAGGACTAAAATAATTTAAATGTTGAGTTTTAAAGTATCTTTCTTTCATTTTTAAGCAATAAAAATTTCCTGTTAAATGCACTTTATTTTCTACACTCTATATTTGATATATCTCACGAATTCTCTTCCAATATTAGAAGAGGCAACAACCAGTAAAGATTCAGAGCATGGGAGGAAGGCTCTCTCCTTCTTGAGAAATGAGTATCAAGCATGCGAGGAAGGCTCTCTCCTTGAGAAAGTTGGGATCTTAATGAGAAATGATGGTTTTGTTTGAGCCTATGTAGTGGCATCATTTAATCTTTATTACCAATTTGCAACTCACACGCTTTGTGGGTTTTTTTTGGCTTGTTTCCTATCAAATGAACAATAATTGCAATGGTTTTCTACTTCTAGTTTTTGAGGAAATAGAAGGTGATAGGAGCATAATTGAGTCAAATTATTGTGCGATCCTGAGAAAGAAGAAGAAAATTTGGAGGATTCTCCAGCATGGGGATTTTATGTCATTCTTAGAAGGATTGCATGGTCATGACCCGAATGCTTCGACAGAGTTTTTTTCTTGTTGGCATAACTGTAAACTTTAGATAAAGGGCTTGGTAGTTGATATCAATGAGGAGCTGATTGCTACTATGACTGGGTTGTCGATGGTTTGTCATAAGTTCTATAAGGACAAGAAGAGTAATGAGGAAGCAATGGATAAATTCTTCAAAAATGACAAATGGAAAAAACTTATCAAAATGGAAAGTTGCGGCTGTGAGTGGAAGTATCTCAAGAAGGTATGGGAAAATATTGCGGAGGTGATAATGTAGTATGTGACTTTGGACGACAGGTTCACTACAATCCTTGGCCATCATTTTACTCTTTCAAACCATTTTAGACATGGGCTATTTATTTCCTTTCCATTTTTCATTGTCTTCCATTAAGGTCTCTGTTTATGCTCACTTAAAAAATAGGAGGGCTTCGGTCCTCCATGAGGGTCTCATTATTTTAATCATGGAGCATGTTAAATCCCTTGTCCCTGCCTCTGCAATTAATGGTAAGGAGAAGATTTTGAGTGAATATTTTGGTTGTTCTGGCTCAAATACCAGCATTGTTGAGGAAGAGGAGTGGAATGAAGAGGATGAGGATGGGTCTCCAGCCCATGTGGCTACCTCCTTGAAAAAAATGAAGAAGGGTAGCCTTAAAAGCAAACGGGCAGCTAAGCAACTTATTTTGAATGAGTTGGATTCCCATTCTGATTGTGAGGATACATAAGTGGGCTCTAGCAATTCCACACCCAAGAACGAAGCTTTGGATGTTGTCCAGGGTGACACTGTGGTTGGTGGTAAAGAGGAGGGAATGCAGGAAAATGTGATGACAACAGAGGAAAAGGATAAGTTGAGAAGGGTTTCCAAACACATTTCCAAGTTGAAGAACCAGGCCTTGAAAGATAAGGTTAAGGTTACCATGTTGCTTTGAGAGGAGAATGCTTCTGAAGAGAAGGCAGTGGAAATCAATAACTCCCCAGTTCGTAGCTCTCCCAATGTGGACTTGGAGGGGGAGAATAAGGTTCAGGAGGAGGATGTGGAGAAGAAGCATGTGAAATCAGAGCCTCTAAAGGTAAAACCCCTTTTTGAGGAATTTTCCAATCTCAATGATGATTCCACCTCCCTATGATTTCAAATCCCTATGTGAAGAGTGCTTGGTTGGTTTAGAAACCAAGATATTGGACACCAATGTGGATATAAAGAAGCTTCTCCATGCTTGTCACATTTCAATGAAGAATAGTGCAAAATCTTTTGAAGTCTTGTTTCGTAGAATTAGTGAGCTCAGGGAGGACGAACTATATTTTTCTGAGTTAACAGAGAAGGAACACTCGGCCAAAGGTAAAGGGAAAAATATGCTAAAGATTATGGTAAAGGCCTTGCTGCTAGAGGGATAGCTAACTGTAAGAAGTCCTTTGAAGCTAAAAAAAAAGAATTGTTGGAAATAATTGAAATGCATAGAAGCCAGGAGCTTGAGGTGGCCAAGACCTTAAGTAGTATAAAATAGTGTCCTATTTGTTTGTCTGTTTGCTTGTTGTGTGCTTTTCTACTATTGGGTCTTAGTTTCTTTCTTGTTGTTTTTCCATTTTGTTGTTGTTGGGTGTTGTTGATAGCTTACTATTATATCTTTCAACTAGTTTTTTGTTTCTTTTCATGTTTTGGGTGTTGGGATCTACTGGTGTTTTAACGTAGTATCTCTTGAGCAACATTTTGTAAGTTAAGTTGTAAAGGGTTTCGGTTCCCTTCTGTTGAACATTCAGAATACTGAGAGGGGAGGAGTGAATTAGTATTCCACAAAACCATAATAAAATCCACTCAAACATTATCACAATTTTGGCTAAATCAGTAAGAGAGAACATAGAAACAAGTCAAAGCAACCATACACATGAACACCTAGATTTTTACGTGGAAAATGCAAAAAGGGAAAAACCATGGTGACAGTTAACTCACAATATATTAATTCTGGATACAAAATATTATAGGGCTCACTGCCAGGACTCACTATCCTTAAAAATACTCACTGCCTGAGTACAAAACATGGATAACTGCCAAGATTACAAAGATAGTGGCACACTAGCAAAAGATTGAACTAATAGAATACACCTTCAATGTGAAGGGTTTAGTTCCACTAAAGCTCAAAATAAAAATTACTGCCTCACATAGTAATCGCTTAAGAAAACTGTACTAATCACAACTACTAAAGCATTTAGGCTTTCATCTTCTCCTCTATTCACAGACACTTCTCCTTCTCGCTCACTTATATATCTCTCTTATATATTTCATCTTATATATACACAAGTATATCTTATTCCTCAATTAGGTCGGCCTAATTAGATGAAGACAAAATAATCAAAACCTTCTTTGTCAACACCAAATAAGAATTATACATTTCATCCACATTTTGCATTATACCAAGTCGGCTAACATCTATAAAACATAACTAGTCTACACAATATATTGCATTCGCTAAGTCAACCAAGACTAAAGTCTAATTATCCAAACCAACAAATAATCCTCAAAGAAAACACCTTTTGAATATGAGAACACATTAATTTCCGATCATACTACCAAGAAGGAGACTATCAACAAAGCCGCAACATAAGAATGTTCACTTTAGTAGAACGCAGAGTCTCCCACACAGTATGCCACACACAGAACAATAGTAGGATACAAAGTTAAACTCTATTAGGGATAGCTTTCTGCTCACAAAAAAATATGTCCCAAGATCCATGATATAGTTGTCTGAATGAGTGAAGAAAACATGGTTAAGAGATTAGAGTCATATTAGATCTTGCGGTGAATTCTAGACTCAAATACTAACACATTGATCCATCACAAAAGAGTATTACCGGCGGAGAAGAACTTCGGGTAAACCAAGCAGTCTTCCCATATAGTTATCACCATGTTGAAATCAATGACAACATAACATAACCATCCATACTTCATGCTCATGTTGTAAAGCTTCCAACAATCTTCCCCTTTGGCATTGATGGCAACATGCATGACAAAAACATTTCCCAATATACCGCAACTGAATACTCTGAATACTCCCCTATCAAAACTATTCTTCACAAAAATGTTGTTCCTCTGACTCTCTATCTCGTCATCTCTTTATCTCCCCTGCTTTGAAACCAATGACAAAGGAAGGGGTCTAGTGTATATGTAAATGTGCGTCAAAATATAACTAGGAAAATGTGAACACAACCTAGAATTAACCTAAAGAAGAACCTCTGAGACTCTCCAGGATAGCCTTCCATGACGCTTTACCTTCTTCCCATCAAACTTTTGCATTGACAAGAGTCTTGTAAAATAGCTCAAGTTATTTAAAGACTCTACATCATCTATTAAACTATTGGGACAAAGTTTGATCTGTGATAAATCACTAATACAGCCAAGAGCACTAGAAATAGTAGAATGTCTGAGTTTAATCATGTCTCTAAGTGTCACAAACTTTTTGATAACATCTTTCCTCTGATCCTATAGAGAAAAGAATTTATCCTAAAGGTGCACAATGTTGAACCACCTCTGATTGTCTTTATCTTCTGCTATCCTATATGTGTCTTCCTAAGTGCTCAACCAGGACTCACTCATCCTTATCTCATTTCTCATATTCAGTGTACAGCCAGACCAATCTAGGAAAAAGAGAAAGTAATTTTTGTGCCTCTTCTTCACAACCTTGGACACACTCCAATTCCTTCATTACTTGACTATGTACATTCGCACATTTCTCTTTGATATCTTCCAAATTTCCTTAGCAAAAACTTCAAGTCCGAAGATGTAAACCTTTAAAGAATCAATCATCCCACAAAGATTCTCCACAACATAAATAGATGAATCGAAATTAATATTGTGAATAACCTTATGCAATTCTTCCAAATCTCTCTAGATATTTATTCTTTCATGCTCATGTTCAAGCTCACTTCCTTCTGCAACTTCTTGCTTAACAAAACTCTTCCTCTTCTTCCATGTTTCGGTCACACTACCGGAGGTTCCTTCTACACTAATATTTTTAGGTTTTTCCAAAATATTTTTAGCATAGTTATCAATTTGAACATTTGAACTTCAAAGATCAATTCAGATATCCAAACTAACCTTGATTCAACTTCTTCCATGTGATAAAAATCTGTAGACAAAATTTTTTTATGCTTCTAGAGTATATTTCCACAACACTTACTAGAATCTGAAACCTTTTGTTCATCCTTATCTGAAATGTTCCAAAGAATGCAGCAAGGGCAGACTCTTGTGCATCCAAACTACCAAGATTTATCATATTCCTAATTTGATAGGAAATAGGCTCTGAATTTTACCATTCTATCCTTCCTATTACCAAAAACTCTTTCAAAAAGTAAAAGAGCAAACAAACAACCAAATATCCATATCAAAATGCATTCTTCATACTCTTTTTCATTTCCCTTAAATTCTTCAAAAGATGTATACGAAGTAATTCACACAAGTCATATTTCATACCTCTTATTACCATATCAACAACAGTATGCACTGCAATAGTAGAAACTGTAAGGTCATTGTTAGGGATACAAACTTTGTGACCAATGACCATAGTAGCATACCATATTACCAGATCAACAATTCATCTCAAATCAATCTCTTTCCATTTAGAACTCGCACTTGTAACCTCAATTATTTCTTTCTCATCCATAGCCTTCAGTTTGGGAACTGGTCTAGAGGAACACAAACCAATTACATCTCTAATAGCTTGTCTAGAAACCAAATTTTCCTCATCTATCCACAAAGATTCATCATGACTTTTTCTCAACACTATTTGAACGTACTTCTTCTCAAATTCAAACAAAGGAACTTTCCTCCAAAAATCCAACTTTTTCTCAACTAAAACTTTGTAGGCATCATGTCTTTCTTTCAATTCACTTTCCCAAAGCATGTTCAACTGAACTGAGAATATCTCTTCTATCTTACTATAAACAAATGCATAGATATATTTTATAGGAAACACTCTCGAAGGGATGCAAGTGAATGCACCAACAAACTCTTTCGACACATTCCTCAAATATCTCTTTAGTCTAGCTTTATCTGCACAATTCACAACCTTTGAATTATCCATAGTAATAAAAATGAAATATTGTGCAAACAAGAATACCTCTGAAAAATTCCAATAAGAAATGTATAGATATCCTACTTCTAGAGCTCACTTTGAATCCACTTGACTTCTTCCTCAAACCCTGAAACTCTGAATTGTCTTCTAAACTTCCTTTGCAAACTTTTCTGAAAATACATAAGCCTTTTAGAATTATTTGAACTTATTCCTTCTATTACAAATAATTTTGTAGTAAACGCTTCAAGTTGTATGTAGATTGCATCAAAGATTGTGTATGCCTTCATCCTTTCAAATTCTACAAATTTTATCATTCACACATGTGACTGAAAATTTTCTTAATTTCCTTACCACATTAAATATACTTCTTTCATGATATGACACAAGTACCGATGAGGGGCTTTATTAGATTTTCTGATGATTTCTCCCATTAGCCACTACTTTTTCTTAGAAATTGATAGGAGTATCTGCACCGGAGTTCGGTACAAATAAAACTAATTATTTTGATTCCTTTCTCCAAATCCTTTCCATTTCCTTTCTTGCTTATTTTGGATCAAAGTTTTGATCATTCTTCTTCATCAGATATAAATTTTTATTTCTTCTACTAATATTGCCAAGATGTTCCAGATTGATGCACTTACAGAAAGCAGTATTCTTGTGTGCATTTTTCTTTTTATTCAAAGCACTACCCTTTTATCCATTCTTATTTCATTTAGAAAACTTTCCAGATAAAGAATCATTCATTTTACCTTTGTAGTCCTTTGCTTTGTGACCAACCTTATTGCAGGAGTAACAAACGCCATTGAAAAATAAGTTCCTTTTAGCATCATAACACTTAACAAGAGTTTTTCCGGTATTGCTTCTAGGATCCTTGATTTGTTTAACTTTGTATTGAGTCTTCTTACAAGTTGATTTCTTCAATTTAGATCTCTGACCTTTCTCAAACCTTGAACCACTCCTATCCATTTCTAATAATTGAGAAGTAATCAATTCATCAAGCATCACTGAGCTTATCTTAAATTTGTCTTCAAAACTTCTTGCCTTTCCTAGATCAGATCTCAAGATTTCTACTTCTTCTAACTTTAAGCATTCATCCATCTTCCTTTGAATTTCAAAATCCTGACATTCTTCAGTTCTTTTCTTCTCATCTAATTGTTGTAATAGGCTACAGATAATTTCTTCTCCTTCAATCAATAGATCATATGCTTCAACACTTTTACTTTGCAACATTTCAATATACTAATTTTCTTTTATCAACCTATCCTTCAAATCCTCCATTTCTTTTGAACATTCAGCAAAGACTATTTCTGAGAGAAAAATTTTCTTATACTAAAATTTTGGGACCTCCCTCGAGTTGTTATGCTTCCTTCAAGGGACCAGGCTCTGATACCAATTGTTGAACATCTAGAATACTGAGAGGGGGGTGAATCAGTATTAAAAAAAAAGCATAATAAAATCCACTTAAACATTATCACAATTTTGACTGAATCAGCAAGAGAGGACATAGAAACAAGTCAAAGCAACCATAGACATGAGCACTAGGATTTTTACGTGGAAAAACCAAAAAGGAAAAAACCATGGTGAGGGTTAACTCACAATATATTATATCCAGATACAAAATATTATGGGCCTCACTGCCATGACTCACTGTCCTTAAAAAGGCACACTTCCTGAGTACAAAAGATGGCTAACCTCCAAGATTACAAAGATAGTGGCTCACTACCAAAAGATTGAATTAATATAATATGCCTTCAATGTGTAGGGTTTAGTTCCACTGAAGCTCAGAATAAGTACTTTCTCACACAATAGTCACTCAAAATAATTGTACTGATCACAACTAATAAAGCATTTAGGCTCTGATCTTCTCCTTTGTTCACATACACTTCTCCTTCTTGCTCACTTATATATCTCTCTTCTATATTTCATCTTATATATACACAAGTATATCTTATTCATAAATTAGGTTGAGCTAATTAGATGACGACAAAATAATCAATACATTCTTCATTGGCACCGAATAATAATTAAACATTTTATCCATGTAGTGAATTATACCAAGTTGGCTAACATCCATAAAACATAACTAATCTTCATAATATATTGCATTCACTGAGTCACCCAAGACTAGAGCACAATTTTCCAAACCAACAAATAATCCTCAAAGCAAACACCTTCTAGATCTAAGAACACATCAATTTCCCATCATACTACCAACAAAGAGACTATCAACAAAACCGCAACATAAGAATATTCACTTTAGTAGAATGTGGAGTCTCCCACACAGTATGCCACATAGAAAAAAATAGTAGGATACAAAGTTAAACTTTGTCAGGGATAACTTTTAACTCACAATGAAAGATGTCTCAAGATCCTAGATATAACTTTCTAAATGAGTCACAAAACATGGTTAAGAGAGTAGAGTCATATCAGATCTTGTGATGAATTCCAGAATCAAATACTAACACATCGATCCTTCATAGAAGAGTATTACCGGTAGAGAACAGCTTCAAGTAAACCAAGCAGTCTTCCCATATATTTATCACCATGTTGACATCAATGGAAACATAACATAACCATCCATGCTTCATGCTCATGTTGCAAAGATTCCAAAAATCTCCCCCTTTAGCATTGATGGCAACATGCATGACAAAAATATTTTCCAGTATACGGCAATTGAATACTCTGAATACTCCCCCTATCAAAACTGTTCTTCACAAAAAAAAATTCCCCTGACTATCTATCTCTTCATCTCTTTATCTCTCCCTCTTTAACATCAATGACAAAGGAAGGGGTTTTGTATATATGTAAATATGCATCAAAATGTAACTAGAAATATGTGAACACAACCTAGAATTAACCTAAAGAAGAACCTCTGAGACTCTCCAGGATAGCCTTCCACAACACTTTACCTTCTTCCCATTAACCTTTTCACTGACAAGAGTCTTGTAAAATAGCTCAAGTTTAATTAAAGACTCTACACCATCTGTTAAAATATTGGGACTAAGATTGATATTTGATAACTCACCAATACATCCAAGAGAACTAGGAATAGTAGAATTTTTGAGTTTAATCATGTCTCTAAGTGCCACAAAATTTTTGATAACATCTTTCCTCTAATCATGTAGAGAAAAGAATTTATCCTGAAGCTGCACAATGTAGAACCACCTCTGATTATTTTTATCTTCTGCTAATTTGTATCTATCTGCCTGAGTGCTCAACCAGAACTTACTCATCCTTGTCTCATTTCTCATATTCAGTGTACAGCCAGACCAATCTAGGAAAAAAAAAAGGAAATTTATGTGCCTCTTCTTCACAGCCTTGTACACACTCCAATTCCTTCATTACTTAACTGTGTGTAGTCGCACATTTCTCTTTGATATCTTCCAAATATCCTTCAGTAGAAACTTCAAGTCTGAAGATGTAAACCTTTAAACAATCAATCATGCCACAAAGATTCTCCACAACAAACATAGATGAATCAAAATTAGCACCAGGAATAACCTTCTGCAATTCTTCCAAAGCTCTTTGAATAGTTATTCTTTCATGCTCATGTTCAATATCACTTCCTTTTGCAACTTCTTGCTTAACAACACTCTTCCTCTTCTTCCCTTTTCCTGTCAGGCTATCGGAGGTTCCTTCTACACTGAGATTCTTAGGGTTTTCCAAAATAATTTTTGCATAGTTATCAACCTCAGCCTCTAAAACTTCATAGATAAATTTAGATATCCAAACTAACCTTGATTCATCTGCTTCCATGTGACAAAAATTGATAGACACAAGAAAATTTATTCTTTCAGAGTATCTTTCTATAACATTTATTGGAATCTAAAACTTTTTGTTCATCCTCATCTGAAATGTTCCAAACAATGCAACGAGGGCAGACTCTTGTGCATCCAAACTACCAAGATTTATCATGAAGTTCCTGATTTGATAGGCAATAGGGTTTGAATTTGACCATTATATCCTTCCTATTACCAACAACTCTTTCAAAAAGTAAAAGAGTAAACAAACAACCAAATTTCCATATCAAAATGTATTCTTCTTACTCTTCTTGATTTCCTTTAAATTCTTCAAAACATGTATACAATGCAATTCACACAAGTCATATTCCATACCTCTTATTACCATATCAATAGTAGTATGTACCAGAGGAGTAGAAACTATAAGTCCATTGTTAGGGATACAAACTTTGTGACTGATGACCATAGCAGCATACTATATTACCAGATCAACAATTGATCTCAATTTAATCTCTTTCCATTTAGAACTCACACCTGTAACCTCAATTATTTCTTTCTCATCCATAGCCTTCAGTTTGGGAACTAGTTCAGAGGAACACAAACTAGTTACATCTCTAATAACTTCTCTAGAAATCAAATGCACCTCATCTATCCACATAGATTCATCATGAATTATGTTCAACACTCTTTGAATGTACTCCTTAAATTCAAACAAGGGAAATTTCCTCCAAACATCTATTGGAATCTACGCCTCAATTCTTATTGACAAGAAACTCCTTAAAGGAAAAGTTGGTGTGACATCAAGGATGTCCGGCTGACTAACTGTTCTGAAGTTCTAAAATGTTCATATCGGTGTGACATGGCTGATGTCTTGCCGACAAGACTATCGCTGTGACTTTCGGCATTCGGCATGACCTTTTGGTGAATGGATTTCTTCGGGCGATAATGTGATCTTATCGGGCTAACTCAGGTGTCGGGGAGAGGTCCCAGTGATTGGTGGATGTCTCACTAATAGCTTAAAGCTATCGGGGTAACACAGAGGTCAGGGGGAGATGTCTCAACAATGCAGCTTTGTCACACTGATGAGAGTTCTTCGCAGTGTCAAAAGACTTCGCTGGAAAGTCCTAGCGACTTGGTTAGGTCACGCCGACGGGAGATCTCTCATGGTCTTCGTGGTGACAAAAGACTTCGCTGAGAAGTCTTGGTGAATGTCATGAGTCTTGCCGATAGTAAGTCTTCGGTAAGACTTAGGGAGCTCAGAGAAAGGTCACAGCGATAGACACGAGTCTTGGCGACAGTGTGACTTTTGGTGGAAGCTTTGTTTTGGTATGATGTCTCACCAAAACCGTGGGGGTCTTTCCAATAGGTGAAAGGCTTCGGAGTAACATAAGGTTGTCGGCAAAAAGTCTTGGCGAGATCAGTATGTCTTTCCGAAAGGAATAGCTCATCGTTGTGACTGAAGACTTCTATATGAGTCTCTCTGAAAAGAAAATGTCTAGCTGAATGGAAACCTCATCGGTGTGACTTGTGAACTTGACATGAGGTCTTGGCGAGAATGAAGCATCTTGCTGATTGGATGTCTGATCGTTGTGACTTATGCATTTGATATGAGCCTCGCTGATAAGGGAAACCTTTGCCGATAGGAACAAAATGCACATCGATGGTTTCGATATAACTTCTTTGTTGTCTTGCCGACTATTGGAGACTTAAAGCCGATATCAATAGAGAAACTTTGTGGCATCAGGGAGACACTTTGAGTGTTTCACCGATATGCCAACAAAGTTTGAATTCCATTGACTATGTGACCATCCTATGTGGCATCCCACTGAACCAATCAGAGGAAATGATTTTTCAAACTGAATGACGCTTAGATTTTTTGTAACTGCTGCGACGCTGGAGAAAAACAACCTGCATGGAAAAATCTGTATTGGCATGGAAACTTTCTTGAATGGAGATCTGGTAGATAAGGATGCAAAGATGGAAAAATCAGAATGCGATTAGTTTAAAGTAGATCAATTCTATTGAGATTGTAATAATGAGTAAATCGAATTGTTGAGATCTATCATGTAACTGAATGAACAATTGAATGTAGCTACTGAGAACTAATAACTAGAGAGTTGCATCTTTGAATTGTATGTAATTGTTTGTTATTGTAATACAAAGAGATTTAGCTTGGTGTGGTGGGTTTTTTTTCCAAAAGGGTTTTCCCACGTGAATATGTTGTTCATTGTCTTTGAGTCTCTTCTCTGTTTCTGTAGATCTTGCATGTGTGTCTTAATTTGATTGTAGTTAGAAAATTAAAAGTACTGCCTGCTTACTCTCCTATGGTTTTGACATTAGGAAAGTTGCTTCCGCACCTCTACTTTCCTTACAAGTGGTATCAGAGCCTGGCCAGTTGTGTTGTCCTTGTGAGTGGGTTGGATGTTTTGAGTCAATCCTTTTCCAGTGGGAGTTTTGTAGAGTTCTTTTAATTTAATTACAGATTAAGATGGAGAGCACATCCAATAGGATAGAAATAGAGAAATTCAATGGTAGCAATTTTGAGTTGTGGAAACTCAAAATGGAAGATATGTTAGTTGATCGAGATCTTTGGACTGTCGTGACTAGAACAATGCCTCAAGGCATGAAGCAAGAGGATTGGGACCTGGCAGATAGAAAGTCTAAAGGGCCGATAAGGCTCTATTTGGCATACTCTGTTCTTCTAAACGTGCATGAAGAAAAGACTGCCTCTTCCTTGTAGAAAATACTAGCATCGATCTATTAGGGAAATTCCTTGATGAATAAGTTGTTCTTGAGGAAGAAATTGTACTCATTGAGAATACAGGAAGGAGGGTCTATTGTTGATCACTCAAATTCTTTCAACATGTTGATTGCTCAGTTAACATCTGTTGGTGTGAAGATAGAATATGAAGATTGTTGCATGTTGTTGCTATGTTCTTTTCCAGATTCTTGGGATCATCTAGTGATGGCTATTGGGAGCATGACATCCACTTTCAAAATGGAAGATGTTGTTGCTTCTCTATTATTAGAAGAAATTAGAAGAAAATATTTTGAGATGGCAAAGGAGGCTCTAGCTATCAGAGGTAGACCAAAGGAGAAAGGCAAGAAGAAGGACAAGAAGTCCATATCGAAATCAGAAGGGAGATCAAAGTCTCCTAGCAAGAAGTCCAAGGTGAAGTGCTGGAATTGTGGGAAACCTGGTCATGTCCAAAAGGATTGCAAGGAGGAGAAAAAGAAGAAGAAGAAGAATTCTGGCAATGATTCTTCTCATAGTGATGCAAACGCCTTCATTGCAGCTTTTGCTACACGGGCATCAGATGATGTCTTGCTGATTAATTCTGGAGCATCTTTCCACATGACATCTCATAGAGAATGGTTCATGAAGTATGAAGAATACAATTGTGGAAATATGTACTTGGAAAGTGATTCATCTTTGGAAATTGTTGGTCGTGGAAGAGTTAGAATTCAATTCCCTAATGGAAGGGTGAAGGGAATCAATGATATGATGCATATACCAGGTCTGGCTTGAAATCTACTTTCTGTAAGTAAGCTGAATGATATCGGAGTGTAGGTCACGTTCTCTAGAAATGGTTGCAAGATGACTAGAGGCTCTATGGTGCTAGCTAGGGGTGCTCGAATTGGTACTCTGTACAAGCTGGATGCACTGGCTATCAATTGCAACAGTGTCTCTACAAAGTCACTTGAGGTTGCTCACAAAGAAAAGAAGGAAAATGATCTTGATGGTGTAAACTCCATGGAGATTAAACTTCTAGCAGAGAAGACTATGCTCTGGCATCATAGGCTAGGCCACATTAGTGAGAAAGGTTTAAAAACCTTGAAAAATAAAAACTTGGTAGAATGGTTTGAAGATCGTAACCTTGAGTTTGAATTTTGTGAACATTGCATATATGGAAAGCAACACCCTGTTTCATTTTATTCTAGTCCTCACAAATCTTCTGGTTTGCTTGATTATATACATTCTGATGTGTTTGGTCTAGTGAATGTTCCTTCTCTGTCTAAATCAAGATACTATGTGTCGTTTATTGATGATTATTCTAGAAGGACATTTGTATATTTTCTGAAAAGTAAATCAGAAGTGTTCAGTCGGTTTAAGGAATTTAAAAACCTTGTAGAAAATCAAATTGGTAGAAAAATAAAATGCTTAAGGATTGACAATGGCAGTGAGTTCTGTTCAAATTAATTTGAAAGGTACTGTAAAGATCGTGGGATCAAAAGACATAAGACTACACCTTATACTCCACAGCAAAATGGAGTTGCTGAAAGGTTCAATAGGACAGTAATGGAAAGAGCACGAAGTATGCTGAGCAGTGTTGGCTTGGATGAGAAGTTTTGGGCTGAAGCGGTATCTACAACATGTTACTCGGTAAATTGTTCTCCTAACTCTGCTCTTGTTGAGAAGATTCCTTTGGAAGCATGGTCTGGAAGGAAGCCTCTCTAAGACATATTCGCATCTTTGGCTGTGAGGCATATGCATATGTGCCATTTGAAAAAAGATCTAAGTTGGAAAAAAAGGTTGTGAAGTGTATTTTTATTTTCTATAGCATTGGACTAAAAGGATACAAGCTTTGGAATCTTGAGACTGAGAAGGTTTTGTACAGCAGGAGTGTTATCTTTCGTGAGCTGAAACCTTCTACATTGGATCTGTAGTCAGAGAAGAAATTAGAAAATGAAAAGGATGTAGCAGCAATTCCTCAGACACCAAATAAAGAGGAATTAAAAAATCAACATGTACCTGATACTGAGGAGAGCTCTAGCAGTTCTAAAAGTTCTAAAGATGATGAAGAACCACCTCAGCCTCAGCCTGTGAGGAAGTCAACTCGTGAAAGAAAGCAACCTAAAAGGTATGGGTTTTCTTTAATAGAGTCTACTTGTGCCTATGCTTTAATTTCTAGCACTGATGAACCTAGGACTGTGAAAGAGGCATTTAAAATGTCTGATTCAAACTCTTGGTTGGAAGCCATGAATGAAGAAATGGCATCATTAGAAAAAAATGACACCCAGAGTTTGGTTCCATTGCCTAAAGGCAGAAAATCTATAGGCTACAAATGGATATTCAAAAGGAAAATTGGTCTAGATGGCAGTGTAGAAAAATATAAAGCAAGGCTGGTTGCAAAAGGTTATTCCCAGGTAGAGGGAATTGACTATGGAGAAATTTTTTCTCCTGTAGCTAAGGTGACGTCTATTAGATTTCTTTTGTCACTTGCATCAGCATATGATTTAGAGATTGAATAGATGGATGCGAAAATAGCGTTTCTTCATGGTGATCTTGAAGAAGAAATTTATATGTCCCAGCCAGAGCACTTTGTGGTAAAAGATAAGGAAAGACTGGTTTGCAAGTTCAAGAAATCTCTATATGGTTTAAAACAGTCTCCAAGAATGTGGTACCAAAATTTTGACACGTTTGTTTTGTCATTGGGATTTGTAAGATCAAAATGTGATCACTGTGTGTATTACAAAGCTGAAAGTGATCAAATACTTATCATTGCTCTCTTTGTTGATGATATGTTGTTCATAGGCAATAGTAAGCTAATGATTTATGATCTTAAGTCTCAGTTGTCTGCAAAGTTTGAGATGAAAGATCTTGGTGCAGCAGGGTATATTCTAGGAATGGAAATAACCAGGGATAGAAAGAACAAAAAGCTTTGGCTCAGTCAGAGTAAGTATGTCATGACTGTTCTAGAGAGATTTTGTATGATTGAATGCAAGCAGCTAGTTGTTCCAGTTACACATGGAACGAAGCTATCTATTAAGGATTGTCCAAAATCTTCTTCTAAGATGGAGGACATGACCAATGTGCCTTATGCAAGTGCAGTTGGCAATCTCATGTATGGTATGGTCTATAAAAGGCCATACATTGCCCAAGCAGTGGGAGTTCTTAGTTGTTTTATGGAAAATCCTGGAAGAACACATTGACATGTTGTGAAGAGAGTGTTTAGATATCTGAAGAGCACTTCAGACTATGCTTTGTGTTACCATGGTAACTTGGTTGAATCACAGAAGACTCTCAGCATTCAAGGTTATGTGGATTCTGATTGGGCAGGGGACATTGACAGCAGAAGATCCACTAGTGGATATATTTTCATGATGAATGGTGGTGTAGTAAGTTGGATGAGCAAGCGACAAGTTGTAGTTTCTCTATCTACTATAGAGGAAAAATACATGGCAGCCACACATGCCTATAAAGAAGTAATCTGGTTAAAACATTTTTGTTCTAACATTGGCTTTGATGCAGAAAAGATTAATATCGAATGTGACAGCCAGAGTCCTATATGTTTGGCAAAGAATCCTACTTTCCATGCCATGATGAAACATATAGATGTACAGTATCATTTTGTACGAGATATGGTGGAGGATGGGAAGGTCTCTTTAGAGAAATTGGATACTTTGGAGAATGTTGTAGATCCATTGATGAAACCTGTGAGCACAAACAAGTTCAGTTGATGTGCCAGTTCGATGGGCCTCTTGGCCCATGAATCTCAGTAGTTTTATTATGCTCTAGAGGTTTTAGTAAGATCTTTGTCAAGTGGGAGCTTGTTGGAATCTATGCCTCAATTCTTACTGACAAGAAACTCCTTGAAGGCAAAGTCAGTGTGACATCATGGATGTCTAGCCGACTAACTGTTCTGAAGTTCTAAAATGTTCATATCGGCGTGACATGGCTGATGTCTTGCCGATAAGACTTATCACTATGACTTTCGCCATTCGGCATGACCTTTTGGTGAATGGATTTCTTCAGGTGACAATGTGATCTTATCGAGCTAACTCGGGTATCAGGGAGAGGTCCCAGCGATTGGTGGATGTCTCATTGATAGCTTAAAGCTATCGGGGTAACACAGAGGTCGTGGGGAGATGTCTCAATGATGCAACTTGGTCACACCGACGAGAGTTCTTTGCGATGTCAAAAGACTTCGCTAGGAAGTCCTGACAACTTGGTTAGGTCATGCCGACAGGAGATGTCTCATGGTCTTCATGGTGACAAAATACTTTGCTGAGAAGTCTTGGCGAATGTCATGAGTCTTGCCAATAGTAATTATTCGGTAAGACTTAGGGAGCTCAGAGAAAGGTCACGACGATAGACACAAGTCTTGGCGATAATGTGACTTTCGGTGGAAGCCTTGTTTTGGTATGATGTCTCACCGAAACCGTGGGGGTCTTGCCGATAGGTGAAAGGATTCAAAGTAACATAAGGTTGTCGGCAGAAAGTCTTGGCGAGATCGGTATGTCTTGCCAAAAGGAATAACTCATTGTTGTGACTAAAGACTTTGATATGAGTCTCTCCGAAAAGCAAATGTCTCGCCGAATGGAAACCTCATCGGCGTGACTTGTGAACTCGACATGAGGTCTTGCAAGAACAAAGCATCTTTCCGATGGAATGTCTTATCACTGTGACTTATGCATTCGATATGAGCCTCACCGATAAGGGAAAGCTTTGTCGATAGGAACAAAATGCACATTGATGGTTTCGGTATAACTTCTTTGTTGTCTTGCCAACTACTAGAGACTTAAAGCCGATATCGATAGAGAAACTTTTTTGCATCGGGGAGACACTGTGAGTGTTTCACCGATATGCCAACAAAGTTTGAATGCCATTGACTATGTGCCCATCCTATGTGGCATCCTGCTAAACCAATTAGAGGAAATAGTTTTTCAAACTTAATGACGATTGGATTTTTTGTAACTGCTGCGATGCTCGAGAAAAATAGCCTGTAGGGAAAAATGTGTATCGGGATGGAAACTTTCTTGAATGGAGATCTGGTGGATAAGGATGCACAAATGGAAAAATTAGAATGTGATTAGTTTAAAATAGATCAATTCTGTTGAGACTGTGACGATGAGTAAATCGAATTGTTGAGATTTGTCCTGTAACTGAATGAACATTTGAATGTAGCTACTGAGAACTGATAACTAGAGAGTTGCATCTCCGAATTGTATGTAATAGTTTGTTACTGTAATACAAAGAGATTCAGCTTGGTGTGGTGGGTTTTTTCCTGAAAGGTTTTTCCCTCATAAATCTGTTGTTCATTGTCTTTGAGTATCTACTTTGTTTTTGTAGATCTTGCATGTGTGTCTTAATTGGACTGTAGTTAGAAAATTAAAAGTACTACCTACTTACTCCCCTATGGTTTTGACGTTAGGAAAGTTGCTTCTGCACCTCTAATTTCCTTACAACATCCAACTTTTTTGCAACTAACACTTTACAAGAATCATGTCTTTATTTAAATCTACTTTCCCAAAGAATGTTCAATTGAACTAACAACATCTCTTCTATCTTACTATAAACAAATGTATAGATATCTTCTATATGAAACACTCTTAGAGGGATGCAAGAGAATGCACCAAAAAACTCTTCTGAAACATTCCTCAAATATCTCTTCAATATAGCTTTATCCACAAAATTCACATCCTTTGAATTATCCATAGCAATAAAAGTGAAATATTGTGCAAATAAGAATACCTCTGAAAATTCCAACAAGAAATATATAGATATCCTGCTTCTAGAGCTCACTTCGAATCCACTTGACTTCTTCCTCAAATCCTAAAAAATATGAATTTCCTTCTAAACTTCCATTGCACACTTTTCCAAAAATCCATAAGCCCTTAAGAATTATCTAAGCATATTCCTTCCATTTCAAATGATTTTGTAGTAAATGCTTCAACTTGCAAGTAGATTGCCTCGAAGATTGTGTATTCCTTCATCCTTTTGAATTCTACAAATTTTATCCTTCACACATGTGACTGAAAACTTTCTTAATTTCCTTAAACCACATTAAATATAATTCTATCATGATATGACACAAGTACCGATGAGGGGGCTTATTATATTTTTTGATGATTGCTCCCCCTTAGCCACTACTTTTTCTTAGAAATTGACAGGAGTATCTACACCAAAGGTCGGTACAAATAAAACTGATGATTTCGATTCCTTTCTCCAAATCCTTTTCATTTCCTTTCTTGCTTCTTCCAGATCAAAGATTTGATCAATATTCTTCGCTGAATAGAAATTTTATTTCTTTTGCTGATACTGCCAAGATGTTTCAGATTGTTGCACTTATAGAAAGTAGTATTCTTCTTCACATTTTCCTTTTTATTCAAAGCACCAACCTTATATCCATTCTTCTTGCACTTAGAACACTTACTGAATAAACAATCATTCATTTTACATTTGCAGTTCTTTTCTTTCTAACCAAACTTCTTGCAGGAGTAACAAAAACCATAGAAAGAAAGTAACCTTTAGCATCATAATGCTTAACCTGAGTTTTTCTAGGATTTCTTCTAGGATTTTTTATTTGTTTATCTTTGTCTGAAGTATTCTTACCGGCGGATTGCTTCACTTTAGAACTCTAACCTCTCTCAAACCCTAAAGGACACCTATCCATTTATGGTCTTTGAGAGGTAATCAATTCATCAAGCATCGTCGAGCTTATCTTAAATTTGTCTTCAAAACTTCTTGACTTTTCTAGATCAAATCTCAATATTTCTACTTCTAACTTTAAGCATTCATCCAGCTTCCTTTGAATTTCAATTTCCTGACATTCTTCAGTTCTTTTCTTCTCATCCAATTGTTGTAATAGGCTAGAGATAATTTCTTCTCCTTCAGTCAACAGATCGCATGCTTCAACACTTTTACTTTACAAATTTTCAATATACTCATTTTCTTTTATCAACCTGTCCTTCAGATCTTTCATTTCTTTTGAACATTCGACAGAGACTACTTTCGAGGGAAAAATTTTCTTATACTCATATTTCAAGACCTCCCTCAAGCTGTTAGGCTTCCTCCGAGGGACCAAGCTCTGATACAAATTGTTGAACATATGGAATACTGAGAGGGGGGGGTAAATCATTATTCCACAAAACCATAATAAAATCCACTTAAACATTATCACAATTTTGACTAAATCAATAAGAGAGAACATAGATACAAGTCAAAGCAACCATACACATGAACACCAATATTTTTACGTGGAAAACCCAAAAATGGAAAAACCAAGGTGAGGGTTAACTTACAATATATTATATCTAGATACAAAATATTACCAGGCTCATTGCCAGAACTCATTGTCCTTAAAAAAGCTCACTACCTGAGTACAAGGGATGGCTAACCGCCAAGATTGCAAAGATAGTCATTCACTACCAAAATATTGAACTGATAGAATACACCTTTAATGTGCAGGGTTCAATTTCACTGAAGCACAAAATAAGA
Source organism: Sequoia sempervirens (assembly GCA_007258455.2). Taxonomy (NCBI): domain Eukaryota; kingdom Viridiplantae; phylum Streptophyta; class Pinopsida; order Cupressales; family Cupressaceae; genus Sequoia; species Sequoia sempervirens. Next base: position 93,364,539 of record VDFB02075321.1, on the reverse strand, counting down.
AGTATTGCCTCACATAGTAGTAACTCAACAAAACTGTACTAATCATAACTGATAAATAATTTAGGCTCTGATCTTCTCCTGTATTCACATACACTTCTTCTCGTTGACTTGTATATCTCTCTTCTATCTTTCATCAATTAGGTCGACCTAATTAGATGAAGAAAAAATAATCAAAACCTTCTTCATCGGCACCAAATAAGAATTAAACATTTTATCCACATAGTGCATTATACCAAGTCGACTAACATCCATAAAACATAACTAGTCTTCATAATATATTGCATTCACTAAGTTGGCCAAGAATAGAGCACAATTCTTTCTTTCTCACAAAAAAAACCTTCCGGATCTGAGAACACATTAATTTCCCATTATACTACCAGCATAGAGACTATCAAGAAAACCTTAGCATAAGAATGCTCACTTTAGTAGAATGCAGAGTCTCCCACATAGTATGCTACATAGAATAATAGTAGGATACAAAGTTAAACTCTATCAAGCATAACTTTCTGCTCACAATGAAAGACATCTCAAGATCCAAGATATAGTTGTCTTAATGAGTCAAGAAAACATGGTTAAGAGAGTAGAGTCAGATCAGATCTTGTGGTGAATTCCAAACTCAAATACTAACACATTGATCCATCACAAAAGAGTATTACTGACAGAGAACAGCTTTCGATAAACCAAGCAGTCTTTTTATATAGTTATCACCATGTTGAAATCAATGAAAACATAACACAACCATCCATACTTCATGCTCATGTTGTAAAGCTTCCAATGCCTTCAAAACCTAAATTTCCCATATAATAAAAAAAAAAATCTCAAAGATAGTAAAATATTATTTTAAAAATATTCGATGAAACATTCAATTTATAATTCACATCATTAAACTAGTAACAAAACCTAAATGTGTTATTCAGTAGCTAATAGATACAAGTATTTATAGCCTTATCATTTTGGACAATAAAACTTTAAATATTAGTGCATGTAAATTTTTTAATATCACCTATAAGTATTATTACTAAATTAACTTAACTAATACATAAAATATTAAATAAACTCAATTTGTAATTGTCACAAAATTCATTGTACAACAATCTTTTAGTTATTAATTTATATATTTGAGAACATTAAAAAGCACATAGCATGCAACCATAGGTTTGATCTCCTTAAATGTCATTTTCTTTTATGGTCAATATTGAATCAATGATGAAATGAAAGTATAAGGTATCTCTACTCTTTCCTTCTGTCCTTCATTATTATTTAAATATTAAAAATTAATTGTAATCCTTCACTATTACTTTTGTGTATTTTACAATTTGTAATAGAAACTTTAGTCTTTTATTTTTCCTTTTTCTATGAACACTAGAATTTTTATTTCTTGTGAACATTAATGTTGGGAAAATGTGTCTCAACAATGCAATTACATAAGGTTTACTATTGATAGGTAAGCGCGAGGGGCATAGGGAGCTAGGGTAACTCCCTACAAAGGGTTGGGGGAGATCATCCCCCCAATGGGGGTTTTGGGGGCCACACACCCTGGTGGGGGCTTGGGTGTAACGCTCTCGAAAGATAAATTTTATGTATATTTTATTATTGTAAATATCTACCATTCATTGTTAGGTCTCAGATCTGATGGTAGATATTTTTTTGGCTTGACTTACCCTAGAAGAAAACCTATTTCTTGAGGAGGTTGTATTATGCCTATGTATTGTGGTGTATTTTGAGAGTCTGATAGTGGTTGTGTTGCCTTTGGATCTCTAGTTGGTGATACTGCTTTGAGAAGCTTGCTCTCTAAGTAGATTGTAATCTTTGTGATTTTTGAATAATATATTGGGTAGCTTTGCAGTGTGCTATTTTTTTTCCTGAAAGGATTTTCCCCATGTAAATCACTATGTTCTGGTATGCATGATATTTATATTTACTTTTCTTTAAGTGTTTGTAAGTGTTTTAAAGATCTGTAATTTTTTGTATTATCCTCCTCTCAAGATTAGTGTAGGAAGTTGTACCACTAGCTAAGCTTCCTTACAAGTGTTATCAAAGCCTAATCACCTTTATCTTTACTTGTGGGTTGTTGGGTTTTTTGAACTAATCCAGATTTGAGTGGGATCTTGTGCAAAAGATTCTTTTGATCTTGTTGTAGAAATTTTTAGATGGCAAGTTCATTAGGGAGAATAGAGGTGGATAATTTTTTTGGAAATAATTCTGAAATGTGGAAGCTGAAGATGGATGATCTGTGATAGATCAAGATTTATGGGATGTTGTTGATAAGAATGTTTCAAGGCCTATAGATCCTACTTTGGCTACTCAATATGATGTTATGAATTGTAAAGCTAAGGGTCTAATATGGTTATGCTTAGTAGACTCTATTTTAATCAATTTCCATGAAGAGACATCTACATAGAAACTATGGAAGAAGCTTAGTGAGATATATCAAGACAAATATTTAATGAACAAGATTTTATTGAGGAAGAAATTATATTCCTTGAGAATGGAAGAGGGTGGATAAATTATAGACCACCTGAAAGTATTCAATATGTTGGTGGCTCAATTGGCATCAGTTGGTGTCGAAATGGAAACTGGTGGAGAAGGCTAGCAGTATGTTGAATGTTGCTAGTGTAGGACAAAGGTTTTGGGATGAAATTGTTTCCATTGCGTCTTACCTAATTAATAGGTATCTACATCATCTAAGTGAGTGCAGGATCATGGGGTCCAAAAAGTGGCGATATGACAAAAAAGTGGCTAACGATTTTTTTTAATCTAGATTTGATGAAATGAAAAAGGGTTTATTGAGAAAGTTATCAAATTTCCAAAAATATAAGCTATGCCTTATTTAGAATTAAATAGATAATTATTATTAATTTTATACATACATTATGACTAAAGTACTGATTGGTAGGCTAATTGAGAAACATCTATAATTCTTAAATGATTTCACATTTTTTGAATCTAGAAGATGCAACACATTCTATGCTTCCCATACTATCTAGGATAAAAAAGAAAAAATAATTTCATAAAATTTTGACCAAGTTATTGTGGTCAAACAAACAAGTTTTAATATTTTTAAAAAATTTTAATAAAAATTTATAACTAGTTATTTACTTGCAAAAAAATAACAAATAAAATATGGCAAATCCATGCATGTGTCCTTTAATTATATTTAAAGGTTCAAATAAATAAATATATTTTTTATTTTACTTAGGTTGGTTAGACATACACCTACTTTTTTATTTTTTCCTAAAAATTTAGTACTACTGCATTGGAATTTCAATATTTTAACCAAATAGACTTATTTTTTTTCCAAAAAAGGAATAGCATCTTAGAAACTACATTCAATTTTATACAAATTTGGTTCTTCCATATTTTTCAAATTATGTTAATAAATTATTCAAATTTTTTATGTCAAGTTGCCCAACTCTATTTCTATGAAGTTTCATTACCACTTAAGAGCCTAGTTTGGACCTCGATGATACTACACTGACCCATCTCTTGTTGATAAGATGTCTATAGAGGCATGTTAGAGTCACAAGCCTTCATTAATATATGCTAGAGTTTTTGGTTGTGAGGCATATGCACATGATGGTGCTACCACAATAGTGGGTTACACTTTTTGGGAAATGGATGTGAAAACTTGGCTAAAAATGACATCCATTAGATTTTTTATTTCAATTGATGTTGTTTATGAATTAGAGGTTGAGAAAATGGATGTGAAAACTGCTTTCCTTCATAGTGACTTGGAGGATGATAGTTATATGACATGACCAGAGCACTACATGGTGAAAGGTAAAAGTAAATTGGTTTGCAAATTGAAGAAATCTTTGTATTTCCTAAAATAGAGTCCTAGGTTGTGGTAGCAAAAAATTGATACATATGTGTTGAGATTATGATTTGAGAATTATAAATTAGATCATTGTGTTTATTATAAAACCAATGGTGATTGCTTCCTATTTATTGCATTATATGTTGATGATATGTTATTTATAGGTAAAGGGAAAGGTATGATTTGAAATGAAACACCTTGGTATAGCTAGAAACATTCATGGGATGAAAATTAAAATAGATGGATTGAGAAAAAGCTATGGCTTGGCCAAAGTAAATATGTCAATTCAATTTTACAAAGGTTTGATATGTAGGATTATAGACCATTGTGTGTTCCTTTTTCATCTAGAATAAAGTTATCTATCTCAGATTGTCCAACATCCCCATAAGAGATGGAAGAAATGAGTAGAGTAGCTTACTAGACTATAATTGGAAGTTTGATGTATGCTATTTTTTTACTAAATGAGACATTGCCCGAGTAGTGGGAGTTCTTTCTAGATATATGTCTAATCCTGGTAGAGTTCATTGGGATGCAATTTAAAACGTCTACAGATATTTACACGGTACCTTAGATTATTCCTTGTGTCATCATAGTATTATGAATGAATATGATATTTCCCTTTATATTCATGGTTATGTGGATTCAGACTGGGTAAGTGATTTTGATAGAAAATGATCCACTAGTGCTTATGAGTTTAGTTTATTTGGTTGTGCAATTAGTTGGATGAGTATGCAATAGGTTGTGGTTGATTTGACCACTATTCAAGATGAGTATATAGTAGCTACTCATGCTTGTTGTAGACACTTAAAATTTTCCTGAATTATACTACACACTTGAATTTGATTACTAACATCAATTCGTCCTAAAATTCATCCTCTTTTCGCTTGTTTGATTAAAGAAGCCTAGTTATTTAATTAAATGCGTCATTTTTTTCTATTAATCTAATTAAATTAATTAGTTTAATTCACCCCCTTTCACCTCCACCTCTCATCCTCTTTAATTGAATAAATAAAATTATTTAATTTAAACACCTTATTTCCCCTCATTTCATTAAATAATAGTAATTGTTTAATTAAACGTCATTTTGAACCCCTTTTCATTAAATAAGTTAATTATTTAATGGATATCCTATTAATCCTCATCTTGCACATTAAAATTTAGTTTTAATTTCTAAATTTCTAATTGCCTCCATCCACTTGCATAGGGAATAATCCAAAGTAATATTCTCCTATTTGGCTCCAAAAAGGATTATTTTTTCAAATAAACTTTGTAACAAACTTTCAAAGTTGTTACGAAGTGTGTTTGTTTGAACAATTCTCAACCCTTGATGCTTTTTTTCATCCATGTGATCTATAATTCTCATCCTTTAATGAGGATCCTTGATCCATGTTTCACCCTTCATTCATTATTGACCATTGATTGATCAAATCGATCTCATCCATTGATTCTTCATTTTCTCTCCTATAAATACATCACTATTTGGAGAGAAATGGATCCACCATTTCGAAGTAAAGTTATGCTACTGAAATTCATACTCACTTGCACCCATATTTAGAATTTGTTAAAATTTTAGATTAATATTTATCCATACTAGCTTAAGTATCCATTAATGGCTTCCATTTTAGCTTAGTTTACATCCATTTTAGCATAAGTTTGCATCCATGGCTTGCATCTTTGAAGTTTTTTCCATTTATCATAGCTTGTATCCATCTCCATCAAGAATTTTATAATTTAGCACTCATCTTCATCATGTTCTAAGACTAGTTTTGTATCCATGTTTTGTTCATATTTCATCATTTTCATCTATTTTCATCAATAAAATTGATTGGAATGGCTCATATTATCCAAGGGATTGGGAAAGGGTCACCATTCTGCATCAATGCAACACCACTCCCCTAATGGGAGAAGATTTTAAGTCTTAGAATAGGTTTTTATTATGCTTTCATGTTGATTTCATGTTAGTTTAATGGTTATTTAGTTTCTTGATGATTTTGAATATCTCATTGGGATCATGGCTTAGGGGATTAAATAGGCTTTAAATTCATTTGGATATGATTTATTTAATTTGTACTATGACTATGGTCACATTTTGGTGCTAGGAGGGCCATAATAATTGAATATGATGAATTTCTATTTAGATTCTCGTGTTCTTGGTTTTGTGGATACATCGACACTTTTGGAGGCTACAACGATGCCTTTGTAGGGATTACAATGATGCTTAATTAAATCCAATGACACCTATTTAATTTAGTGATGCTATTAGTTTTTGAAACTATTGTAAATTTACAAATAGTGATGCCTTTGATATAGCAATTCCTTTGTCATCTTTGTTTGATGTAGAGCAATGCTTTTCAACTTTCACCAGAGTGACACCATTGAATTATAGTGACACCATTTTCAATTACAACGATGCCTTTATGTTCAGTGAAACTTTTTACTAGTAAAAAAAAAAGAGAGTTAATTTTTTCATGTGCTTTAAAATTATTGATTTCATATGCTCTCTTATATCTTATTGACACCTAGATTTTTTTTTTGAGGGTAACTGGTTTTGTAGATTTGAAAGCATTTGAAGTGAAGGAGCATATTATCATTCGTCCATACATTGTAAAAAGTGTTTTTACACTTATGGGACAATTATAACCTATCATATACTGCTTTTCTTTATGTTTTAGGCCCAAATAAACCTCCATTGAGTTTAAAATTTAATTCCAAATTTTGTTAAAATTGGACCCCTACATCCTTATTTTGCAATATTGGCTTAAAATTGAACAAACACATACTTCCATTGGTGAATAAAATGAAGTCATTTTTCTTTATGGGATTAAAATGAATGAGTACTTGCTTCAAGCTTGTATAAAATTGTAGTGCATATCCACCCCCCTTATGTTTCGTGTGATCTTGGATGAAGAGAAACACTCAAGTATACGTTATTTTCTTCTGTGCACTTGTAGTATGTATCCACTCCCCTTGCACTTCATGTGATCTTGGGTGATGAGAAATACCCATGTATACTTTCATGCTTTATGTCACCCTTGAGAGAGGACTTACTATGAGATACATCCCGCAACAGAAAACTCATAGGAAAGTTCTTGCAAGCACATTTACCAGAGGGTTTTAAATAAAGGACGTGAATGTTGTAAGAATGAAGGTGTTGTCATTGATGTCAACTGGCCATCAACCAGTTGTTGTTTTCATTGATGTCATATTGATTATATGTTAAGGATATTGAGAAAATTATAATAAGGAAGGTTTGCTAGTTTGCTCTGGGTTGTGCTCTCGAATGTGTTCCTATGTCTTTGTGGTTCAGATATATTGTTCATGGCTATTGATGGTTGCTATATCGATAATTTCGGCTATTGGATCATCGTATAGTGTGAGATATTTTCACCAGTATGTGTACTATGATTTTCTATGTATCTAGCTCTCGTCTGGGAGAAATGTAGTTGCTATGAATTTCTTTGATTTTTTGTTTCAGGAATTGTGATTCTAGAAATAAGCTAATATGATCGTGCTCGAGTTAATTTTGTTATCTAGAAATATTTTATCAAGTTAAGGTTGTGTGTGCTTAATTATTCTATGTGTTTTACACGGGTGTTGGTCGACCTTGTGTTAATCACTACTTACAAAGTCCATAAAGCATGGAAAAGTGTGTTGGGACTTATTTAGGTCCTCATCAAGTATTTTTTTGGGTCTCCCTCATTATAATTCCACCGTAGAATGTTTTGACACCGACCTAATTTAAATTTGTAAATTTAAATGGTGTGTGGATGAGTTTGGATGAGTTTCAAAGTTGAAGATAATATAAATATGAGTTGATATGTTTGTGAAAGAAGAAATGAAAGAGAAATATAGATGTGAGATAGATGTGAAACAGTGTGTTTGTGTGATGCAAGGTTGAGTAGATCAGTGTGAAATTCAAGTGGTGAGTTTCCAGAGGTAGTGAGTTGAAGGTGTACTCTATCATTCAAGAATTTATGCAAATGTGTGAGCGAGTCATGGTGGAAATATCCATTTCATTGATATTGTTTTCTCTCTATAACAAATCTCTTCTATCTTCTTTGTAACTCTATGGAAGTGAGCCCTCTGGGTGGTTAACCCTTATTGGACAGTGAGTCATGTTCTAGACAATTAGTCCTATTTTGGCAATGAGCCTTTTTAGTAGTTCAAGCCTTTGTATTTGGTTTGATATTCTCTATATTATCAGCTAATTCTCACCATGGTTTTTTACTTATTAGGTTTTCCACATAAATCTGGTGTTACTCTGGGTATGATTTTACTTCTTTTAGTTTCTACTTTTACACTTAATGATTAATCACATTAGTAGAGTAAAGGATTTGTGAATATTAATTGACCTAACATCTTGTGAAATTTTCAAAGGTTAAAATTGTTACAACTGATTCACCCCCCCTCTCAATTTTCTTGTTCAACAATTGGTATCAGAGCCAAGTACCTTGGAGAAGATATTAACTGTCTAAGGAAGGTCTAGGATGGCGAGAAAGATCACTATTGAGTGTCCTAGGTTCGATGGAACTAACTATTCCTTCTAGAAGAAAAAGATGGAAGGTTATCTAGAATACTATGGATATGATGTTGAGAAATATTATAAGATTGTATACATCGCTCATGCTAATGGTCCAAGTACAACTAATGAGATCAAGGAACATGAAGCAAACAATAAGGAAACGTTCATTATGAAAAATAGTCTTTCACATTTTGGATTAATTAAAGTTGCAAATATGAATACTACTAAAGAGGTTTGTGATGCATTGGAAAATATTCGTGAAGGAGATGAAAAGGTAAAAGAAGCCAAGTTGCAGAACTTGGAGGCACAATTCGAGATCCTGCATATGTCTAAAGATGAGAACATTAAATCCTATTTATAGAGAGTGGATGAGATGGTAGGTTGAATGTGAGGACTTGGTACTACAATGGATGAATACAGTATTGTGAAGAAGATTCTTAGAACTTCCTTTGATGCATATAGTGAAAAGGTATCTGCTATTGAGAAATTTGTAGATTATAAGATCTATACTAAAGATCAGTTATTGGGTACTCTAACATCATTTGAAATGAGGAAACCTAACTTGAGAAATGGATCAAAGTCAAAAACTAGTTTTAGGGCTACAAAAGTTGAATATCTGAATGAAGAAGACTTCTATGAGGTAGAAGCTAACTCTGTAAGAAGGATGAAAAATGAATCTAGTAAGTATGAAGGTAAGTTACCCTTTAAATTCTTTAGTTGTGGATGAATGGGTCATTATGCTTCGAGATGTCTAGAAAGAGATAAGAAGAATAAATATAGAGTAAGCAAAGAAAACAAAGGGAAGATGATTAAGAGAGAATATTATGTAAATGAAGATGCTAGTATTTCTGATGAAGAGTCTGATTATGGAGATTTTGATGATAATGAATGCTTGTTCTTGGCTATAAAATATGAATCTACTTCTGCTAATACTAAGAGATGGGTGAAGGAAAGTGATCCAGAGAAAATTGAAGATATTGTGATCTCTTCCCTTCATGGTAAATAAGAAAATAACTACTAGGTTGTTCATAGTGGTTATTCACATCACATGACCGGTGATAAAAGTAAGTTTGTTCAACTTGAAAAATATGATGGAGGCTTAGTTAAGTTTAGAGATAATACTAGTGCTAAGATTTGTGGGATAGGTTCAGTCAGCTTTAATGGCAAGCATAGTACTGATGATGTCTACTATGTTAAGGGTTTAAGGAATTATCTCTTGAGTGTTAGACATATGTTTATTAAAATATATAATCTTGTACTCGAGGATGAGAGATGTGAAATCAAGAAAGGATTTGGAACAATGATTGTTGCTAGTAAGAAGTCTGAGGGAAGTATTTACCAACCTAAGGGTACTATAAGACATTGTTTTTGTAACTATGGGAAATATCTAAGTTAGCAGATTAGTGCATAATAAACAAAACCCAAAGTATATAATGAAGCACATAGGAGGAGAACATGAAAACAAAGAAAGATCTCACCATATGTCTTAAACTTTCATGATTGACCTCCATTATACCTTCTCTATTTGCTACAATATGTAGTTTTCCCTCAGATTTTATGTGAGAAATCTATGACTGCCAAGACCAAAACAAATGTTGAAGGATTTGATCACAAATGCTACACTATGCAAGTATGCAACTAGTAAGCAAAGACTAAATTATGCCTAAAGTATGCCAAAATGCCAAAATGCCAAGAGATGTGAAGTGTGCCTAAAATAAGATTGCATGAGATGTCAAAATGAGAGCAAAATTGGCATTTTATAGAAAATGCAATTTTGGATGAATGGCCAAGATTAAAAGTTGAAAAATGCCCTAGAATCAATGGACAAGATTCAATATGACAACCCACAATTAGAGTTAGGGAAACATTAGGGTAAATTTAAAATGAGTGGAAAAGATTTGATTATAAGAAAATCAAATCAAGGGTTAAAAACGCATGTGACAAGGACATAAGAATGGCACAAAAAAAGAGAGAGCTAGAAAATTAAATAATATTAGAAATTACTTGATTTTTGGAGGAAAATTGCTATTTTGAATTAAAAAAATAATTTAATTCAAAAAGGTGGGGTCATGTGACAGTAAATAATTAATTTGAATTATTTACTAAAAGAGGGAAAATTAGAAAGTGGGACCATTTTTAAATAAATAATTTTATTTAAAATGGGGGAAATGCCAAGGTGGATAATAATTAAATAAAGTAAAGAATTTATTTAATTATGAGAGGACATGTAGGAATTAATTATTGGCAACACAAGGGTAGACAACTAAGACAGGGGGGGAATCCGTTGTCAAATAAATTAAACCTTATTAAACTTATTAACCTTATTCTCAGATCTGATTAATAACAATGAAAACATGAATCATCAACACATCAGAAATACACATAACACCAATATTTTTATGTGGAAACCTTGTTAGGGGAAAAACCATGGTGGAGGTCAATCCACAAGATTATACCCTATTAAAAGTATAAGGAAGAATAAATGGGGAATACACTTGCACTCAGGAACACTACCTAGAGCTCACTACTCAAATACAAAGGAAGACTCACTATCTTACAAAAAGATTCAGATTACGACCATCTGGATTTTTAACTGAGAAAATAGCATCTACTAATGCCTAATTATATTTTTGGTTAAGCACATTAACACTTCTTCACACTCACTCAATCTTCTTCACACTCTGCTTCTACCTTCAAATGATTTGAACATTATTCACACATCTCGCACACCACATTTTCTCACACTCTTCTTCAAATGGAATAAGAAATCACTTATATATATCTGCAACATGAGATTACATCACTACATGTCGGCTTCAACAAAATAATAAAATGAATACAAACTGTTGTCCCAAAATAATAAATGTTTATTAATGTGAATCCACAAAGGTCATCCACAACATAGTGAAGACCCAAAATGAAATCTTCAAACATAATAATACTTCAAACAATTCAGTTTGAGGGTCCACAACAGACTTCAACACCCTGTCGGCCATGAACATGAAAAACATGAACACGCAAGAGAAAATCACCAATCACAAGAACTACGATCAACATGGACGTACAACATAGATAGAGAATGATATAGAAACATCCACACACATCATGAATCACTAGAGAGGAATCCATGACAACTAAACTTACTAGAATCACATCATCTTCACTCAAGAAAAACAACTAAAGCAACAAAAAAAAATTTAGAACACAACTGCTCATAACACGATCAAATCTTCACACAAATCTTTGAAACTTAACATGGACAAACTAGATATACTCAAAAAGAAACCCTTTAATCTACAACCTTTTATCATCAACGTACTGGGCTCACTGACAGACTGAACTTCACTTCACCACTAACAACCTGCAACTCATTTCATTACAATTTTCTTAATATCGTCGACATATATAGCCTCTAATGCATTAATGCTAATAGTGTTGACATCAATGAAAACCACATATCATCAACACAACCAAAACATCCAAAAATATCCCCCTTTGGCATTGGTGGCAACACATGATGTGAAAAACACCATCAACACAACTATCTCTTAGCACTTTCTCCCCCTTAGATTCTGACTCTTTCTCATGACTTCTTCTTCCCAGATAACTCATAGTTTTTCACATGACTCTTCTCCCCCTCTGACATCAATTTCAAAGATGCACACAAGATCTGAACCACATATCTAAACATTTGACTACTCCCCCTGAGTAGCAACCACCACAACATGAATCTGAAACAAGATATGATTGTGAAATGCACAGACTAATGCAAGACAATGCATCTTAGTTCTGATTAGGAGGGGTAATCACCCCTAACTTCCCTTTGAGATACTCAAAAGTGTCCATAGGAAAAAATTTGGTAAAGATATCTATAATTTGTTCCTTATTAGGCACATACTCTAGTCTGACTTCCTTTACACTCACCTTCTCTCTCAAAAAGTGAAACTTGATAGAAATATGCTTGGTCTTTGAATGCAACACTGGATTCTTAGAAATGTTATTTTCACTTGAATTATCATAGAATATAGCAATAGGTTCATCATACACAACTCTAATATCTTTCAACATTTGCTTCATCCACAATACTTGAGTACAATTGCTGGTAGCAGCAATGTATTCTACATCTGTAGTAGACAAAGAAATGGCATTCTGCTTTTTACTTAACCATGAAATCAGCTTCTTTCCCAAGAAAAATGCACCACCACTAGTAATTTTTCTATCATCCACATCTGTTGCCCAATCAACATTAATAAAGGCACTCAAGGTAAGATCATCATCTTAAGGATACCATAGGCCAAAATCAATTTCCCCGAACAAGTATCTAAAAATTCTCTTCACAGTAGTCACTTGAGATTCATTAGGATCAGCTTGAAATCTTGCAACAATGCATACAAGATTCATGATATCAGGTCTAGTTTGAGTCAAATAAAGTAATCCACTAATCACTTATCTGTATCTAGTCTTATTTTCTTTCAAAGAATCATCATCTTATGTCAACTTGCATCCAGTCACAATAGGTGTACCAATTGGCTTTGAATCTTCCATAAAAAACTTCTTTAGCAATTCTTTCACATACTTGGACTGAGATATAAAGATCCCTTTATCTACTTGAGTGATTTGCAATCCCAAAAAGAATTTCATCTCTCCAATCATAGATATCTCAAACTCATTCTGCATCTCATCCACAAACTTCATGCATAAACTATCATCTCCTCCAAAAATGATAACATCAATAAAGACTTCAACAATCAAATCTTTATCATCATCAATCTTGAAATACAAATTACTATCAGTAGTACCTTTGTTAAATCCAAGCTTTAACAAATACTTGTCCAATCTAGCATACCATGCTCTTGGGGCTTTCTTAAGTCCATACAATGCTTTTTTTCAACCGAAAAACCATATCTCCTTGATCGGTCAATTGAAATCCATCATGTTGCTCAACATACACCTCTTCTTCCAATTCACCATTTAAAAATGCTGACTTGACATCCATCTAATAAACCTTGTAGTTTTTGTAAGCAGCATAATCAAGAAATAGTCTCACAACTTCAATCCAATAGATATGAGGGAAATTTCTTTCCACATCATAGTTCTAGTAGCATCTTGAACTATCTTGTTCTTCCTTTCCACAACTCCATTTTGCTGAGGGGTCCGCAGGACAGATAATTGTCTCTTTATTCCATGCCCTTCACAAAAATAATTGAATTCACTTGAAGTGAATTCACCACCTCTATTTGATATCAAACATTTAATCTTTAGACCTGTCTCTGTCTCAACCATAGCCTTAAAGATCTTGAACTTCTCTAGAGCTTCAGATTTATCTCTTAAGAAAGTAACCCACATCATTCTAGAATAATAAACAATAAGTAACATGAAGTACCTGTATCCTTGTAAACTTATAACTCTAGAAAGACCACACAAGTTAGTATGCACAAGTTCCAAAAATTCATTTGAACAATGTTGTTTGCTCCAAAATGAAACTCTAGTTTGCTTCCCTAACTAACATTCCTTGCATATGGAATTAGTAGGATTTACCAACTTAGGAAGATCTCTCACAGCCCATGTAGAGCTTATCTTGATAATATTTTCAAAGTTAACATGACAAATTCTCCTATGCCACAACCAACTTTCATCAACTTGAGCAATTAGACAAATTTTACTAGCAACATTCAGGTGAAGGATGTTACCTTTTGTTTTTGTACCTAAAGCAATCACATTTCCAGAACTTCCTAGTATTCTACACTTTCTATCCTTGAACTGAAGATTGTATCCCTTATCTACCATCTGTCCAACACTTAAAAAGATTATGCTTCAAACCTTCCACATATAGGACATCATCAGTATTATTCTTACCATCAAGAGAAATGCATCCTCTGCCACGGATTACACCACCACCATACTTTTCCAAGCTCACAAACTTAATTTTATCACCTGTCATGTGATGAGAGCATCCACTATCAGTCACCCATTCATCTTCCTCTTCAACTCGAGCGGCTAGAGATTTCTCCACATTTGTACAACTAACAGATTTAGTAGACACATGATTGTTTTCCTTGATAGAAATAAATACCCATTCATCCTCACTTGCATTCCTTTATCAGATTCATCATCTGTCACACCTTCATCAATAGCATAATAACATTTCCTTTGAAATCTAGGCTTGTTAGGTCTTGACTTAGGAACTCTTTCCGGACACCTTGATGCAAAATGACCTATCTTATTGCAAGAAAAACATTTTATAGGCAATTTTATTTTATACTTACATTCTCCTTTGGCTTCTCTCTTGAAAATAAGTGCGTCAAGCTCATTTAGTTTTCTCTCTTCTTCTTCAATCTCTCTCATTTCCTCCTCATACTTGAATTCATTTCTAGAAGAACTTTGTCTTGGATCATATCTTTGTTTATCCTTTCTAGAATTAGTAGCTTTGAATGAAAATTCTATCTTAGGAAGAGCATCACCAAACTCACTTAACTCAAAAGCTGTAAGCTTACCAATCAACATGTCTCTAGTTACATTTGGCACAGTCTGGATCTCCTCAATAGTAGTAGCTTTGGCTTTGTATGCAGTAGGAAATGATCTAAGCACTTTAGCAACAATTTTTGGTTCATTCAATGTTCCAATAGCACATTTGATACTACACACAAGTTCATTCACTCTTTGCATGAAAGAAGTAATATTCTCATCATCACCCATTCTCAACATTTCATATTTCCCTTTTAGGATTTGTAGCTTAGCAACCTTCACATGTGCATCACCTTCATACAAAGTTTCCAACTTTTTCCAAATCTCATAAGTAGTCTTTAGATCCATAACTTTTGTCATCTCAAAATTAGTGAAAGCACTTAACAATGCTTCCTTAGCCCTAATATTGTATTCAACATCTTTAATATCAATAGCAGTAGAAGGACCATTTTGAGGGATAACATACCTATTCCTTGTAATGTTCCAGTAGTATTCACCAATACATCTTAGATGACACTCCATTCGAGCCTTCCATAGAGAATAATTTGTTCCATCAAATTTCAGACTATCCTTCTTATATGTCGCCATCCCGGATCACCTCAAACTATTAAAATTCTTCCAAGGAACCTGCTCTAATACCAATTGTTGGCAACACAAGGGCAGACAACTGAGAGTGGGGGTGAATTATTTTTCACAGAAATTCAACCTTATTAAACTTATTAACCGTATTCTCAGATTTGATTAATAACAATGAAAGCATGAATCATCAACACATCAGAAACACACATAACACCAAGATTTTTACTTGGAAACCCTATTAGGGGAAAAACCACGGTGGAGGTCAGTCCAAAATATTATACCCTATTAAAAGTATAATTAATAATAAATAGGGAATGCACATGCATTCAGACACACTGCCAAGAGCTCACTACTCAAATACAAAGGAAGACTCACTATCTTACATAAAGATTCAAATTACAACCATCTAGTTTTTTAACTAAGAAAATAGCATCTTCTAATGCTTGATTATAGTTTTGGTTAAGCACATTAACACTTCTTCTACTCGCTCAATCTTCTTTACACTCTACTTCTGCCTTCGAATGATTTGAACATTATTCACACATATTGCACACCACATTTTCTCACACTCTTCTACAAATGGAATAAGCAATCACTTATATATATCCGCAGCAAGAGATTACATCACTACATGTTGGCTTCAACAAACTAATAAAATGAATACAAACTGTCAGCCCAAAACAATAAATATTTATTAATGCGGATCCACCAAGGTCGGCCACAACATAGTGAAGACCCAAAATGAAATCTTCAAACATGAAAAAACTTCAAAAAATTTGGTTTGAGAGTCCACAACATGCTTCAACACCCTATCAGCCATGAACATGAAAAACATGAACATGCAAGAGAAAATCACCAATCGCGAGCACAACAATCATCGCAAATTGCAAAATAGATAGAGAACAATCTAGAAACATCCACAAACATCATGAATCACCAGAGAGGCATCTGTAACAAATCAACTTACTAGAATAACATCATCTTCACTCAGGAACACCAACTAACGCAATAGAAAAACTATCAGAACACAACTCCTCATAACACGGTCAAATCTTCACGCAGATCTCTAAAACTTAACATGGATAAACTAGATATGCTCGATAAGAAGCCCTCTAATCCATAAGCTCTGATCATCAATGTACTGGGCTCACTGATAGACTGAACTTCACTTCACCGCTGACAACCTGCAACTCATTTCATTACAATTTTATCAATATCCTCGACATATACAACCTCTAATGCATTAATGCTAATAGTGTTGACATCAATGACAACTAAATATCATTAACACAACCATAACATCCAACATTAATGACATATTTAAATAAACAAATAAAATTTATTCATTTAAATAATTAGAAGGAAATAATGGACAAAGATAATTAAATAAATTAAGGAATTTATTTAATTATGGAAATACATTAAAGTATTAGTGACGTATTTAAATAAATAAATATAATTTATTTATTTAAATAATGAAGAGGAATAAAGGACATGAATTAATTAAATAATTATGAATTATTTAATTAATAGTTGAAAGTGGATCATAAGACATAATTAAATATTTTAATTATGCTAGGAAGAATGTCGCAAAAAATAGAGCTTGCAGGCCTAGGTCATTTTTATACATGTCTACATTTTTTCCCTCTTTGTCATAATGCAGCCTTTCACATTGTGACAAAGAAAATTCAGTCAGAAACATTCCCTAGCGAAGGTACAGAGTATCTATGCCTCGAGAAAATTTTCAAATTTTGGCCTAGTGACAAAAATATTTGGAAAGTGTCCTGAAAAGTTAATTTGATGTCCAGAAAAGAAATGGTGCAAGCGGTTTTGGGTTTCGACATGTTTAAGTGACCCAAAAGGTTGGTCAAAGTTGGTCAAAAGAGCCTCCAGTAATAAAAATTTGAATAAAATCCCATTTTGACCCTATAAATAGGTTGAAAATGGGTAAAAGTCAATTCATTTTCACTTTCACATTTGAAAATTTTGAGAGCTTAGAGCTAGGAGACCGTGTGCAAAGATGGTGATTCGAGTGACCGAGCACTATGGATACATCATCCAGATGTTTAGGTGGCCAAAGGGTGCAGAGGCCATGGTAAGTACACAATGCCCACCTTGTGATTTTGTCATTTTTTATG
This sequence comes from Sequoia sempervirens, assembly GCA_007258455.2. Taxonomy (NCBI): domain Eukaryota; kingdom Viridiplantae; phylum Streptophyta; class Pinopsida; order Cupressales; family Cupressaceae; genus Sequoia; species Sequoia sempervirens. Next base: position 93,347,018 of record VDFB02075321.1, on the reverse strand, counting down.
CATTTTTAGGGTTTTGAGGAAGGTTAACGAATGCGCCGTGATGCACATGCGTTCACGTAAGTCGCATTTTTGGTCGTGTTTCATGCATTTGATGTGTCATGACACAAACATTATAGGTCCGTCAGGGAGTCAGTTATGTGTGACACATTCACCAATTATCGAGATGCATTCGTCGTCTTGCACTGCAAATGAGAGGTATAGCGACGCATTTGCAAGATTACAATGCATTTGTGAAGTTGGGTGACGCATTTGATTTGAAAATGATGCATTTGATTATGGAGCAATGCAAGCAATTGAAGATGATGTATTTTTGAGTCAAAATGATGCAAGTGATAGATTGCAACGCAAACGTTGGATGAAATCACATAAATGCCAAGATGCGACACAAATGAAGTCAATACGACACATTTGACTTTGACCAGGGTTGACCAGAGTTGACTTAGGTTTAGGTTCACTATCTACTTATGTTTAATGACATAGATGGTAATAATGATGATCAAAATATGTTAATTCTCATTTCTACATGTGCATAAATGATTACCACCGATCTATATGCGTGAGTTCAGGCCATCGACTTATGGATTTTGAGAGTGGAGATGACTAGTATTATATTACATCACCTATATTCCCATTATCCAAGCTAATAGGGGGATTATGATAGCACTTTGTGAGAGATGGAATTCTGAGACTTGCTCCTTCTACTTGTCGATGGGGGAGGCTACTATTACTTTGGAGGATGTGTACCACATTCTGCACATTCTAATTAGAGGTGAGAGAGTAGTTTATGATCCATAGTGGGGAGTGTAGGCCATGACTGAGCTATACGAGGAAGATGACACCACAGGCCTTGGTATCGAGAGCTACTAGATTCAATGGGAGTACCTAGTCGAGCACTACCCACGGTGGGATGCTATGTTATGCACTTTGATTTTTGGAGTCATGATTCCAAATTGCCAGGGACATGGATTCCCGATTGAATGGGGAGATGTGCTAGTGTGGATGTGACAAGATAGGACATTTTTTGCATGGGGGCCTTATTTTCTTGGTATGTTATATCATCAGTTGCATGAGGTAGCATAGAGGGGTGTGAGTAGCATTAGCTACGGCATGACATTACTGATGAGCTGGGCTTGGGAGAATATTCCCATCTTCCACCCACCTATACAAAGGCCATTGTTAGTGGATGGTATGCCATATGTTTATCTATATATGGGAGCTTTAACAGGTGAGATTTGGAGAGACTAGATTTTGGTGGCACGGGATTGACACCATGACAACATTTGTCTGGAGGCCATATAGGGATTGCGCACAGTGGGTCAGAGAGGGAGATCGTTTATCATTTTTCTAGCAGTTTTGATATATTATTAGAAAGACAGTATAGTCTCAATTGATCATAAAGATGTACCTTCCCCAGCAGGTACTACATCAGTTTGGAGAGCAGTTGGGTGTGCCTATAGGGACGACCGAGTATGCCAGATCATCACAAGAGCCTGCATGGGTTCCCACCATATCAATTCCATTTGTCGAGAAACAGATAGAAATATTAGTGGCGCAACCATGGGGTTGGAGCAGAGGTCCTATAGATCCAGGGATGACTGCATATTTTGACTTGTGGTGGTAGACACATTGACCTATTCCACTGACAGATTCTAATGGACTAGCACTTGTTGATCGTGCATATTAGTTATACCGCGAGTGCAACAAGGAGGCCAGAGAGGTAGGGGAGGAGGCAGAGATGGAGGCCAAGGAGATGGGGGGAGAGGAAGAGGAAATTATGGAGGCAACAAAGTAGATGGCAGGGGTGGCGGGAGGAGGAGGAGAGGAGGGGATGTAGGGAGGCAAGCGAGGAGGGTCAGACAATGAGTGGAGAGAGCAGCCCTAGATGCTATCCCTAAGGTTCCAGAGGAGGAGGAGAGAGATGAGGGGCCCAGGTAGGAGGAGGCAAGGTAAGAGGAGGAGAGATAGCCAGAGGCAGAGGGGAGACAGGAGGGAGAGATGGAGGTGGAGAGATAGCCAGAGGCAGAAGGGAGATAGGAGGCAGAGATGTCGAGGGAGGAGGCAACATTTGATGTCGCCAGAGAGGAGGAGGCCACTGGGGGTTACAAGGATGTGGGTGATGATGAGGAGGATCCTGATATCGGTGATGAGATGGATGAGGCATAGATGCAACTCTGAGAGTGGATGATAGATGGAAATCTAGATATATCCAATGTGTCACCATTACCATGGGATGCTACAGTAGATCAGTGATTGGTAGACATGTAGAGGAGACTGGATGAGACCATAGTAGATATTAGATCCTTACGAGCAGAGCTTGAGGTTATGCATGTTGAGAGGGATCAGACAGAGATTCAGTAGTGGGAGACCAAGAGCTGGTGTGTTGGGTTTGCTCAGTTGTGTATAGGGTCAGTAGCAAATGTTGCTAGAGAGTTGGCCAGAGTCAGTGTGAGCAGAGGCCAATATAGGATGTTATATGAGAGGGTAATGTTTGCTGATTAGAGGGAGCCTGGGTTATTGAGATCATACAATAGGATGGGGATAAGGTCAGCGAGTAGCAGCTACACTCACAATAGTCCTAGCTAGAGAAGTGTTGGTGATTCTAGATCCTCAGGACATTCATCAGGCCACAACTCTCATCATTCTCACAGGCATTCTTCCAGCCATAGGTTGAGTCACAGTCATGGATCATCTAGGTTAGGGCATAGATCCGAGCACACTTAGCCTCCAGTCATAGATCCATCGGCCTCTCAGACTCATGCCGCAGTAGCCTCACAGACTCATGCTACCATTACCATGATGACATCGGGTCCTCTTACAGAGCATTGGTCACCACAAACTTCTCCTCGCAGGGATGAGGAGAGTTTAGCATAGGGAATTTTTATCTTGAGATTATGTTTCAAACATTCATATTATGACACTTTATATTTTGACCATCGATCCTGCGAGCTATATTTTTGGAATATCTCGTGACTCTATCTGTGACATGATTTTTTGAGATTATATATACGATGTAGTTTTGATGCGGCCTATATGCTTTATGTTGTGTGATGATGCATTGTGTGTTGATCATGTTTATGATATATGCTTATTTGATGATGATTATGATGATGCAGTTATGATGACCATATGATGCCTATGTGATGCGATTTATGCATTTATGATTCCTATGATGATGTCTTTTATATGCTATGCCATGTATCCATTTATGATAGCTACTTATGATGAGATGTGATGATATGATAGCTATTTATTCTTATATGCCATGACAATTCTATTTTATAATTATGATTATATGGATGCATAATGTATGATTATAATAGATGCCATGTTTATGATACATGCATTGATATGTGACTATATGTTTATGGATAATGCAATGGGAAATTCCTTATGATGTGATGTATGTGTTTTAATGATATGGATGATGTATGCACTATCATTTTATGTGAATGTGTAAAAACCTAATGCAACACCTATATGATCATGTATGCACTTATGGTTTTGTATGTCACATGATATCATCATGAGACGGACGAGGCAAGACGACAAGATAGAAGGAAATGAATGTTAGTGTGAAGACCAAATCCTTCAACATGGTACTATAGGACTAATAATTGTTGCTCTTAATCATCATTGGGAAGATTATTGTAATGGACAACAAAAACCATGATATGACATAGATTGATGGTGTGCAAGGTCATACCATCACAAAAGACAAGCAGTCATAGACAAGGATGATCATGACTCATACTAAGATAGCGATTGCCCCAGTCTTTTTGTCACAACCAACCACAAGCATAAGAAATATAAGAAAGAAAATAAAGACAAGTCATGAAACGCCATTGCTCCTCTAAATCATGTTACCAGGACATCCTTGAGGAACTAGCAACATGATTTTCTAAAAAAGACAAGACAAGTCAATCATCATGATACATCGTTGCTACTCTAAATCTTGTTGCCAATACATTGTTGAGAAACTAATAACATGATGAAAAATTAAAGGAAAAAAATGCCAAGATAATGTTTGCCAAGTGTGTCTGAATGTCAAGTGTTATAGATGTCAAGATGCTAGGTTTGATGATGTCAAGATGACAATTACTGAGGTTTCCAGGTTTGACGATGTCAAGGTGATGAGTGTCAAAGTTTCCTAATTCAACGACGCATCTTGAATAATGTTGATGTTGAAGGATCGATCCTCAAATGTCAAGAGAATCCCTCAAAATTCTAGATGAAAGTGATGATGCATAGGAAGGACACATCCTAAGGCGTAAATAAGTGGCAAGAGCGATCCCTCAAAAGGACACAACTGAAGAATCACCAAGAGTTGATAGTTTGACCAGTTGTTGACTGAGTTTGATTGAAGTTGATGGAGTTTGAATTGTTTTTGACAAAATTTCCTACATGTCGTTATTGACATGCTTATGTTGATTAAGAAATTTCCAAAGTTTGTTTCGGGAGTTTGTCTATTTAGGAATGACTTATTTGACTTGAGAAAATTTGACATGTGTGCCAGTGTAGTGTTATGAACCCTAATGGACTGACCTAGTGCAGCCTCAGGGACTCATCGACTGATGGCCTTGCCTACATCATACACTCAGAGACCTCATAGGTTGACATGACCAATGAATTTGTCTTGGTGACCAAAGGTTGAGTCATGATTTTATTTTGACAAACCTAAAAGGACTGACCTAATGTCTCGGGGCCCCGAAGATGAGCCTTACCTACGTAGAAAATGTGCAGAGATGACGTAGTTCGACAAGTGACAAAGACTAACTGACATGACTGACTCAATGAGATGCGACTCTATTTTTTTGTTTTTGCCATGTTTTGATTTTTTTTATTTTGAAATGTTTTTTTTTTTGTTTTTTAATAATTTCATGATTATTTTTTTCTTTTTTCAGGTCTTTTTATGATGTTTTTGTCTTTTTTCAAGACTTTTTCTAGTGACAGGACCATGTGTGATTCCCACTATAGTCAGGTGAGAAAGGATTGCCCCTTGTTAGGTCCAAGATTAGCCAAGTTTGAAGGACATGAAAAGGGCGTGCTTGGGATGACAAACGAACGATAGACCAAGACCTAATGTCAACCATTATCAACCACAGAAAGAAAAAGTGTACTGTCATGTCAAGTGTCGTGATAGTGTCAAAAATTGGGTGTTTATTATTGACTAAGGTAGATAAAGTGACAGTAGATGGTGAAGTGAAGACTGACTACACATGGCCCCCATTTGCCAAGTTTTCACCATGGTACTTATCCAAAGCACCTATTTACCAAGTTTTCATTATTGGACGAATTATTTCTCTTTACTATTTTTGTCATTTTTTCATTTTTCATATTTTTGTTGTTGTCACCAAGATGCCTATTTGCCAAGTTTTCATCAAGGTAACGATTTTTTTGTACTTTTCAATTTTTTTTTGTATTTTTAAGGTTTTTAGCCTAGTTCCTTGATGCTATGAATAGAACTTTAAAATATGTAGACTATTGATGGTCTTTGTAAATTTTTTTCCATTTGGAGTAGCTAGTTGGTATGCTCCAGAATCGAATGAGGACGTGATGATGTAGGGACCTAGCCAATTGGGCTCAAACTTATTGGGTTTCTCTCTATCAGACTGATTCTTAGGATTCTGCATTAGGACTAAAACACCAATGTCAAACTTTTAGACTGTGACTCTCTTGTTGTAACTGTGCCAAGGATGATTCTGATATGCCTGCAAATGATTTCAGGCATTATGTATGTGTTCATCTAAGATTTCTAGCTCATGCAGTCATGACTGTCTATATGCTTCATCATCGATCAGACCCTTCAGGGAGACACTTAAAGATGGAATTTTAACCTCGATGGGTAAGATGGCTTCGGCTCCAAAGACTAAGGTGAATGGAGTGGCTCTTGTAGGCATGCAGATGCTAGTGCGATAAACCCACAAAGTAGGGTTGTGTTGGATGTCCTAGTCACGACCAACATCATTGATAGTATTTTTAAGGATTTTGATGATTGTTTTATTTGACACCTCAGCTTGGTCATTTCCTTGCGGGTAGTATGGCATGGAGAAATGATGTTGTATGTGGAAGCATTCACATAACTCACGAACGTCTTGATTCTTGAAAGGACACCTATTGTTTATGATCATGGACTGCGAAACACCATACTAAAAAATGATCTAGTTGAGGATGAATTTGGAAATTTGTTTGTCGGTTATGTATGTGAGGGGGATGGCTTTGATCCACTTAGTGAAGTACTCAGTGGCAGTGATAATGAATTTGTGGCCATTGGAAGAGGTAGGATGGATGTTTCCCATGAGGTCGAGTTCCCATTATGCAAAGGGCCATGGAGAAGTAATTGGTTGTAGTTCCTATTTTGGTGCATGAATCAAATCACTATGTATCTGACATTGGTGACACATTCTGATAAAATCAAGTGCATCCTTTTCCATTATCGGCTAGTAATACCCAAGTCTTGTGATCTTTTTGGCTAAAGTAGGACCAATCGAATGAGATCCACATATACCCTCATGTATCTCACATAAGGTTGTTTGTGCTTCATCAGTGTCGAGACATCAAAGAAGGGTATTTTCAAAGCTACAATAGTATAGGGTGTCACTAATGATGGTGTATCAAGCTACCTTACAGATAAAGGACTTCCTTTCGTTATTGGATAGGTTCAAGGGAAGGGTTTGGGACTGGAGATAGTCATAAATTTCTTGATACCATGGCGAACTAGGACCAACAAGCTCACAAACCATTTATGACTCTAGAATATCATATGCAGGTACCAAAAGTTGTTCTATGAAGAATTCCAATTGTGGCTGATTGCTAGGAATGTCTAGGAGAGATCCAATTGTAGCCATTGTGTCCACAACCTTGTTTTGTGCCCTAGGAATTTGCTCAAAAGCTAGTATGCGGAAATATGACTGAAAATTGTCAACCATTCATTTATATGATAGTAGCTTTTCATCCTTAGTTCAATAATCATGATTGACCTGATTGATGACCAACTAAGAGTTTCTGAAAACCAAAAGTATTTGGATTTTCCATTTTATGGCCATTCTAAGTCTTGTGACAAGTGCCTCATATTCTGTAACATTATTTGTACATGGAAAAGCAATGTGAAATGGCTTAAGTATGAAGTCTCCTTGCGGTGTGATAAACAGTATACCTACCCTTGACTCATGACTAGTATGAGACCCATCAAAGTAGAGTTTCCAAAGGGATATCAGCTCAGTATGAAAGATGGACTCATCAGGGAATTCTACTATGAGAGGATGATCACCTTGTATAGGTGCATCTGCTAGTTGGTCAGCTATTACTTGTCCTTTTATGGCCTTTCTTTCCACATACTATATGTCATACTCACTCAAGATCATGACCCACTTTTCCAAAAAACCTGCCAATGTCATTATGCTTAGGAGATATTTTAGAGGATCAATTTTTTCTACCAATTGTGTCTTGTGATTCAACATGTAATGTCTTAATTTTTGGGTAGTGAAGACCACTACTAGACATGCATGTTCAATAGATGCATAATTTAGCTCATATCTAACCAATGTCTAACTGATGTAGTATATTGCAGATTAGTGAATAATAAACAAAACCCAAAGTAAATAATGAAGCACAAAGGAGGAAAACATGAAAACAAAGAAAAATCTCACCATATGTCTTCAAACTCCATGATTGACCTCCATTACATCTTCTCTATTTTCTGCAATATGTAGTTTTCCCTCAAAATTTATGTGAGCAATCTATGACTACCAAGACCAAAGCAAATGTTGAAGGATTTGATCACAAATGCTACACTATGCAAGTATGCAACTAGTAAGTAAAGACTAAAATATTCCTAAAGTATTCCAAAATTCCAAAATGCCAAGAGATGTGAAGTGTGCCTAAAACAAGATTGCATGAGATGTCAAAATGAGAGAAAAATTGGCATTTTATAAAAAATTTAATTTTGGCTGAATGGCCAAGATTAAAAGTTGACAAATGCCCTAGAATCAATGGACAAGATTCAATATGACAACCCACAATTAGGGTTAGGTCACCATTAGGGTAAATTTAAAATGAGTGGACAAGATTTGATTATAAGAAAATCAAATCAAGGGTTGAAAATGCATGTGATAAGGAGATAAGAATAGCACAGAAAAAGAGAGCTGGAAAATCAAATATTATTAGAAATTACTTGATTTTTGGAGGAAAATTGCTATTTTGAATTAAAAATTAATTTAACTCATAAAGGTGGGGTCATGTGATAGTAAATAATTAATTTCAATTATTTATTAAAAGATGGAAAATTAGAAAGTGGGGCCATTTTTTAAAAAATAATTTTATTTAAAATGGGGAAAATCCCAAGGTGGATAATAATTAAATAAATTAAAGAATATATTTAATTATGAGAGGACATGTAGGAATTAATGACATATTTAAGTAAACAAATAAAATTTATTCATTTAAATAATCAGGAGGAAATAATGGACAAAGATAATTAAATAAATTAAGGAATTTATTTAATTATGGAAAGACATTAAAGTATTACAGATGTATTTAAATAAATAAATATAATTTATTTATTTAAATAATCAAGAGGAATGAAGGACATGAATTTATTAAATAATTATGCATTATTTAATTAATGTTTGAAAGTGGACCATAAGACATAATTAAATGTTTTAATTATGCTAGGAAGAATGTGGCAAAAAATAGAGCTTGCATGCCTAGGTAATTTCTATGTGTCTACAGTTTTATGTCTTAGATTAATGACAGTTGATTATGGCACCGAAGGATGTTTCATATGAACTTTGATAATATGGTGAGAATTGGTTATGTACAAGCTATGAGAGATTTACCAAGGATTACAAATCCTATTAATGCTATTTGCAAGGATTGTCATGTTGGAAAGCAAGCTAGAAACTGCTTTAGGTCAAAGGAACAATCTACTACCGGACTATTGGATTTGATTTTGATTGATGATTACTCTAGATTTACATGGAATAAAGAGAATTCTACAAGGTGACAGGTATTTTATGATTCTGATTGATGATTACTCTAGATTTACATGGGTTACTTTTCTTAGAGAGAAATCTGATGCATTAGATAAATTCAAGGCATTTAAGGCTATGGTTGAGAATGAAGCAAATTTGAGAATAATATGTTTGAGATTTTATGTAGGTGGAGAATTCACCTCCAATGAGTTTAATATGTTTAGTGAAGAACATGGAATAAGAAGATAGACTCTGAGAACTCCTCAGAAAAATGGAGTTGTTGAAAGAAAGAACATAACGGTTCAAGAAGTTGGTCTAGATCAATGATTACTGAGGCAGGTCTACCAGAAGTTTACTGGAGAGAAGCTATTCACACTTTTGTTTATGTGTTCAATAGAGTTGAAGAAAAAAACAACACTAAGACCCCCTATGAGCTATGGTGTGGAAGAATTCCCACTGTCAAGTATTTCAAGGTATTTGGAAGAAAATGTTATATCAGAAGGGATGAAGAAATTTTAGGGAAGTTTGATGCTAGATGTGATGAGTGTATCTTCCTTGGATACTCTACTAGAAGAAAAGCTTATAGATGTTTCATTAAAAGGCTATGAAAGAGTATAGAGTGCAAAAATGTCAAGGTGGATGAAGCATTAAAGAATTCAATTAAAGTTGATGGCTATGTATTAGATGAACCTATTAGATAGGAATCCAAACAACAAAGGTAAGTGACAACCACTACACTAAATATAAGCTAAAATCCAAATCCAAACAAGAAAGAACAATTAAACAAGAGGAAGGCCATAAGAACAATAAAATAACAAACTCCCCATGTTGAAGTTGAATAACCTTTCTTGTCTCTCCTTAAAACAACCTTTTCAAGTTGCCCTCAATTCATTTTATGCAAGTACTTGCAAATGATAAGCATGAATATTGGAGATATGTGGTTTTTAAATCAAAAATGGAGGAGAAAACCTTCTTTTATAGAAATTAATTCAAATGAATAAACGAGATTGAAGTTCTTGGAAGATTCTCAAATTGGCGATTTGGCATTCATGCACCATAGAGTAGTGGGCTATGGACGACTATGAATGGATTGTTAAGATTGAAAGAAGACCAAAGGCAATCAATGGTTGAGATTCAAAAATGAGAGAGTGGAAGTGTTCCATATAAAAATGGACCCTTTTCTTTACATGGGATTAATTCGTGATAAATGTACTTAAAGAGGTCTTAATCTAGTGTTGTGAAGTATTTTATGTATACACATTAGGTCTTGGAACTTTGCAAATCAAATAACATGCTTTTAATAATGTCTTGTAAAGGTGTTGTAAAGTCTTGTAATGGACCTTCACTCATTTCTAGACTTAGTTAACCTATTTCTCCTTAATCCAACATTATAAAATATATTCAAATGTATTATCATATCAATCTAGAAGGTTCCTTAATGTTAAACTAGTGTTGTAATGTGTCTTGCACATTCACATCAGTTCTTGTGCCTTTCTTTGCTATGTGGACCTCATTGTAGTGTTGTAAAGTGTCTTAAATCACACCTTCACATTGATTTCTATGTCCCAAGCCCTATTTGACATTTACATCATCACTAATAGGACCCTATTAACCCATATTGTGCATCCTGAGGCTTTAATTGATCAAATACCTGACAAAGTTGCAATTTAAACATTATTTCTTTATCTCCTAGCTTCTTTGCTATCAAAATGGCCCTTGTGGGACCTATTCACCATGTGTGGTGAATGAGTCCTATCTGGCCCCCATTTTGACCTTTGAGCAGGAAAAAGTGAAATTTAAAGTTCATTTTTAGTACACGTTAGCCTGTGATGAGGTATTATCGGGTACTAAGGCACAATTGTCTATAAATAAGTTTTTTATCCTCATTTTTTATATCTATCATCATTAATATTGTCATCCAAGTCAAGAAACTTAGGGTTTTTTCATTGCAAGTCATTGAGAAATCTTCTAAGGAAATTCAAGGGCTAAATCTTCTTCCATCATTGTAGAAATTCAAGATCAATCATCATGGAAAGGTAATCTACTCCATTGTTGCATGTTTTATTCACTTATTTAATCATTTTGGTTTAATTACCTAAATGGGGTTTGACTTAGGAAAACCCTCATGCCATAACATTCAACATATCTCTCTTTTGTCTTGTTTGTATGTGGATTTAGAAGTCTTGGAAGCTTGGAAATCATTGAAGATCAAGTTGAAACATCATTCAAGTCAAAATATCAACAAAAAGGCACTTTCAGACCCGAATCTGACAATTTCATAAGCGAACACCTATAGAGAGCAGAAGTGTAGATCTAGCTCCACAAAGTCTACTCTTGATTTTGCAGATCCCTATAGGAGGAGGAATTACCAATGAGGTTGAATGAGTCCAGGCTCTGCTAAACCTAGACAGGTAGACCTTGATTAATATAGCAGATCTAAAATTATATGACTTAGTTGGGTTTGTGAGTTTGTTTTCAATGGCACAAAGTGTGAAATAGTTGGGGCTTGTTTCTTATTCTACTCCTAACAAGATAATTTGAAATAAATTTGATAAGTAATGTATTTATGAGGTGGATCAGTGCTTTTTTGGGTGTGAGAAGTCAATGTAGATCCTATAACTAGTGGCAGATTCTGGTTTTAATTTTGATTGTTTGGCACTTTAATTTTTTTGTACTTTGTACAAATGTGCAAGGATGTGACTAACAAGCTCTTCTTACTAATCGAATTGACCCTACCAAGTTATTGTGATCTCTTAAAAGGATTTTAATCCCTCTTGGAAGGAACCAATCAATAGAACCACACAATATTAGCAAATGTGTATTGACAAGTGAGTTTAACCTTAACTTGAATAACATGATAGCATTAATTTGGAGACAACATGAAAATCATATAAACTACCTAACTCTTCTTTATTGATCCAATTGTTACCCCAAAGTTACTGTAGTAAAATAAAATGATTTAATTCTATAACAAAAACCAATTAATTTGACCACACAACAACAACAAATGTGTTCTGATGGAATTGAAACATCAACTTGGATATACAACTCCAAATACACAAGAAGTAGCAATATGGAGATAGTTAAGTGATTGCTTTAGATCAACAAACAACATATACCAATATTACACCACACAAAATTAAAGATCTTTCATTGATTTCAGTCAAAATTTATACATGCATCAAAGGTCCATTCAGTATAACTCATATGACTAACATTCTAAAAATGTTTCTACTATTTCTCCTCTATTCCCTTATCAATCAACTACCAAATATCCATCCTATATAGCAATATTTTGAAGAGGATACACCTCTTCAACAGTATCTTTTGAAATTTAACAACAATTAAACATAATTAATTAGGCTCTAGTTAGCCATAAATAGACTTTTGTCAAATGATGCAAATAATCCTGTCTTTAATGTGTATCAACATCATCAATAGTGTTCCTAGCTGCAATCTCCATGATCATCATCTTTTCCAAATTTTCACAAGCTTCTCCCAATGTTGATTCTTCATCTTTGGCTGCATTCATGGCTTCCTATAGTATTAATTTTCACTCTTGCATCCATTCATTATAGTTCTTCAATTCTCCATGATCATTGAAAAATGCAGGTACTCCACCCCCCAAAGCATTAATGAATCCTTTGGCATCCTCTTGTAATTCTTCATGATAATATTTATGCTTTTCTATCAAGTCCTCAGTGGTTGTGATGGCCTCAACATTTGATGTATTTTCATGTTGTTTTTCTCAATTTTTTTGTGCAACCTGTCAATTATTCTTTTATGTTCTTGAATAACAAAGTAATTATTTGAATAAGTTGCCCAAAAATTATCCATTCACACCATTAGATTAGCATTTATTTTCTTGACAACTGCATAAAGTGTGTCATATTTTTCCTTGACCACTTGAATATGTGCTTGTTGGTTATCCATTTGTAACTGCTTGCATTTTTATTTTGATTGAGATATTTCTCCCTAAGTTAGAAACTTAGTGGATCCTTCCAATGTGTTCTTGATAGTATCTCTCAGAAAATCATTTTCCTTGAGCATTCTTTCATTATGCAGCTTGTGCATGTCCCTTTCTTTTATTAACATTTGGATTTGTGCTTTATTTAACTTGGCCACATTGATGCCAATGTCAACTATAACCACAAGATCAACCTCACCCACTTTCAGTGTCATTACATGCCTAAATGCATTTTTTGTATCAATGACCACAAACTTCTTGTGTGGAGGGTATAAGGCCCAAATCATTAGAGAATTTTCATCAGGTTTATATCTTGACCCAGTATACACCTCTGTCACTCCTTACAGAGTAAGCTTGTGTTTGGCATCACTGTTATGCAAAAAACTATCAAAAATCAAAGCTAAATTCAAATCCAGACCGAGAAAGATCTTTACATTAGACTCCTAACAATTTTTTTTTCCTTTTTTGGAGTCATGTTCCTTAGTTCATTCTCCACATTAATTTTTAATGTATTCAACAATTGGCTCTCATTATTAGGTATGATATCTTGAATAGATTTCCTTAATTTTTTTCCTTTATGCTTAAATGAAAAGGATCTGAATTTAGTAGACTTAATGAATTGATCATCTGAAACAAAAGATATGTAATCCAACTACCTAGTATCCATGTTTGATGATTCTTCAATTTCTTGTTCTCTTCTTGGAGGCTGATATAGTTCAATTCTCAACTTGGGAGTCTTATTAGATGGGCCCTATTATTCATCTTCTTCATCAAATTCCTCACTACTAGAGGGAAAAATTTCCACTGAATTTCCCTCAACCTTTGTTCAATCTTTCTATTGTATAAATCAATTTCCAATTCAACTTCTGCTTCTTCCATATTCCTGATGACATCATCATGTGGTTAAGGAATATGCTCATATCCACCCAAGTTCTTCTTTCTAGAGAAATCAATCAAGCCTTCTGGATCAAATCCTTTTCTTGGAGCTATCTTTATCAGATTGTAGTCTGATAATTTATTTAGAATGAGATCATAACCCTCCTTTGATACCATAGTGAAATCACCAAAATACAATGTGCTTGGCATAAAATATTTATTTTCATATGCACTTAGGTTCATTACATTTGAATAGTCCAATTGCCTAACAATTTCCAAGTAGGCAACTCTATTTGGCATAGTCTTTGGTAAAATGAAAGGTGTATCTTCAAAGCTATATACTCTGATCATAGTAGAATCATCATAATAGTACCAGTCACCCCAATTGTGACCTATGGTTGATGGTCCATTAAAATCCTTTCACCTCAAATTTTTTTTAATTTCATCAGACAATGAATAATCACATGGTTGTTTAAAAAATATGTACAATGTTTTAACAAAATACTCCTGAAAATGAGCATAATTTGAGTTGAAAAATCTACTATCCTAGATATAGGTCCACAACTGTATTGGTAGAAACTACCCTTCTTTTTCCAATTGTATTATTCTAAATTCTTCCAGCCACAACCCTAACTCCTGCCCATAGTACAATGCCATATGCATGAAAAGGGAGTAGTGTTTGAAATGCATTATAGGAGCATTGCTCTTGATGGTTGTTAATGTTGAATCAATCTCTTTGCAAATATATGAGGCATAATCAAAAGGCCTTGGATTGTGACATTGTACATTTGTAGCAATTACCATCAACCCTATAGACATGAACTTAGGGACCTCATTTCCCACTACTCTACCTACTAAGAGGTAGGTATATTTCATGTATGGATCAAATAGATCAACATGGAAAGGAGGTCCATCCCCATCTTCAAGTGGTACTAAATTCCCATCATTTCTGGATCTATCTAGTTACAATCTTCAGTCTTTATAGGTAGTGTCCATTCTCCTGTACTCTTTCTCTAACTCTTCATGTATTATGGGCTCATCACAGGTATTATCTATGTTGAACACTTCATAGAGAGCATTATTTTTGACAAATGTATAAAAGGCTTTCCTTGCAGGTCTCATATGGCTTCCAAATCAAGGTTATATTGTTTTTCTAGGAGTTTTATAAGGTCAATATTTATGAATACATTAGACACAACAAGCTTTCCTAAATTGAAATTCCATGGATTTCATACATGCTCAAACCTATTTCTTCAACCATAATGGAAAATGAAAATTTCATATCCCCTAATAGGGGTCCATACATCACCCACATGTGCACATTTATCTTCTAACCTCTCAATTTCAACCCTTAACTATGCAGACCTTCTGGATTTTGGCCCTGAACCAGGAAATTGGTCAATGAGGTCTTGATTTAATTTCCTCTCCTTTGTTTTAGGTTCGTCACTGGTTTCAATTCTCTATTTTTTACCTTTTACTAGCTACTTTCACCTTTTTGTTTTCTACCCTTTTTCTTCTTAGAGCTTGACCTTTCCATTTCTCAATATAACATAATTCAATTAGAATTTCAACTGCAAAGAGACTTTGTGAACTTTTGGATTTTTGTCTACGCTGAAATTTTGGCTTCTGTCCAATCCTCTGTCCTTCTCATTATGAATTCTTAAAATCCATTTTGATTATTCTTCTTACAATCAAAATATATGTACACAATTCACATTCGTGCAACCATTAATGTATATCCCTGTGAATGAATGTAGTCATTTTTTTAATTTTTGAAATGTTAGAATGAAAAGATCATATCGGTGATTCTCCTTTGATTTTTGGTCGATCTGTATGTTCATTTTGGAACCACCTTCATTTTATATTTTCTCATTTGATCGCCAAGACATAACTGCATGTCTTTTCGATTTGGAATGCCCCTTTGATCTTTTCATTTTGTTAGGAAGACAACTCTGTCATTTCACCAATATTGTGCAACATCTCTTTTCCTTAGTTTTCAATCCTCAGTGTGTCAGAGAGAAAATTTTGATGTCTATCTGATATTAGGTATCTTGGAAATCCCCTTTTAACCTTTGGACATTGTCTTTCCAATGAATAACATTTATTCCATATTACCATCAGGCTGACATGAACCATCATTGAAAGAGTAGAATGCCATCCTGATGAACTCTAGTCTCCCTGATGCACTTTTTTTTTTCCACCATTGTTCCCCTTTGGATGAGTTGGTAAGACTCTTCCTGAAACTCCTTCATCGGTGTAACATGTGAGGTCGAAAAGAATAGGAAAACTCACTCTGATTGTGCATGTCTCCCTGATAAGCTCCATCTACCACTTCACTTTATCTAGATTGATCGATAAGACTCCTCTCGAAATTTCCATTGTCAATGTAACTGATATGGTCAAAAAGATCTGTGTGATTCATTCTGATAGCACAAGTCTTCCCGATAGTTTTTCTTTTCTTCCATCGGAATTTTTTTTTTTGTGTCTCGTCGATGCAATTTCCATCGGTATGAGTTAAGAGATTGAGCTAACCTGGCAACTTTGCTCCTACTACTTTGTTCTTGCCGATAACTCTCATCGGTAAGACAACAAGCATTGTCTTACCAATTATCCATTTTCCATAACCTCTCATCAGTGTAACCTAGTTCACTTCTTGGTGATATGTAAAAGATGCTTAAGCTGAGAAGCTATGATCTGTTGATAAAAAAAAATTACCTTGATCTTGCTGATATAGACTAGTAATTTGAAACTCTTGCTTAATGATATCCAGAGGAATGCTCATGTATCAAATGCTAAATTGGTAGGATTATTGATGAACATCGATGGATTTTTTCACACATATATTAGAAATGTGTACTACTTATGAAATTATGATGTGGGAACTTCCTGGGGAGCATGAGTAAAGGCCAGAAAAATGCAAGATTTTTATAGTTCCAATAGTGGCTCCATCTGGGGATGTATACCCCTTGTGGGTATAGCAAGAATTTGTGTCTCTAGGAGAGAAGACCAAGTTTCTTATGATGAATGGAAATGGAGGAAATTCAATAATGGTGGGAGATGTAGATGATATGAGGTTCTACACTACTATGCATGGAAAAAGATTTATTTTAAGAAGGTTGTTCAAGAATTATCCATGCATTGGAAATCCTTGACTTTCCCCTAGACTACTCTGCATGGAAGATTTAAGAAAATAAGTGTTTCAAGAATTTTCCATGCACTGGAAATTCCTACTCTTCTCTTGACATGTTTTTAAGATAGTACAAGTCTTCACCAGCTTTTCCAATAATGACAAATGGTCCTAACCATAAAGCCTCAAATTTGACATGCTTTCCTTTGCCATAACTCCTTGCATTCCACACGAGAACCATGTCATTTATCTAAAATTCCCTACTTTTTTCCTTCTTATCATATAGGTATTTCATCTCCAACTACTTATTCATGTTGTGTTGTTGGGCCTATCTCCTATCCTCATCAAGCTCCATCAATTCTTCTATTCTTTCTTCCATAGGCTCAGGAATGTATAGATCTTCTTGCAAGATAAAATACAAACTGGTAGTAAATTATGCAAAGGAAGCCTAGCTTGAGTCCCATATACAAGCTCAAAAGGTGACTTTCTAATGGCTTTCTTTATAGTAATTCTATCTGCCCAAAAATCCAGTCTCAACTTGGAAGCCCAGGCCTTTTTATTATTATCCAACATTCTCTTTATGATCTTCAAGATGCTTTTGTTACTAGGTTCAACTTGCCCATTCGCTTGTGGATGATATGGTGAGTAAGATATTACTATTCCATAGGATTGACAGAATCCCTTTAATTGATTTGATCTTAAGCACATCCCATTATCAGTTATAATCCTTATGGGCACTCCAAACCTGGTGATGATATTTTCTAATAGGAAATTTGGTACCACCTTGCTAGTCGCCTGTTTAGTTGGCACAACCTCCACCCATTTAGTAAAATAGTATGTGGCTACTAATATCCATCTATGACCTCCGCTAGACTTTTCTACATTCTCTCCTATCAAATCAATACCCCATTGGTGGAATGGAGCCTCAACTTGCAGAGGTCTCAAAGGTAATGCTCCTTGATATTTTAGCTTCCTAGAAAACTTTTGACATGCTTCACATTTTTTGGTGTAATTATAAGCATCACTGAAACCTCTAGGAAAGTAGTAACCCGCCCTTAACACCTTATGTGTAGTGGTTTTTGCTGAAAAATGTCCTCCACACACGCCTTCATGCATTTCCTTGAGGACATGTCTGGCCTAATCTTCATCCAAGCATAATAGTATAACACCATCCCTTTTCTTCCAATAAAGATCCCCTTCCATGAACACATATCTTGAAGCCTACAACTTAAATGTCCTATTTTTTTCTCACTAAATCCTTCTGGGCATTTCATGTGCTTGAGGTAATACACAATTTTAGTATACCATGGTGTGTGCTCAATACTAGAAACCATATTTTCTTCATCATTCAGGTTGCATACTCGAGTAGCTTCTATATTTGTCTCTGCCATCAGTTTGGCTAGTCACTATCCTCTCACCGGCTTGGTGATTTGAAACTCAATGTTAAATTCTTGGATTCTATTTATCCATTTGCATCTTTGGCCTGAAACTTCTGACTGCAGAAATACATCTTTCACTGGAGCATTGGGCACATAGGCTATCACTTTTTCTTCTACCAAATATGGTCTAAATGTTTTGATATCCTTTACTAATGCATAGGCATGTTTCTCTTCAATATCATATTTTAATTCTGTATTTTGAAGGGATTTACTAAAGAAATAAATGGGTTGTTCATTCCCTTCATAACTCTTCTAAAACATGACTATTGCAACTGTGTGAAATGAGGCAAATGAAAAGATCTGAAAGGACTTATTGAAATC
Source organism: Sequoia sempervirens (assembly GCA_007258455.2). Classification (NCBI taxonomy): domain Eukaryota; kingdom Viridiplantae; phylum Streptophyta; class Pinopsida; order Cupressales; family Cupressaceae; genus Sequoia; species Sequoia sempervirens. The sequence goes on along the minus strand of VDFB02075321.1, from coordinate 93,328,319 downwards.
AAAGGACTTCAATACTGGGGCTTCTCTTATCGCTATCTTGATAGATATGAATGCATCCAAAGCTTTAGCTATCCAATCAATTTTAGCACCCTTCTTCAGCATTCTTGATATTGGTTTGACTATTTCTACAAAATTTGATATGAACCTTCTTACAAAATTGGTTTTCCCAAAAAAGGATTGAATAGATTTAACTGTTTTAGGAATGAGGATTTTATCAATAGCTTCCACCCTTTCTGGATCAATCCTTATGCCTTCTTTGGACACTATATGCCCTAGTAAATTTCCTTTTGTTACTATAAAATGATACTTTTTAGGATTTAAGGAGATGCCATATTCAATGGCTTTGATGAAAATATTTTCCAAATGCTCAACACGGTCTTCATCCCTTTTTGAATATGCAGTTAAGTCATCTTGGTACACCACCATCATCACATTGATCAAATCAGTAAATGCAACATCCATAGCCCTTTGGAAAGTTGCACCAGCATTTGTGAGTCTGAATGGCATCCTAACATAGACATATGTTCCCCATGGTGTGGTGAAATTTTTTTTGTACTGCTTTGATTCCTTAACTTTCACTTGGTTATAACCTAAGAATCCATCCATCATGGATAGTAGCTCACATCCAGTGACTCTCTGCAACATGGCATCCATATTTGGGAGAGGGTAGTTATCTTTAAGAGAAACACATTTATATTTCTAAAGTCTACACAGAGCCTTATATCTCCATTTTTCTTCCTGACTCATACCAAATTGGAAACCCAAGATGAATTCCTAATAGGCTTGATGATACCCCCTTCCCTAGGCTTCATAAGTTCTTCATGCATTTTAGGTTCTAAGGTAGGATTTATGGGCCTTTTTTTGTCTAAAAGGTTTAGCATTTGATTTCAATGGGATCTCATGTTGGAACAAATCCTCTCTATATGCTTTGAGATCATCATAAGACCATGCAAATAAATGTTTATACTTCCTTAGTAGTGCAATCAACATCCTCCTAATTGTTGGGCTTATCGTTTTCCCAATGTATACTCTTTTAGGGGAAAGTTCAGTCCCAAGGTTGATTTCTTCAACATCCGCCCTTTTAACTGGTATTTGCTTCATAAGAGCTTGATCATTTCCATCAAACACCCTTTCTAATGCCACAAGTCCCTTAGGAAGCTTATTAGTTTTAAGTTGAACAATTTCTTTCCCAAACACAGTTTGTTTCCCATCTACCTCATCTACAAATGCATTAAAATCAATCTCTTATGCTTCATACTGGCCAATGCAATGTAAGAATTTGATCAAATCAGTATAATCATTAAGAAATTGCCAACTGTAAATATTATCAAGGATGGTAGGTCTTGTTTTGAGTTCAACTTGTGAAATTCCTGCCAAAGTGACATCATCCCTTTGTAGAGCTACATTTTCCAGGAATTCTTCCATCAGATTCTTGGACCTATCGATCCAGTCAATAGAGAAAGCATCAAATAACTCTATGGTATCCCATACAAAATTTATGTATTTCTTTAACCTTTTTTTTTTTGCATTATATTTTGATTTTACTTGTGAGATGATCAATTCAGAATCCCCCAGAATAGTCAATAGCTTGCTTTTGTGCTTCACAACCATCTTTAGTCCAATCAACAAGGCCTCATACTCTGCTATGTTATTTGTACAATCAAATGTCAAAAAGAATGAATATTTGAATGCAGTACCTTCAGACGAGATGAAAACAACTGCTCCATTACCCTCTTTGCTACATTCTCCATAAAAATACATTTTCCACATGCCATGCTCATTTTTGGAGAAATTTTTATCGATTGGATTAGTATTTAGCAATTCAAGTTGTAAAGGTTCTATTCTGAAACCTCCCAAGTCTACATCAAAAAAGTAATTTATTTGATTCTATTCAACATACTCCAAAATATGGTTCACTCTTGGTTCTCTAAATAACTTCACCTCTTCACCATTTATTGGTATTATGGCATAGGAAAAATCAAATTGCACATTTCCTCCTACTGTGACAGTCCATTGTCTTGATAGGAGCATCCCAGACTGAGGGGGTGTATCTATTACAGTGATATCAATCTTGTATATTGCTTGTGGATAAGCAGCCAACTTCACTTCTACATCCTTCATGATTCCCACTACTAGGATATGCCTACTATTCATAGTGTAACACTTTCCACCACTAGTGTCTACCCACATGCCAAGCTGCTAGCATGATATTAATAGCTGCCCCTGAATCAATCATACAATTTCTCACCATCTTGTTGTTTATGAGAAATATGGTAAAAAAATGGATCAACTTGTGGAGGATTCATCAGTGTTTTACCAAGACAAATTTCAGGGACCTTTACCTTTCCTTGCTTGCTATTATTGTTCTTGACACTTTCTTTGTTTTCCACATTTGTGCTTTTGCTTGCTCCATTGGATATTAGTTGCATAGCACTATCTCTATATTCTTTTATTTTCATCATTTCTAGGAGTGTCACATACATCTTTACCTCAGATAATGCTTGTGTAATATCAAATCAAGAAGCATTTCCTACTTTGGCAATTTTCTTTTGTTCTAATGGTTTTGCTTTACATTATTCCTTCTCTCCCTTGTTTGTCTCATCTTGCTTCTGTTTATTTTTGTAAAATTCATTATCTCCTTTTTTAGGAACATGCTTTTGATCCTTGTTGTTAGATTCCTTTATCTCCACCTTCTTGGGTTTTTCTTGTGTTGTCTCTTTATCTTTCACAAACAATCCCCTTGGAATGCCATCATTTTCATTTGTTGTTCTATTTCTTAGCCTATAATTTATTTTTTCTTGTTCTACTACAACAATGATTAACCTTTTGATCTTTTCCTCGGTTGGCCTCCTCAATCTATACTTATCTAGCATATATGGTGTATTAGGTGATTGTGACTCATCATTGCTTTCATCCTCTTGATCAGAGAAAACTTGTTTTTCAGCCATTTTAATATTGTATCTCTGATTATTTACATCATACTCATAACCTTCATCCCCAGAGGATGAATACTCTTGTTCAATTGGATGTAGGGTATGTGAAGTCAAATATATTGTAGCATCTTCTCCTTCATTATCATATGGCAAGTCTTCCTCTTGTATTGAATATGCTACAATACAATGATCCTGAGAATGGGGTAAATTACAAACTTGACACCAAGGGTTGTTATTGACCGTGTAAGCTCCCTTTTTCCTCAAAGGATCAAGAGTTTCCTTATACTTAGGTCTATCAGTTATAGGTTTACCATCTTTCCAATTTGTGTTATATGGAATATCATGCAACCTTGGTCTCTCATTCCTATATGACTTTTCTTGCTTATTCTAGGAATTGCTAAAGTTTTGGGGAATTCTGAGGTTATCCCTTTTGCTAATCATCCTTGCATCCTTTCTATTTTTTTCAATTGTCAATGCTATCTTTTTTGCTTCGGATAGACTTCTAGGACATTTTTTTTCTGAGTTCATACCCTATTTTTGGATCAAATACTTTTAGATAAATACTCAAGGCTATCAGATCAACCAGTTTCGATCCTTGTGGTATTTTGTTATACAATTTGGAGAACCTCTGGTTGAAGTCATAAACTGACTCATTTTGATGTTTCTGAATACTTAGTAGTTCATGGAGGGAAAATTTGGGGGCACACTGGTTCCCATATTGCTCTAGAAATTGATTATGAAAGTCTCCCATAGAATCAATTGAAGCATCAGGTAAACTATTGAAATAATCTCTTGCTTCTTCAATTAGTGACATCATAAATAATCTCATTTTTACATCCCTCCATAGCAATATCTTATATGAAAGCATTAAAATTTCTGATATGTTCTCTAGCTGATATCAAATTATTCCCAGTGAATTTGGGAACCATATTTCTCCAATTGTTGTCCATTGGGTATGGATATAACTGGTGTCCTATCAGATCAAATTTCCTACATGTGCTCATGGGGTTTTGTGGATGTAAATTCATTGGTGGTGGATTGAGATGGTATTGATATCCATAGTGAGGTTGTTGGTAGATATTTTGTGGGATGTGTTGTTGAGGATGTGCATTCTAATATTGTGGAATATAGTGTTGTCTTGGCGGGGGGTAAGTATGTGGGATGTTTCCAGTATTTTGTGATGGTGCATTTTGCGGGGATACATTAAATTGCACATTTTTATTTTGTTTTCCAATTGTGTTGTGAGGTGTTTTTGAAGTACCTGGAGTGCTTGTGTTCTGAGGTGGCCCCTGCATATTGATGTTAACCCCTTGTTTATGAGGGATGTATTTTGGTGGCTTTGTTGCTTGGACATTTAATTGAGATATTTGTTGAGCTAGATATTAACTCCATTTTATCAACTGTTCTTTCTTGTTTAGGTCCTCCTCCTACCATCTGACATATTCTTCTATTTCTTGGGTAGTCATCTCTTCAAAATTTGGAACATGGGTAGAATGATCTATGAATCTTTGTTGGAATTCATCTCCTTGTTATAATGACATCTTATAATCATATTAATTTTGTATTTGAATTCGTTTTGCCTCAATTCTAGCATTGAACTCCTCTATTTTCTTAGGGTCCTCCTTCCAGTGAAAAATAAGACAACTAGTTTCTTCTTGTTCAAAAGGAGTGCAAGGATCTCTGTTCAAATCATCACCTTGAAATTTTGATCCATATAGTGGATCAAAACTATTATTCATTGTAAGGAGTTGATCTGTTGAGTTTTCCCTATCTTCATTAGTTACATCTATTGCTCTACCTCTACTTTTATTTGCATCAGTCTTTGAAGGGGAGGACCCATGCTTACCTGTCCACCTACCATTGTTCCTCTTTGGGCTATCCTGGTGCAAATATCTCCTACCATTCATCTCGTAGGTTGCTTTAATAGTCTAACTTCTAGGGTTTGTCTTTATCGATGTGTATTTGAACTTCCCAATCATGCATCTTTTAATTTAGAGTCGCCACTCACCTTTTAAGAAAAGCAAGAAATTTTATATTTTATTGTTCCTAGAGGAGTCTTATGTAAGGTATTGACTCTATGACTAATGCCTAGATTCAAATTTGACTTATCCCCAATAGAGTCGCTAGTCTGTTGGATCTAAAAAATGCAGGTTATAAGTCCTAAGAGGGTGTTAGGTTCTATGATCAGACTTATAACATTTTTGAACCAATGAATGGAGCTAACCAATGAGGTTGAAAACTCCCTACACTTCAGGCTCTTCTAAACCTAGCTGGGTAGACCTTGATTAATATACCAGATCTAAAATTGTATGACTTATTTGGGTTTGTGATTTTTTTTTTTAGTGGCACAAAGTGTGAGACAATTGGAACTTGTTTATTATTCTACTCCTAGAAAAATAATTTGAAATAAATTGGATAAGTAATGTATGAATGAGGTGGACCAGTGCTTTGTTGGGTGTGCGGAGTCAATGTAGATCCTATAACTAGTGGCAGATTCTGGTTTTAATTCTAATTGTTTGGCACTTTAATTTGTCTGTACTTTGTACAAATGTGCAAGGATGTGACTAACAGGATCTTACTAATACAATTGACCCTACCAAGTTACTGTGATCTCTTAAAAGGATTTTAATCCCTCTTTGAAGGAACCAATCAACATAACCACACAATATCAACAAATGTGTATTGACAAGTGAGTTTAACCTTAACTTGAATAACAAGATAGCATCGATTTGGAGACAGCATGACAATCATATAAACTACCTAACTCTTCTTTATTGATCCAATTTTTACCCCAAAGTTACTATAGTAAAATAAAAGGATTTAATTCTTTAATAGAAACTAGTTAATTTGACAACACAACAACAACAAATGTGTTCTGATGGAATTGAAAAATCAACTTGGATATACAACTCCAAATAATATAGAAGTAGCAATATGGAGACAGTTAAGTAATTGCTTCAAATCAACAAGCTACAAATACCAATATTGCACCACACAGAATTAAAGATCTTTCATTGATTTCAGCCAAAATTTATACATGCATCAAAGGTCTATTCAGTATAGCTCATATGACTAACATTCTTAAAATGCTTCTACTATTTCTCCTATTTTTCCTCTATTCCCTTATCAATCAACTACCAAATATCTATCCTATATAGCAATATTTTGAAGAGGATACACCTCTTCAACAGTGTCTTTTGAAATTTAACAACAATTAAACATAATTAATTAGGCTCTAGTTAGCCATAAATGGAATTTTTTCAAATGACCCAGATAATCCTGTCTTAAATGTGTATTAGCATCATCCATAGTGTTCCTAGTTGAAATCTCTATGATGATCATCTTTTCCAAATGTTCACAAGCTTCTCCCAATGTTGATTCTTCATCTTTGGTTGCGTTCATGGCTTCATGTAGTATTAATTTTCACTCTTGCATCCATTCATTCTAGTTCTTCAATTCTCCATGATCATTGAACAATGCAAGTACTTCACCCCTTGAAGCATTAATGAATCCTTTGGCATCTGCTTGTAATTATTCATGATAGTATTTATGATTTTCTACCAAGTCCTCAGTGCTTGTGATGGCCTCAACATTTGAAATATTTCCCTATTGTATTTCTCAAAGTTTTTCCTGCAACCTATCACTTATTCTTTTATGTTCCTGAATAACAAATTAATTCTTTGAATAAGTTGTTTAGAACTTATCCATCCACACCATTAGATTAGCATGTCTCTTCTAGAGAACTACAGAAAGTGTGTCATATTTTTCCTTGACCACTTGAATGCGTACTTGTTGGTTATCCATTTGTAACCTCTCATGTTTGTATTTTGATTGAGAGATTTCCCCTTGAGTTAGCAACTTAGTGGATCCTTCCAATGTGTTCTTGACAATATCTCTCAGAAAATCATTTTCCTTGAGCATTATTTCGTTATGCAGCTTGTACATGTTCCTTTCTTTTATTAACATCTGGATTTGTGATTTATTTAACTTGTCCACATTGATTCCAATGTCAATTGTAACCATAGGATCAACCTCACCCACTTTTAGTGTCATTACATGCCCAAATTCCTTTTTTATATCAATGACCACAGACTTCTTGTGTGGAGGGTATAAGGCCCAAATCATTAGAGAATTTTCATTAAGGATATATCTTGACCCAATATACACCTTTGTCACTCCTTCTGGGGTAAGCTTGTGTTTGGCATCACTGTTATGCAAAAATTGTCAAAAATTAAAGCTGAATTCAAATCTACACAGGGAAAGATCATTACACCAGACTCCTCTAACAATTTTCTTCCCTTTTCTGGATTCATGTTCCTTAGTTCATTTTCCACATGAATTTTTAATGTATTCAACAATTGGATCTCATTATTAGGTGTGATATCTTGAATAGATTCCCTTAATTATTTTCCTTTATGCTTAAACAAAAAGGATATGAATTCAGAAGACTTAATGAACTGATCATCTGAAAAGAAAGACATGTAATCCAACTACCTAGTATCCATGTTTGATGATTCATAAATTTCTTGTTCTCTACTTGGAGGTTCATACCCCTCAATTCTCAACTTGGGAATCTTATCAGATGGGCCCTATGATTCATCTTCTTCATTATATTCCTCACTACCAGAGGACAACATTTCTAGCTCTTGAATTTCCCTCAACCTTTGTTCATTCTTTCTATTGTACTCATCAATTACCAATTCAGCTTCTGCTTCTTCCATATTCCTTATGACATCATCATGTGGGTAAGTAATATTCTCATATCCATCTCAGTTCTTCTTTCTAGCACTAATACATTTGATTGCAAAATACGATGAAACTGTCCAACAAAATTTGTAAAATTCGATGTTCGTCGGGTCGCTATAAAGTTTGATGTGTAATTTCCAATTTTTTGAAAGTTTATCCCCGACGTTCGTCGATATGTCACCTATCATTTTCATCAAATTTTTGACAAACATGAAAAATTAAAAAAAATCAAATTGTGGCGGACATAAAGAAAAGTGAGTTCGTCCCTGATTTATTGCGACAGTGTTTCACTCTACTTGAGACTGTTTGTGGAGAACTAAGGACGATTTTCTTGGGAAAAATAAAAAAAAATTCAGAAAGATATAGGTTGGGGGTATTCATTGTCTTTTTGCAGAATTCAGTTGTGAAGTCAGATTTGTAGTTCCAGGTTTGAAAATCATATTTTAAAGCAAAATCTCATCAGATTTCATTTTTAGAGGTTAAGGGTTTTGAGAATTTCATGTCCAGATTTTGTTGTGTGGAATCACCATAAGATCACAAATAAAGGAACAAATTCTTGTGACTGTAATTATGTGATCCATAACTCTATTGGTCATGTGGCACAGTTGTGCTATAACAAATACATGATGCATTCATGTGTGACCCAAGTTTAATGTGGCTATGTTGTGATAAAAATGGAGGCACTCATGTAATGTAGTTAATTCAGATTGTATAATGTAGGTGTCAATCATCATTGGGTGCATTCAGGTTGTCTCAAGTTTAACAGGTTAGGATGTAATTATAGCATGATCGAAGAGTGATTACCTCTTCTGGCGCAATAAGGAAGGCCTATAGCTTTCACGGTTATTAATAATTGGTTGTGTTATATCAATTATGTAGTGCATTCAAGCACAACCCATGTTTAATGGGCTATTCTAGAGAGTGATCGATATTTTCTAAACCTTATGAATGTTGCCGATATATTTGCATAATCTCAGAAATTCCTTGAGCTTTTGAGTATCAATGTATCTATATAGGGTTTAGAATGATTTCTTTAATTAAAAAAATAAATAAATGATGTATTTCCACAGCAATTAGATAATGTGGTCTCCTAAATCTGCCCCGGCCTACTGATCCTCTTTGGCACTGTATTCATTACTCCGGCTACTAGGTTTTTGCATGTGACATCTTTAATATCTTCATGACCGTGGCTTTTAAATAGAACTCAGTCTTTGCTTTAATCCTTTTCATGGTAACCCTTGAGTTCCATAATCCACCTTCAATCTCTTCTAAAAATGTTGTCTTAAGCTAGACTGCATAGTATGCATATAAAGCAAGTCCTTCATACCTGCCATTGTTCCAAACCACCACTCACTGCCTTGCTTAAAATGTTGCCTCCATAAGCACAATATCATGTTTTAAAATCATGGTTGCCAGTGATTGACCATTAAGGTCACCACTTTCATCATGAAGATACAATGAGATTTTTGTCTTCAAACTCAAGTTACTATGGAAGATAACATTGTGAATTGTTTGTTGTATATGATTCAATTTTCTTGCACATTTATTGCTTTGCTAACTTCCTTTAAGACTAGGTATTGCACCCTCAGCTGCAATCTCAAACAACTCACTCACTATCACTTGAAGATTCCTTTCATTGAGAATCCTTCTGTAAAATCAAACTATGCCCTATAGACTACCTACTTACTACATGGGACTCATTGTTTCATGGTATTGTAGTTCTTAAGATCCTTCAACCTTATTGACACTACTTCACAGTCCACAAGGTATTATTCACTATTCTCCCATCTTTGGTGAGTCTCAAAACACTACTCAAACATGCAATCCACTACCTCCATTATACAATATTAATGGATAAGAAGAAACATTGAACCTATGATTACCACTGTTACTTCATTTGAAAAGTCATTCCCTGATTGCATTTGCCTTGTATAACACTACCAAAAGCATTTGAAAAACCCTTAAGGTCAGCAAGGGGGTAAGCAAACTCGCTGTTAAAATCTCCACTTTACTATGCAAGGTTTGAGCTTTATTATCTTGTCACTGCTTAGCCTATTTTTGACTCACATCTCAAGTGACTGTCATTCTTCTTACTGTAGATTGCATTTACAAATGTCACTAAGATACATAGTGTGCTTGTTATTGGCTACAATCTTTAGATTGCAAGATTTTGTTATTTCCTACAATGTCTCAATATTTCTAGTATTGCAACCTCACTAATCTGCTATAGTTATTGTTTATGTTTCTATGGAGGCCTAGGGTTTGTACCCTAATCATGCTCTTACCAATGCTTCTGTTGTTTTTTATTAGGGCTCTCTCAATGTTGAGGGCCCTAGGGATAAGCTCATCATAAGAAGTGACATTGTCATCTTTAACTAAAAGGATAAATCCGTATTGACATTAGCAATGATGATTTGACTTGTTGCTCCTTAGGAATGGGTCACTTTCTCTTACTAGCTCGCTACCTCCATCGTTGTAGGAAGTTTGTGATCAAGTTCAATATTCTAATTTTAGGAGTCTTAACGGTTGGAAATCATAGTAAAATCAGAATTTAATAAGTTTTGGAATTAGCATTGTAAAGTGTTTTTTGGGGTCATTAACTTCAGACTATCTTCTCTTTTGCAGGGGTGGTTGCATGCCAAATTTTTTTGGTGTAAAATATCAGAATTATTAGATTATGTTACCTGTCTATGAATAAAAATTATTGGAGTGTAGGTTTGATATTTTTTGAAGATATAAATAGTCAAGCTTGGTAAAGAAAAATCATGTCAGATAATATTAGTCCTAGAACAAAATGAAGATACACTTGATAGATTGTGGGCTAGATTGAAAATAAAGGGTGATGGGAAATTTTATTGTCCTTGCAATAATTGCAAGGGCTTAAAGATGAGATGAATTTTAATCACAATAGCTAAGAAACATTGTAGGTAGCATGGTCATTGAAGGGGGCATCATTATCATCCATTGGTAAGTTGTTCATTATATGTGTTTATATTAGTTAGTTGTAAATGTTTATATTGTTTTAATATTTATATATATATATATATATATAATCACTTGATAATGATCATGGTTTATTTGTGTCTATCATTATTATAAAGGTGGGGAGCCCTAGGGCAGATGATATGGATTATCACGGCCCGAAGAATGTGGTTTTGCAAGCGGATGAACATGGAGCTGTGAATATCAAAGATGAAGTTAATGATCCTATGGAAGAAGATGATCATGCGCCAGAAAACACAATTGAAGATGATGGTACGAATACATTGATCCATGGCACATTTAGTGGCAGAGTTGATCATGATGATCAAGATGACTTTGATGATGTTCATGATTTACCTGTACTTGACAAGGCATATGAGCCCCTTTATGAAGGCTCTGAAGCAACTCTTATAGCTATTGTATTGTTGCTATTGAACTTGAAGGTTATGAATGGTTTATCAAACATAGCAATCTCACAGATGTTAGGGTATGTCATATATGTCATCTTTTTTAATCTATTTTAATTGTTGTTAGTTCATCACTAGTAAATAAAGGATGAAATATGTACCATTAATATTCTTTATATGAACAAATTATTTTTTGTTGTAGATTGATTGGTGAATTTTTGTTACCACCATCAAATATTTTACCTTGCTCATACCAAGATTTATGTGCCATTATGAAAGATATCGGAATGGAGTGTCAAGCAATAGATGCATGTCCCAACAATCATATTATATATCATAAACAACAGGAATTTGCAAAAGAATGCCCAAAATGTCATATCAGTAGATATCGAACAGATCAACTAACAAAAAAGGTGCCTCACAAGGTTCTTCGTTATATTCCCATTATTCCACGTATCCAACAATTATTTAGGTGCGAAATTTTAGTGCAATTGATGGATTACCATGCACGAAATAGAAATGGAGATGACATTCTTTGAATGCTTGCAGATGGTTATGCATTTATAGACATGGAGGAAAAATGGCCACACTTTGAAGAAGAACCTCATAATCTCAGGCTTTCATTGGGAGTGGACGGTGTCAATCCATTTGGAGAGCTGAGATCTATTTACTCAGTGTGGCATGTTTTTGTTATCAACAATAACATTCCTCCATGGATGTCAATAAAGAGGGAGCACATAATGTTGTCGATGATTGTTCCAGGTATTTGTTTACATCAATTTTCTCTAACGTAGTAGCATCTCATTTATCTTATTTGTTGCATAATGACATATTTTTTTCATTCAATAGTCATGTACATTAATTTATATATATTGTAGTAAAATGGTTATAATAATTATGTAATGTTTATGTTCATTCAACTAGGTAAGTACCAAGTTAAAGTTATGAATATATATAACGAGCCTCTTATCGATGAGTTACTAAAGTTATGGAATGGTGTCACTATGTATGACGTCTCCAGACCAATAGGAAAAAGACAATTTCAATTCCATGCAATGCTTGTATGGACAATTCATGATGCCCCAGGGCTAACACATTTTTGTGGTATGATATAATGTTCCACTGCACTTTAACAATATTTAATTTGATGAAGTAGATATCATGAATTTTTTAAAATAATCTATTCATTATATATAATTATAGAAATTTACATATATAATCCAATTATATATCATCTTGCAGGTCTTCAAACAAAAGGAAAATTTGAATGTCCAATTTGTGGTCCAAAGATGAAATCTCGTCGTTCAACAAGTTTAGGAAAGCAGGTGTTTGATGAGTATAGGCACTTCCTCCATGGAAATCATAAGTATCAAACTACTGAAAACATCTTTTCAATGGGAAAGAGGAGACTACATCAAAACCATGTAGAATGTCACCTTGCCAATGGAAGTTGGAATATAATAGAATTAATCAAGGTTATACATCAGATCAAATTGTTTATCTATCATATATGATATGTTTTGAATTTATATTTTTATATTGTGTTGTGTTTACTCATGTTGTAATTGACAATGATTGTCGTTGTTAATTTTTTAACTTATATGCTTCATGAAATTAGTCAAGACATTATGGATGGCTTCCACGAGGGGTGAAAAGTTATCCCAGAGACAATTTAGTAGGTTGCCCTACTATGAGTAGCTACAAATTGTGCATTTGTTTGATACAATGCATATCAAAAGAATATATGAAGCGTTATGGAAAATATTGGATGGAAAGGCATGACAAAGAAAAAA